>JANRMT010062837.1:50658993-50700592 GCA_026402145.1 Polypterus bichir lapradei
CCCCCGGGTGGAATTGAAGAGTCGCATAGTGTGGGGGAGGAACGATCTCCTCAGTCTGTCAGTGGAGCAGGACAGTGACAGCAGTCTGTCACTGAAGCTGCTCCTCTGCCTGGAGATGACACTGTTCAGTGGATGCAGTGGATTCTCCATGATTGACAAGAGTCTGCTCAGCACCTGTCGCTCTGCCATGGATGTTAAACTGTCCAGCTTCATTCCTACAATAGAGCCTGCCTTCCTCACAAGTTTGTCCATGTGTGAGGCGTCCTTCTTCTTTATGTTGCCTCCCCAGCACACCACCGCATAGAAGAGGGCACTCGTCACAACCGTCTGGAACATCTGCAGCCTTCTGAGGAAGTATAGTCAGCTCTGACCTTTCTTACACAGAGCATCAGTATTGGCAGTCCAGTCCATTTTATCATCCAGCTGCACTCCCAGGTATTTATAGGTCTGTATCTTCTACGCACAATCTCCTCTGATGATCATGGGGTCCATGATGAGGGGCCTGGGCCTCCTAAAATCCACCACCAGTTCCTTGGTCTTGCTGGTGTTCAGGTGTAAGTGGTTTGAGTAGCACCATTTAACAAAGTCCTTGATTAGCTTCCTATACTCCTCCTCCTGCCCACTCCTGATGCAGCCCACGATAGCAGTTGGCGCTGTATGCGTCTTTAACTTTTGCATACAGTAGGTCAATAGTCCTATTTACCCGGGTGTTACAATCCACATGCTGGGAGGAGGCAGGTAATGTTTTGTCTAGCATTACATGGTTAAAGTCTCCAGCGATTAGCACAAGCACCTCAGGGTGCTGCGTTTGTAATTTAGCAACTGTGGAATGGATGATGTCACTCGCTATCTCTGCGTTCGCTCGAGGAGGGATGTAAACAATAACAACAATCACGTGTCCAAACTCTCTGGGCAAGTAATAGGGACGCAACTTATGGCCAGTAGTTCGATGTCCCTGCAGCAAGTGGAGATTTTAATGTTTACATGTCCAGAGTTGCACCATCTTCTACTGACACAGAGTGCGAGTCCTCCTCCTTTCTGCTTCCCGCAGGTACTTGCGTCTCTGTCCGCTCTAACTGTGCGAAACCCAGGTAGCTCCACGTTAACATCTGGGATGTTAGTTGTTAACCATGTTTCACTAAAACACAGCAAACTGCATTCTCTGTAGGTCCTAACATTTTTCACCAGTGCAGCTAGTTCGTCGATCTTATTTGGTAGTGAATTCACATTTCCCAGGATCACAGAAGGCACCGAAGGTTTGTAGCGCTACTTTCTTGCTAGACGCTTGGCTTTTATCTTAGCTCCGGCTCTGCTGCCCCGATACCCCCTTCTTACCTCGTCAGGTAAATAGGGAACCACACCGTCATACGCATTTGTTCTGAGCGCTTGAAGTTGACTACTTGAATAGACGAGTCTCGGTGTGTAAAAATCAATTTCCAAGTAGTAAAAAGTGTCCAGGGAATGAGTCCACATAAAAGAAAGTGGTAGGAGTTAACAGTGAAACCAAGAAAAATAGAGAAAAAAGTAGAAAGATAAAGACTTTAAAGATAAAGTCATACAGAGAGCTGATGGAAAGGCTGCCACTCGCGTCAGCGCCTGAGTCAATTAAGTGATGAGTGATATAGTTATAGCACACAGCAA
This sequence comes from Polypterus bichir lapradei, assembly GCA_026402145.1. Lineage (NCBI taxonomy): Eukaryota > Metazoa > Chordata > Cladistia > Polypteriformes > Polypteridae > Polypterus > Polypterus bichir. The sequence goes on from JANRMT010062837.1 coordinate 50,660,635, forward strand.
CTGGCCACCTGCGTGTTCCTGTGCGCACTGAATAAGCTCACGCCTTCTGGTGCACTATGTCAACGCAGCACAGAGAATAAAAGAAAGAGACAAATATATGGGACATTGGGTATGAATTTATTGTACTTGTAAAAGTTACATTTTTTCAGTTTTATTCTCTCAATCACGATCATGCTCTAACCCCCCGTCCCACCTGATCTGACTGTAACTAACAGCGCCAGTATAAATTCACACTCGATCTGACGCTGTTCGTTTTCAAATAATATGGCATTTGTGTAATGATGTTTTCTGATTGGTACTATTCAGGTTATAAAATGATTTCTTCAAAATGTCACATATATTGTCTCTTTCTCTCAGGTGTGTAATAGAAACCACAGCATAGAGAGAAGTGTGTACATTGCAACAGGTACACATGTCATAAATGTAGGAAGGACGGTCCTTGCGTGTGTGGGAACTGTTAGCATTTAAACTTGATGATTGCATATAGCTCTGAACTGACCTCTCTGTACTATTCTTTCCTCTGCATGTCCTGGAGTACAAAAGAAACAGCCCCATACAGAAACGTGGACACTGGCAAGATCGGGGAAAAAAAAAAAAACATGCGGTCACCGATTACAGCCGCAAGATGTTATGCGAATGAATATGAATAATATGAATAATGTTGCATCCGTGCCACGTGTTTTCCGAAATGTACTATACAGGTCATTAAATGAATAATTCCAAATATCATATATACCTATGTCTCTGTTTTTCGTTTTGACATCATGAACCATAAGGTGCATACTAATTCAGCATGAACAGGAACACTCGATAAAACTGAATAAAAAAATCAAGTGACGGTGAGATATGAAGAAGGCAGATTCACCAGCGTTTGTGTGTCAGCTTTTATCCCTCCAGATCAGAGAATGTCCAGTTCCATTGCCTCAAAACACCACTCACATCTACAGATACTCCCAGTTTCAAATAAAAACTAACAGCAGCAGATCCCTAGGCGGTAGTATGTATCGTGATCGTGACTGACAGAATAAAAGTGAAAAAAAAAAAGTAACTTTTACAAGTCCTATAAATGTACACCGTCTGTTACAGACGCAAACCAAATGTATGTGTATACTGTACAATAAGATTATTGTATTAACAATAAGAGCAGCTCACTACTGAAAACGGCAAATATAGGAGACAGTCAGGATTGAACCAGGGACTCTTCATTACAAGTCAGCAAATCTTACTGCTATGCCACAGAAGCTGTTGTATTGGCCTTGAACCTTTTCTGAAAGTGTTTATTTGCTCTTTGGACTTCAGGCTTCATACATTATATAGTTTATGCCAACATTTTGTCATTTACTACTAAAATATGAAAAAACGTTTCTATTTTAACAATGTGTTTACACAGATTATTTTAGAAATGGAACACACATGAAATTATTTCCACTCTAAAACTCCAGCACTTCAGTCCCAGATAATCAATCAAGGTATGAGCTACGAGAACATTGTGCACGTTCTGTGGCGGTGGGGGGATGGAATAGCAGGCTGCTTGCTGCTTGTCTTTATCGGCACATTTACAGGACAAAAGACGCTGACAGAGAGGTGCGATGGGAGTTAAGGTGGGCTGGTTCTACGAGTTTTTTCGTAGGCTCTGGTAATTCTAGTGTTAATCTGGATGACCCAGCTGGTGCCCCAACATTTCAGTGTCATACCTCACACAACCACAAAATTTATCAATGAAAGTCATTATAAATTATTACATATTGTTACACATAGTGATGGTTTATGATCTGTATGAACAAATGAATTTTATTTTGTAGATACAGCCATCTAGATCACTGTCTTTATGGAATGTGAATTTTCTCTTCACGTTTGCTTCTGTTTTCATCCAAATCCAGCTTCTATGTAGTGTTGAACTGCAGCCCCTGAAAAGTATTAAAAGAATCAGATCAATCAGACAATGTGGAGGGTTGGTGTCAGGAGCAAAATAGACTGAATGAACTAATGTACTAGGATTCCACCACAAAAGATAAAGGTAAAACTATTATAGAATTATGAAATGGCAGAAATGCTCAAAAGTTTATGTGAAATGTTTGGTTTATTTATACTGCAATACCTATTTATGAAGCACTTTTCTCAGACAGGCGTCAAAAAGTGCTGTACAATAAAATAAAAGAACAAAGAATTTATTTTAAAAACTAAAACAAAGTAAAATATACTAACAAAAACTAACCAAAAGCTTGTCTAAAAAGGTAAGTCTTAAGCTGGGCTTTAAACTGTTTAACCAATTGCACCGATTTTAGTGAGAGTGGAAGACTATCCCACAGTCTGGGGGCAACAGAATGAAATACTCGATCCCCACGTAAATTCAGCCTGGACCGTGGGACAGAAAGAAGGCCTATGTTGGCTGGATCTCAGGGCTCGACAAGCGTTGCACTGGTGTAGGAGATCCACAATGTACTGTATTGAGGAGCCTGACCATGCAGGGATCTATGAGTAAGTATGAGAATTTTATATTGTATCCTGAATTCTCCTGGAAGCCAATGCAAAGAGAGTAAGACAGGAGTAATATGAGTCCACTTATGTGAGTGTGTTAAAAGCCTGGCAGCTATGTTTTGAATGGTCTGAAGCTGAGTTAAATCAGATTTGATTAGACAGGTATAAAGAGAGTTACAAAAATCAATGTGTGATGAGATAAAAGCATGAGTATGTATTTCCATCTAGGCCATAGAAACAACAGTCCTTAATTTGGATAAGATTCTCAAATGAAAAAAGAAGGAGCGTCTAAGTGACCTAACATGGGAATCAAAATTCAGGGAGAACTGATATTATAGCCTGTTTAAGAGACAGAGTAAGGGAACGTTTTGAATATGGCATGTCAAGCTATGATATAATTATTATTTGTGCATTAATCACATTCAGTAATTGAGTACCCAAAAATTAATTCTGGCAGTGACTAGTTTAAAATATCTGGCATAAGTATTAAAAAGTAAAAGATGCTGTGTTTTATTTATCTATGAAAATTTAGTGATGCCACTTCATTGTGCTTATTTCCCAATTTAATTTCTGATAGGCCTATTTTGTGTTTTAATTTTTTCTTGCAGTCAGTTTGGGTTTTCTCTGAGTACTATATTCTAACAGCAAACAAGTTGCGGACTCTAAACTGGCTTACAGTAACTATAGATGGACCATCCAGGTGTGTTTTTCACATTGGAAAGCTGTCTTGTTGGATTGCTGAAGTTTTGAAATAGAAACACAGCTTCATATAGTAGATGAATGAATATTACAAAACTTCATATCACACTCTGCCTCCTGGAGAGGAGATTTCAACTTTCAGCCACTAGCTATTGCTTTTTGATCTTAATTGAATAACAAATAATTAATTAATGTGAGCAATAAATATAAATCAGTTGTCTTCTAAACCAGTTTTATCAGTTCCATCTTCTACTGCAGCCATGTCAAACGTGCGTCAGCGGGCCGCACTGTAACAAATACTATTATACTATTATACAAAGTTACTGTAGCTTTCTTTCCAATACTGAAAACTTTAAAAAATGTAACACTTAAAGTTTAAACAAAATGCCAATTTACAGATCTGCACATACGAGGGTGGCAGGTAAGCATACAAGCCTGGCACACCAACTTCGTTGTATTTTGCCTTCAGAATAGAATCTGACTGCAGTTCAATCAATTCCATTTGGATATTCTCAGGCGCATTCTCAACGTTGTAAGAGTATGGTGATGTAAACAGCGCAAAGTCCTGTTCGTGTGAACTGAAATCACGAAAACGCTCACTGAATTCATTGCTCAGTAATTCAAGTTGGAAAACAAATCCTCCAAAAATCTAATTTTACTTTACTAAGTTTACTTCAAAGTTTATATTGTAAAATAAATATGTAATAAATATGTAAAAAGCCACCTGACCTACACTAATTTTACAAACTCAAAATCACAAAAATATGTTAATAACTCACCAACTTCTTGTGTCCACTTCAGATCTTCAGCTGTAGTCTGCACTGTTTGTTACAATACTAGCACAAAATTACATAAAACTAGAGCAAAAAAACATGAAAATATGCAAGCTATTACTACTCATGATGGTCAGTTCTGCCCAGTGGCCAGTCTCAGCAGCCCAGCCAGTAGTCTAACCTATCAGGGGCAGCTCTAGGCTCGTGGCAACCCTGGGAAGGGAAAGAATCAATGGCCCTTTCGCCCGCCAATGTCAATATGATATGTTATGCACGGCGGATGGCCACATCCGTTGCGGTCACTGCATAGCCGCCTCGTGCTCATGACACGCTTCTATATGCACGTGTCCGTAACTTGAAAACCAAATGGCGGCCCATGATATTCTCATTACGGCAGAACGTTATAATACTACATATAGCTTACTGCTCCGACTCTAGGGACATTAGTAAATAGAGCGTACTAATTAACAAGAAACACGATGTTTTTCGGCCACATTGCTGTCAGCTGTGTCTATTTTCTCTTTCTGTTTTATATTCAATATATATTGGCGTGGCGGCCCCTGGGATTCGGCGGCCCTGTGCAGGTGCACAGTTTACACATGCCTAAGGCTGCCTTTGCTGCCCGCTGCTGCAGCCTAGCACTTCAGTTGTGACATTGCGGCTCATTAACTTTGGTCAAGGCTCATGGCTATACTAGATGACGTTTCTGGTACCGTAATGCCATTGAAAAAACAAGAGACCCATTTTACTTGTGGCAGTGACCACAAGTGGAAGAACACTGATGGGTAGAAGGTTGGAGAGCATGAGTCGTGCCTTGCAAGGAATGGTTCAGAGGCATATGGCCAGAGCATGATATCCCATTGGTCCAAGGGTTACAGTAAGAAAAAGCAAAAATATGGGAGCACACCAGATCCTTTTCTCTGCCCTTCCATCAACATCCATCCAGAGATACTTAAGAAGCACAGTGCAAAAATGACAGAGCCACCTGATATATAGGCATATTCGGTGTCTAGACTTTATAGTGAGAAAAACAACTACACAAATTGTAATAAATGTCGTATCCACTTGCTTTGCTTGTGCTTTTGGCACATGAAAAAACATAATGAATATGAATGTGAATGTTTAGTGAATATTTTTCTAAATTAAATGAGCACATTTCTTTGCTTCACCTTAAACTCTTTGTAATATTATGCCTGGGGCCTAGAGATAATAGAAGCGAGCAAATATTTTAACTATAGAACCAGTCAACTGTAGTTCATCCTGGAGTTAACCACAAGTGGAGCTGAAGACTGCAGCTGCATCCTCATGACAGGTTGGTAACTGTGAATTAACTGAGCAAGAGTCAAAGGTTTGGGATACTCAGGTCTTTATGGAAGGTCCTAGAATGAGTATAGGATCGTCATCAGAACTTTCCTTGACTTTCCAAAACAACACCCTATGACAAAAACCTTATGTAAAATAAAAAGTTGCATGAGTGACCAAGTGGTATGGTAGACAGTAGGACTTAAGGGATGTTTAAAACTCTACTTGATGTTATTTTGTAAGACTTGGCAAGCTTTGCTGGGCTGAATGGCCTATTCTTGTCAGTTTTTTTTCTAATGTTCTAAAAACATGATTATAAGTTTTCTACATAAGACACGTTACAATTAAATTACATATAGTGTCACTTTCATATTTGTTAAATCTAGCTGCTTTTCTATCAGTTCCAGAGATAGTCAAAACCTGGTAAAGAATTTTCGTGTTAAAAATCATGGGCTAAGTGGTCAACTTATCACTGCTCCAGCATCTCCTGTGAAGGTGCAGGGTTCACGCTGTGTTTCCCCCTTTAGATTTTGTTAATAACATTTGTATGACTTCATGGCTTTTGCTAATGTCAAGTTTGTATGGCAATATTAAACATATACCTGAATATTTGAGGACTAGAAAGAATCTACCAGTAATATGGATATGACCCATCGTACACACAACGAATAGCCCTAATATGTACTGTTTAAATAGAGACAAATTGATTTTTATTTTTTAATAATTTAAATAATGTATTTCATACAGAACAAAATTAGTAAATATTGGAAAATGCTTGATTTAGTTTGGTTACCAGTAATCCATGTGGAAGTCTATTTGACAATATTATAGTGGATCTGTTAGAGATGGTTCACTTATCTTGATAAAGAGCAATTCTACCAAATGAATTACTATTTTTAAATGCAACTCATCCTACTAGGATAGTAATGCCAGGAAGATTAAAAAAAAACAGAGTACATAAAAGGATATATTTCCATTTCCTTCAACAGAAACCATTACTAGTAAGATTAAATTGTTTTTGATTAGACAAGTTTTTATTCTGGCCTCAACAACCACCCACTACAACACCTACTTCAGTTTAGTCACAAGGACCCAAGCCAATGTCTCATTAAGAGGTTCTGATTCAGAGAAAACCCAAGACAAGGCAAGATTAGTGTACATGTAGGTGGCTTGGAAGATGAGACCATTATTATATTTTCAATTCTTGCTGTATTTGTATTTAAGAGGAAGCACAAATGTGTAATCCACATCCTTAGGACTTCAGAGACAGGTACCCGTCACTACAGTACATATCACATTTTGCATCTTCCCAGCAGATTTATATGACTATCATATAAATTATTAAAATGCCTGTTATACAATGCCAGTACTGTCTGTTTCCTGACAAACAATGAAGTTGTTCCTTTATAAAGTGCTTTTCTGCCATATAGAATTGGTTTATTCTCCAGTTACTGAAAATGCAGGAGCACATTGTTTAATAAATTGTGAGTTGACATTCTCCTTACAGTTACGACTCAAATATTCATTATTTTAGCATTAAATGCTCATAAATGTATAAAACATACATGTTGGCTGGGATTGGTTCCAGCAGACCCCCATGACCCTGTGTTAGGATATAGCAGGTTGGACAATGACTGACTGACTGACCACTTTTGTGTGGTAATTTTTTAATAGATTAATATTTTAATCTGTACTTGATGGCTATATTGAAAATCATGAAATATAAAGAAAAAGGAAATTTCTAAGAAAGGATGTTTAGGAATAACAAGTAACTGCTTTATACATAAAGACAACAGGCCTTTAAATACTTGGGATCAACAGTACAGAGTAACAGGGATTGTGGAAGAGAGGTGAAAAAGAGAGTGCAGGCAGGGTGGAATGGATGGAGAAGAGTGTCAGTAGTAATTTGTAACAGACGGATATCAGGAAGAGTGAAAGGAAAGGTCTACAGGACAGTAGTGAGACCAGCTATGTTATATGGGTTGGAGAGAGTGGCACTGACCAGAAAGAAGGAGACAGAGCTGGAGGTGGCAGAGTTAAAGATGTTAAGATTTGCAATGGGTGTGATGAGGATGGACAAGATTAGACATGAGTACATTAGAGGGTCAGCTCAGGTTGGACAGTTTAGAGACAAAGTCAGAAAGGTGAGATTGCGTTGGTTTGGACATGTGCAGAGGAGAGATGCTGGGTATATTGGGAGAAGGATGCTAATAATAGAACTGCCAGGCAAGAGGAAAAGAGGAAGGCCTAAGAGAAGGTTCATGGATGTGGTGAGAGAGGACATGCAGGTGATGGGTGTAACAGAGCAACATGCTGAAGACAAGAGGATATGGCAAAAGATGATCCTGCTGTGGCAACCCCTAATGGGATCAGCTGAAAGAAGAAGAAGTATGTTGTCTCTTTTGTATTCTGCCTTTTTTCTTCTATTTTTGAGCATTGTTTAAATTAAACATTATTATTATTAAGAAACTAATTGTTATTAATAAGGGTTAAAACAGTTCCCCTCTCCCTGTCTGACATTATTTTGAGAAATATAAACATTAAATCCTGTTCTGGCCTATGCAGGCTGAAAGCCAACTTTTCATTTTAGTGTAAGGCTCATTTTCTTGCTAGCCTCACTGAAGTCTTGAAGCTTACTTTGCAGTGTAAAGTCCTTTTTTCAGTTTTGTTAGCTGGCAGCTCTTAATAGTAATATTATAATATGCATAAAGTAATTTTTTTAATTAAAGCAATATATACTGATAACACTTTAGTGGTAAAGTGAGTCAACGTTAATGAACTGTACCATAATCATCCAAGAGGAATTAAAAGGAATGACAATCTGAAAATTAATGCACATATATTTGAATTAGTACTTTATTAGAACTGTTATACATTGCTTTTTTAATCATATAGAAGATAACTTGCAAAAGAAAATATATAATTATCAAATGCTGCATTATAAACCTTATTTCCTATAATTCTTTACATCTTTTAAATAACAAAACAATATTGAAATTGCTAGGTTTTTAAGTTCAAAGTTCTAATCATACAACTGTTTCAGTATTTAAACTTGAAGATTTCGATATTACAGTACAATAACAATCAGAGCCCAGTAACCCAGTAAAAGTTCTTGTGCACTTTGCTACCAGGACATGGTTCAACAACCCAGAATTGGATCAAGCGAGCTTGAAGATAAAGAGATGGATTATTTGAGTGTATGATACATGCTGCAGATATGTATCACACTGAGGTCAATGACCAGTAATAGTCTTTGGTTCAACTTTGGAATTCTGAAAGACCTATAGGCAAGCAGTGATTTCACTCCTAGGAAATAAAGATCTAGCTCTAGTTGGTGTTGCAGTCATTGTGTATGACTATATATCACTATTGCCTTTACGTCCACATGAAAGGATTTTCTTCTTGTGCATATTGTATTACATCTACAATTTAAAAATTTTAGGCACTATAAACGAATGAAAGCTGACCGAGTATACATGGATTTTATAAAACCATCTCATTCATTCTATTATGTTCATACAGTATCCTTTTGTTTCTGTGATATATATTTTTAATTAATTTCACCATTCATGGGTAAAAGGGTTGTTCTTTTTATGTAAGGTTCACTGTAATCTCTCTTTACTGCTCCACGGTATCTCTATAATAATATCAAGTTGCTCTTATCCAGGAGACTTTATGGCCACTGCCAAGTTCATAATAGTATAATGCTCTCCGAGATTTGCATAATGTAACCTCCAATTTCAAAATAAATAACATATTTCCACCCCCTATATGTGTGCAAAAGGAAAGACTGACATATGTGTGAATATTTATGTGCCATTTGTTAGTAGTTGAATATTTGGGCCACCTGTTGATTCTGGAAGTCAAACAACTTGCTTCAGCATTTGCCAGAACAGATGCAAAGATAGCTCCACTTGATCTTGACACTGCATATTTGTGCATGACATTATACTGATATTTACTGTTTGAAGTTTAGTTTTTGTGTGTAACATTTTAATCTTATTGGTAAAATGGCAGATAACATTTTAACCATATGCCCATCTGCCTAATTTGTTTAAAGAATTCTCATTTGACTCATAGGAGAAGCAAAATTATAGACAATAAATTCATAACATATTTATAACCAATCAATGTTATATTTAATAAAACAGTTTTCCATTTCAATATTTGTAGCTTTTTTTGTAAAATGAAATAAAACCACTGAACAACAGAAATTGTGAGCTTTTGAAACACTAAAGGTTTTGTATAAAGCTGGAAGTGTTGCATATAAGAAATCAGCAACTAACCCAAGCTGCTCCAGCCTTGGGAAACAAAACCCTGACATTAAAAAAACAGTAGATCAGTAACACCCTTAAGTGATGGAACAGATGAGAATAGTTTAAAACAAAACTGAGTGTTCTCTCCCAAGAATCCAACATACTATCTTCATACTAATAATAAAGTCATGGTTTGATTTCTAGATGTGCAGAAACCTAATGTCATCTTTGGTGATTCTAACATAGCCAGGATTCGATTTTTTCAAACTCAGATTTGCAATTAGACAGTTATCCTGGAGTATTTTTTAAGCATCTATTCAATTGATTAGAAGACTATAGCCTATCTCATATGCACAAAGAATATTTTTTGCATTGGTATAAACAATTGTAATCTTGATAAAACTAAAAACCATATGTTCACAGTTTCATTACTTTTCAGATAGAGCATACAGGGTTATTCCCATCCACCAACATCTTTATAACTTCAATGAGGTAATCAGACAGATTAAATATACAAGTAGAACAGAGAGTAACTGAAACTAATAATGCATATTTACATTACCTGGCTGATTACAATCAATAGAACAACCCTTTTCAAGTTGCTCCAAATGTTCTCAGTACACTGGACACTAGAAACTGCTCAAATCACACTAATCACCTGGTGGGGACAGTTAAATGTCTAAAAAAATTAGTGCTCTTAACTTTTTCTGATCTTTTACTCTTACTTCTTCTGATATTTCTTTGTGGCAGGAAGGTCTTATATTTGTTCCTACTCCTTTAAGGGGGGATTGGAGGATTTGAGGAGTAATGTAGATTAAAGTTATTAGACTACATTTACTACTGAACAGTTTATGATCATCAACATAGGTACTCACTATATCTCAAATTAGACAACCCATAATAGATTTGATTGATGAGGATTTGCAAAATCTTAATCAAACAACATTTTACTCTACAAGTAATCTTAATAATCCTTTGGATCAAGAACTATTATCATTATCTCATTCTCTATATATTGTCACACATGTGTGCATGGGAGGCAGCTAAAGGGTCTGATGAGAATAACTCCATGCCAGACCAGGGGGTGGCGGAGTGCACTAACTCTTTCTCTTACTTCTATGCAGACCAGTTACAGGAAATTCCACCTGGCCCCAATGACGCCACTTCCGGTTCCGGTGCCACATATTACATCACTACCGGTTCCGACCCTTTCAGTCCTGGCCCAAAAGATACTACTTCCGGTACCGGCCCTACTGATGACATCACTTCCTCTACTCTCCCTTAAAGCCGCAATCTTTTTGTCAGCAAATCAGTTCTTTTCTGGACTCCAACTTGTACACTTGTGTACAATTACTCATTTCAGTTTGCGCCAGGAAACAATGTACGGGTGGCTGCCCCAAACCTTTTTGTGGCTTTTGTTGAGTTTGGTTATTTTTTCTGTAATTTTCTTGAACATTCCAGGTTGATTTTGCAACTTCTCTCATCGAGCTAAGTAAAGTATAATAGTTTGCTTGCAGCAGCGATTAATAAGCGCAAATTGAAGAGAGAGACTGTGGGCCGAGGGGAGAAGGAGGCGGAAACTCAGGAGTAGGGAGCCAGGCGGTGCCATCCTCAATCACGCACCAGCCTCTGTTTCAGTCAGGTCTGTGTGTCTATCAGCTTTTCACAAGAGAACTACTTAACGGATTTAGATTCTTTTTTGCTTTCTGTAATTTTCTTGAACATTCCGGTTGATTTTACGACTTCCCTCATCCCACTAAGTATCATATTTCACTCGTGGAAGCAATTTATAAGTACAAAGCGAAGAGAGAGGCTGCAGGCCGAGAGGAGGGGGAGGCATAAAATTAATCTGTTGGTGCTGTCTTGGATATACAATTCATTATATACTGTTTTAGAACACAACAATTCAGTTTATTATCCTACAGAATTTTTAAATTCCATTAATCTTCCTGGCATGCCACCCCACAACTTTGCATTGAAAGTAGAAGCACCAATTATCCTTTTGAGAAATCTGAGCCCACCCAAACTTTGCAATGGTAACCGTCTCCAGTGGCCTTATGTATGCTATAAACGGTGCTTACTTACAGAAATGTTGCATAAGAATGTTTCGACATTCAAATCGCGATGTATAAAACCTACACTTGGCGTAAAGTCACGCACTTTTCCACGGTACCTCATACCCTGTCGTACGTAAGTTCTCCGCTCGGTTTTGCAGACTGGTGGCACCCAGCGTCAAAGCAGTGCTACTATTCCTGTGTGGTTACCCTTTATTTCTTAGAACCACATTCCTGACGCGGCTTTATAAATACACTGAAACTAACCGCATATTGTTTATTAGTGTAATGTATTTCATTGTAATTAACTTGTAACAATATAATGGCCCAGGGGATAGTCATAGTATTCCAAATACCATAACTGCTTTAGCGTTGTTACTCTCACTGCACCTTTTTCTTCTTCTTCTTTTTCTTCTTTCAGCTGCTCCCTTTAAGGGTTGCCACAGCAAATCATTTTTTTCCATATTACTCTTACTTCACCACTCGGAGTATTTATATCACTGTATCTGAGTGGGGAATCACAGCAGCAGCTGATTGGAAAGAGAATTATCGGTATACAGCATCAAGCACACCCTGCCTTAGCCACAGCAAAACGTTTCAAAGCCTTTCCTGTACGAACCTCGCAGTTCAGAAACAGTTTCATCCCAGGAACTATAAACGCACTCAATCAATTGCTCCTTGTAGAACTGTTTGTACTTATAAGTACAATCACCTCACTGTAATCTTGCACTACAGTTATAATATTGCACAACCTGCGCCACTTTATAAAGTGCGTATTTACATATGATGACAATATCATTTTTAAGATGAAATGCAGCAAAATATGTTGATTATATTATACAGATAAAACTTTAACTTCATTTAAATAATCTGTATTGTTAATAATTAAACATGTGAGGGCACGGTGCCACAGCGCTAGCAAGTTCACTTATTGTTCCTGCCTTGCGCTGTATATTTACTGAGTCTGACTTGACACTGGAAGGCTAGAAGGATAGAATAATTAAACACGTACTATGAAGATATTTCAATGTTCCTTAAAAGTTTTGAAGAATCGTCATTGTAAGCTTACAGAAAGCTTAACGTCTATTACAGAGCTGATTGTGTCGTGATTGGGTATTTGGGGAAAGAAAAGTAAGGACAGGAATTGGAGGTTAGTATGTATGAAAGAGACAGTACTGCAACAATAAATTATTTCATCGAAGGTCGTGCATGGTGCAGCAGCATCTTTTCTGAGACATGAACAATCACTGTGCCATTGTGTTCTCATGTTTAATAACATGCTTTCATTCCAATCATCATGAAAATGATATCACGTATACATCTCAGTATTTTAATTATTCAGAGAGCTGTAATATCACAAATGTAATGGATTCTATGTCCTGTCGGAGAAAGAGAAAGATTGGAAGCACGTAGTGATTCACACACATAGAAGATCAAATACAAAACAAAGTATTTAACATGCTACTTTAGTTACGATGGGATTTGGGAAACTAGTAAATTAAATGATTTTAAGATGAAGTTTATGATGTTCTACTTTAATGACAAAATAAACTATGTGATTAAAGTGGAAATTTCGAGATTAAAGTTGACATTTCGGGCTTTTTTCCCACTGTGTGCCTATTTTTTTGTCTGTACCCTAATAAGCTCAGACGGTGGGCTATGACTCCCTTTTCATGGTGACTTTGATATCTGACAACTTCTTTTTTACAACCCCAAATCAGAAAAAGTTGGGACAGTGTGGAAAATGTGAAAAAAAAAGAAAAAAGCAAGTTATAAATTCTCCTTAAATTTTATTTCATTGCAGACAGTATGAACACAAAATAATTCATGTTTTTTTTTTGTCAACATCATTTGATTTGTAAATAAATATCCATTCTTGCCATTCAGGCTTGCAACACATTTCAAAAAAAGTTGGGACAGTACAGCATTTACCACTTTGTACAGTACCCCTGTCTTTTAACAACACTTAAAAGACATTTAGGCATTGAAGAAATCAAGTGACTAAGTGTTGCAGGTGTTACTTTGTCCCATTTTTCCTGCAAACAACGTTTTAGGTGCGCAACAGTACAGGGTCTTCGTTGACGCATTTTTCGTTTCAAAATGCGCCAAACATTCTCTATAGGAGACAAATCAGGGCTGCAGGCAGGCCAGTCAAGCATCCGCACCCTCTTCTTACACAGCCATGCCTTTGTTATGTGCGCAGTATGTGGTTTGGCATTGTTTTGCTGAAATAAGCATGGGCGTCCCTGGAAAAGACGTCGTCTTGAAGGCAGCATTTGTTCCTCCAAAACTGAGATATACTTCTCAGCATTGATAGTGCCATCGCAGAAGTGCAAGTTACCTTTGCCAAAGACACTGACACAACCCCATACCATGACAGACCCTGGCTTTTGGACTTGTATCTGGTAACAGTCTGGATGGTCCTTTTCCTTTTCGGTCCGCAGCACACGGCGTCCATTTCTTCCAAAAAAGATGTGAAAAACCGATTCGTCTGACCACAATACACGTTTCCACTGCACAATGGACCATCCCAGATGCCTCCGAGCCCAGAGAAGTCGACGGCGCTTCTGGACACTATTTATATAGGGCTTCCTTTTGGCACAGTACAGTTTTAGCTGGCATTTCCTAATGTAACTACGTACTGTAGTGCTTGAGAGTGACTTCCTGAAGTAGTCCTGAGCCCACGCAGTTATATCATTTATTGATGAATGACGGTTTTTAATGCAGTGCCGTCTGAGGGCTCGGAGATCACAGCCATTCAGTTTAGGCTTGCGCCGTTGGCCTTTGCGCACGGTAATTTCTCCAGATTCCCTGATTCTTTTCAGTATGTTATGCACTGTAGTGAGAGAAATGCCCAAATCTCTTCCTATCTGTCTTTGAGAAACGTTTTTCTTCATCATTTCAAAGATTTTTGCCCGCACTTGGTGGCAAACTGGCGATCCTCTGCCCATCTTTGCTCCTAAAGGAGTAGGCCTTTCCTCGATGCTGCTTTTGTACCGAATCATGATTGCAATCACCTGTTAACATCACCAGTTTCAAATCACATCATTATTTAGTTATTATACCTCATTACTACCCCTGAATTGTCCCCATCCCAACTTTTTTTGGAATGTGTTGCAAGCCTGAATGGCAAGAATGGATGTTTATTTACAAATCAAATGATGCTGACCAAAAAAAACATGAATTATCTTGTGTTCATACCGTCTGCAATGAAATAAAAGTTAAGGGAAATTTGTAAATTACTGCTTTATTTTTTTATTCACATTTTCCACACTGTCCTAACTTTTTCTGATTTGGGGTTGTATTTTGGCACTGTGCAACTTTGTGAACTTGAGCTTTCGAGTTTCTCCAACACGCTATGTCACTCGATCAACTTCCTTTTGTTGATTATACCACTGTTTGAATCAAAAAATAGTATGTTTTTCCTTTGCCTCCACTTGGTATTTGCTGAAATTCTTATATTTTCCCCCGTGCTTTTCCTATTGTCTTTTCACTGAAGGCTGAGCTTAAGGGCTATTTATATTGATTGCATATTCAAAGAGGTGTAATTCTGGGAGGAGTTGGGGCGGGATAGAAGGCGCATGCACGAAAGTTACTTTTCACGCTGACCAGGATTTATGTAGCGGAAGAACGCGGAACTTGGCAAACGCACAGATTCCTGCATCTGGATTTTTCTGTGCGTAAACGCATTTCGGCTTTTGTGCTTACGTCATGTTATAGTGCAAATTCTATGCACGGCGTTATGCATGAGGCCCCAGGTCTGTTAGCTTTAGAACAACATCATAGTGGCGATAATCATAACAGTATGTGGCATTGGCGAGAGGGTTTTAGTCCTTCTCATTTCTCTAATTGACATGCCCTTTCAATTCAAGAGATTACAGTTCCTGGTGAAGCTTTGCTTTGCAATGTCAATTAATAAGGCCCAGGGACAGACACTCAAGTTGGCAGGGGTTGATCTTAGCTCACCATGCTCTTCACATGGTCAGCTTTATGTTGCTTTCTCCTGGGTTAGTTCCCTGAGAAACCTATATGTCCTCGCCACTGATAACAAAACCAAAAATATTGTATATCAAGAGGCCCTTGGATAGGAAACCTATTAATATAAATTGTTCTCAATACAAATAACATTTTTTTTACATTTTTTATCGATTTTTAAAGTTTGTCCTGTTTCACTACTACATAGGCGGAGCCATGGAGGACAGCTAGTTACAAATACATCACAGTATATTTTGTGACCAATTACACTGCACTTTTGTACTTTGAAGCTTTTCAGTCGCAGAAGAAGCACAATTTCAAACAGCAATCCAATACAAAAGAAACACACTTTCAAGTTTTCCACTGCAGGATCAGCAGCAGACATTAGCATGTAAGGTAAGTGGTTGTGGGAGGTACGACACCTGGACTGGAAAAATGTTTGGGCACAAACCAGGTTACCGTGTTTAATAACATTTGATGAATTAAACAAAAACAGTGTACAATGGTGCAAATGGAACTTATATTGCTGATTGAGCTACAGTGTGATAGCGAATGGCGCATCTCTCGTGCATTTTTAATGGCAACTGGCTAAATGCCGGTTTCCAGAAATGCAAACATTTGCAAAGAAAATGCTGAGCTTGTTTGGCTCCGCATATTTGTGTGAGAAGACTTTCTCTGTTATGAAATTAAACAAGAACTGCTTGAGATCATGACTAAGTGACTCTCATCTATGTTACATTTTGCGTATGTCAACCACTGCTCTTGAACTAGAACTGCCCTGTGTACTGAAACCCAGATCTCAGTATCACCCTTCACATTAGTGGCAATAGGTTTCCTGTTTTAGTCATCAGAATTTCAGAGTTTTATTTTTACTGAGTGTTTTAAATTTCTCTTAGAAATTCAGACAACTTGTATATATTCTGGTTTGTCCATCTGAATGCTTACATTTGGCTACTTTGTTGTTTACTGTGTGAAAATGAAAGTATTAAATAACAGTGTATTTATATGCATCTTTTATTGTTTAAAATAATGTCATCAGGGACTGTTGGCTCTCAGGCACTTTCACATTATCAAATCTGGCCCTCCTTGAAAAATGTTTGGACACCTCTGCCTTATACCAATAACAGATGGGATATATTATACGTCCTGACATACCTGAAAAATAAAAAGGGTGAAGTTAGGCATTATAAAAAACATAATAGCTTATTTTGATTTAGTAATTCTAAAACCAAACTTAAAAATAAATGAAATAGGGTTCATCATTTTTATTCTATTTATTTCTGAACCCTTATCTACAATGTAATTCTATTTTCTTATGGTTATTTTTTAATAAATCCATTAATATTTTAGATAAACACATTGAGTATAGTAACTATTTATGTATTTATTTTTTCTTAACATTGGTTATAAAATCATTTTAAAAAACACTTTTAACTTTCTATCTTCATCTATGGTTTTACCTTTTCTGTCTTATCTTTTTTTAGTTTATTTATTTTTAAAAGGCCCTTTCTAATGTTTTAACTTATGTTTTAACATTTAATTTATAATATTATAGAGGCTTTGTCCTTAATGTAGGGATTAAGAATTTTAATAAATCATAGTTTGCCAGTGCTTAACAGAACTTTCTGCTTTTCACTACTATGTTTTATATTTATTTCCCCTAAACTAACCCTAACCGAGTAGGAATCAAAATCCCAATTTCAACCTAATCCTTTTCCTTAACTGATTTTCTAACAAAAAAAAATCAAAAAAGCGTTTTTTTCTGTACAAATCTACAACTGTGCAAGGGAAAATTAACCTTGTACAGACCAAAAAATAATTCCAACAACTTAAGACAAGCCAAAATTACTTTTCCGGCATCCCCATTCATATTCCGGGAATTAAGTTTTCAGATTTACTTGACTATAATGTTCAGAATATAATAGTTGAAGTGATTAGTTACATTAAACAACTTCCAGAAACATTGTTATCCTTAGATGACATTGATTTACTGTCAGTCCTTCTGATCCAATACATTGAACATCCCAAACAGCAGATGACATCTTTAATTTCTGGGTCATACAAACAGTGTGTTTCCCCTGCCTAGCTCTCATCACGGGACAAGTCCTCTTTTTTCATTTTGGACTTTCTTAGCAATTACATGATATATATATTTTCTATTTAACTAATGGTATTTTGCCTTAACAAGAAGGATCGCGAATTGGATCCTTATTTTCATGGGTTGCTAGTCAATTTTCTACCAGTAGATATAGTTTCAACAAAAAGTTTTTACAATTCTTTAGAATATCTTCACAGAAATTGCATTTATAAAAAGTGAAATTATTACATAACATGCTGTGATTTTGCACTAATTAAACTCAGTGTTGTGGTAGATAGGGGGCGCTCTCGCTCCCTTGAACCCCTGTCCACGACTCCAAACACCAGGTAAAAGTCCAAAATCTGACTTTATTAAATCTCCACAGTGCACAAAGCACATTCTCCACCACAATACTCATATAATTCACAATAACAAATACTACAATCCTCCAGCTCCCAGACGCGTTGCCACCCTTCCACCCAGCTCAGCTCGTTGTCTGGGAGCTCCCACAGTCCTTTTATATCTCCTGACCCGGTAAAAACTCTTCTCTTCAACCCGGAAGCCCGTCGCTCTTCCTATGACGAACTTCCGGGTCATAGGGCACGAAGAAGTCCTCGGTCCTCCCTGCAGCTCCCTCTTGTGGCCCCCATGGCATCCAGCAGGGCTGTGCATGATGCCCTGCTGGTCTTCTGGGGACCTCCATGCTGCAAGGAGGGCTCCACCTGGCGGCTTGGGGGTATTGGCCGGGATAAACGGCCGGCCATCCTTCACAGTGTATAGCACAGAAGTAAATTTGGATTTTCTGTAGTTCCATTCTCTGTTTAAAGAATTAATAACATAATCTGTCCTTATTTGGTATGCTTTCTGAAACATCAGACATTAATTTAACACAGTCCAACCATACAGTAAAATTGTCATTTAAATTTTAATTAACTAATACCCTGAAAGCTTAATACTTAATAAGAGAGTAAAAAGAGTGGGTGAATGGGGTCACCAGGGGCCTCATGCATAACGCCGTGCGTAGAATTCGCACTATAACATGACATAAGCACAAAAGCCGAAATGTGCTTAAGCACAGAAAAATCCAGATGCAGGAACCTGTGTGTTCGCCCACTTCCGTGTTCTTCCACTACATACGAGGGTAACGCTCGTGCACGCACTTGCTATCCCGCCCCATCTCCTCCCAGAAATGCACCTCTTTGAATATGCAAATCAATATAAATAGCCCTTAAACACAGTGTTCTGTGAAAAGACAATGGAAAAAGCAAAAGGAAAAAATGGAAGAATTTCAGCAAATACCAAATGGAGGCAAGGAAAAACATACTATTTGTTGGTTTAAACAGTGGTATAAACAACAAAAGGAAGCTGATCGACTGACATAGCGTGTTGGAGAAACTCGAAAGCTCAAGTTCACAAAGTTGTACAGTGCCCAAAATAAAAAAGATGTTATCACATATCAAAGTCGCCGTGAAAAGGCAAGTTGTAGCCCACCGTCTGAGTGTCATATGAAAGCTTATTAGGGTACAGAGAAAAAAAAGGCACACAGTAGGAAAAAAGCACGAAATGTCAACTTCAATCTTGAAATTTCCACTTTAATTACGTAGTTTAAACTTCAAACTAAAAGTCATAAACTTCATCTTAAAATCGTTTAATTTACCAGTTTCTCAAATCACATCGTAATTAAAGTAGCATGTTAAATGCTTTGTTTTGTATTTCATCTTTTTCTCTATGTGCGTGAATCACTACGTGCTTCTGCTTTCTCCTTCTCCAACAGGACATAGAATCCATTACATTCGTGATATTACCGCTCTCTGAATAATTAAAATACTGAGATGTATACGTGATATCTTTTTCTTGATGATAGGAGCTAAAGCATGTTATTAAACAGGGGAACACAGGCGCATGATTTTGCGCGACCTTCGGTGAAATTATTGTAGCAGTACTGTCTCTTTCAAACTTACTAACCTCCAATTCCTGTGCTTACTTTTCTTTCTCCACATACCCAATCGCCACACAATCAGCTCTGTAATAGATGTTAAGCCATCTGTAAGCTTACAACGAAGATTCTTGAAAACTTTTAAGGAACATTGAAATATCTTTGTAGTACGTTTAATTATTCTATCCGTCTATCCTTCCAGTGTTGCGTCAGCCCCAGAAAGAATACAACACAAGGTAGGATCAATCCGTGAACTAGCTAGCGCTGTGGAACCGTGTCCTCACATCTTTAATTATTAACAATACAGATTATTTAATTGAAGTTAAAAGTTTTATCTATATAATATAATCAACATATTTTGCTGCATTTCATCTTAAAAATGATATCGTCATCATATGTAAATACGAGCTTTATAAAGTAGCGCAGGTTGTGCAATATTATAACTGTAGTGCAAGTTTACAGTGAGGTGATTGTACTTATATAAGAACAAACAGTTCTACAAGGAGCACTTGATGGACTGATTGACTGTTTAAAGTTCCTGGGATGAAACTTTTTCTGAACCACGAGGTCCGTACAGGGAAGGCTTTGAAACATTTTGCCGTGGCTGAGGCAGGGTGTGCTTGATGTTGTATACCGATAATTCTCTTTCTGATCAGCTGCTGCTGTGATTCCTCACTCAGATACAGTCATATAAATACTCCGAGTGGTGCAGTGAGAATAATATGGATAAAGATGATCTGCTGTGGCAACCCTTAACAGGAGCAGCTGAAAGAAGAAAAAAAAGGTGCAGTGAGAGTAACAGCGCTAAAGCAGTTATGATATTTGGAATACTATGGCTATTCCCTGGACCATTATATTGTTACAAGTTAATTACAATCAGATGCTTTGCACTAATGAACAATATGCGGTTAGTTTCAGTGTATTTATAAAGCTACAGCAGGAATGTGGTTCTAAGAAATAAAGAGTAACAACACAAGAACAGTAGCACTGCTTTGACACTGGGCGCCGCCAGTCTGCAAAACCAAGCGGAGAACTTGCGTATGACAGGGTATTAGGTACCATAGAAAAGTGCGTGGCTTTACGTGAAGTGTAGGTTTTATACATCTCAATTTGAACCTGGAAACGTTCTTATGCAACATTTCTGTGCGTACGCACCGTTGATGCATGAGGCCCCAGGAGTAGTTCATTCACCCGTATGGCAGGTGGCAGTGTTCCTCAGAGCTAAACCTGATCAGAACACCCACAGGGGGGCATAGGAGTGGGAGTCTGGAGGTGTAGCCCTGTCAGAATCTTTTGGGACTGCCAAAGGGTGCTGCCAGTGTAGAACTTCCCTGGTTTTCATGCATCCTGGAAGTACTTCAGAGGACTTGGGCAGCCATTTCTGAGTCTAGCGTAAAAGGAAGCCCGCTGCCTCCGTTAAATTGAGTCAGAGTCAGGAGGCAGTGGGCAACACTCTTTTGGAGGAAGAAGGAGGAATTGTGAATATTTTATTTTGTTGGTGTTTGTACGATGAAGGTGTCTTGTCAAATAGAAATCATTTATTTGAACCTGGAATTGTGTTGGGTATTGCTGTGTCTGTGGTTTGGGACTCAGTGGTGCCTGTTAGTGGTTACAACACATATACAAACAGCTGGGAACTTTAACACCTAATCAGAATGCATTGTGGCTTTCCATAAAGGACAGGGAAATACCCAGTCATATTGGCTGATGGTTTTAATGGAAAGGTAGAACATCATAAAAAATAATTTATGTCACAACCAGAATTGGAAGCCAGGCAAGCAAAATAGATATGTTTTACATTCGTTTAACAAAACCTATTAGAATCATCTACGTGTTTTCTAAGTATTTCAGCATTATATCCTTAACATAGGGAATTTATCTGAATTTTAAGTTCTCACTGTGTTTGTTATCAATACACATGAAATTGTTACTGTAAGTATGGCTTGCTCTTCTTTGTAAACATTAAAGGCAAATTTAGAAATAACATTTACATTTCAGGACACTGCAAATATTAAGTACAATCTATTAAGCATTACTTTTACAAAGTGCTCTAATTATTATTATAGCTTTTTCAAGTAAAACAGTTTTTATAAAGTTAAAAAAGCCTTTTCTAATATTACTGAAGGAGATTAATTGCAAACCAGTAAGAACACTAGGGCTACAGTTTACATTGCTACAAATTAGCTTTCAAATAGAAAACACAGAGTAGCTGTCTAGGGTATAAATTTAAATTAGGCACAGTCCGGTGTGGTAAACCACAGAGTTCAAATTTAGAACAGTTTTTTCGTTATGTAAATAAAATATCATACAGCAAGGAATTAAGGGTAAAGATATACTGTAATCACAAATTATGGAACCAAGCCTAATCAAATACTAAAAAAAACAGTATACTGTATCTACAAAAGTAGGAAATTAAAGTAATCAGGTTTATGTGAGTTACAGTGGGAATAGAATCATAGTAGCCTAAGTGATGATTAACTGTGAAGCTATCAAGATACATCATACCTGAATGATGTGATCTATTACCTAATTGGGCTATTGAGTCACATGGTTCATATGTTATTCTTCCCTTCATCCATTTTAGTAATGTGCATTTTTAAAGTCTTCTTTAGACATATTCTAAGTGGCAATTTGTTTTAAGAGTTATTGTATTCAGTCATGTACAATGGATGATGGTACCCTAGTATATTTATTGTGAGAAATTACAAATAGACAAGGTGTTACATTCAAGAGGTGACTTGCACTCCCATAGAACAAAAATGTTAGTTAAGCTTATAATTGTGCCCACCTCAGATTTTTCATTAAGGAAACCCCAAAGGATACTGAATATATAGGTTTAATTATACAGACTTTCAATTTCTAAACTAACCTGATCAGAGGAGCTTGTCGTAATGTTATGGTTTAGCCATGGTTGTTGCCCTGGCTCAAGTTTATTCTGCTTGTTTTATGGTGTTGTTGTTTTTAAAATATTATTTGCCTTTTGTATTTTTTTATTTGTTCTTTTTGAAATGTACGTAATTTTATGATTTGTGTTACTATTGCATTGTTTGTGAATTGCACCATATGTATTTATTATGTAAAAACATTTTGTTCTGTGACTTGTGTTGTGTAAATGGGTGGCACCTCAGAAGGTGGGTCCCCCCCCCCTTCACCAATGTCACTGTGATGCACTGCCCTCAGCGTATATTTCCTGGCTGAGGGTCAAGGTACTTCAGAGTGACATTGTTATAATTCTGGAGTCAATTTAGTTTTTCTGTGTTTGAGAATTAAATTATGATTTGGATTTGTTTCATTTGGGTTGTTTTTTTATGTAATACATTTTGCTATTTTTTGTTTATTTTGTTCTGTTTTATACTTGTCATTTTATGTATTAATACTATACATTGTCATTAATATTAAAGGTACTGTGTTTTGTTATGCATTTTGACCAGAGGCTTACAGTCATCCCCTCCTCTTAAGAAACCCTTTGAGATTTTTGAACCTTAAGAGCCTTACACCCATTAAGGGTATGTGCAGGCCAGAAACCCTGCCATTTGAGCTTGGGGCTAGGTTGCTTGGATGTGAGGCTTATCCAATAGGCCAAGGCCAAAGATAAAGATGTTTCTGGCCTTGTTGTGCGGTTTCTTGAGGCCTATGCCATTATGCGTTTTGTGCCTGGATTTATAACTAGTATCAGCCTATGGTACCGGTTCATCAGACTCTCAAAGCTTTGCTGCACCAACCCAGAGAAGTGGATGATCTCATCCCAGGTACAGTTCACAGTGCATGTGTGACTCAAAGAAGTTTGAGCATGAGTGAGCTTCAGAGATGTTCCTGGCATACATCTGATATGCCTCTCATTAATTATTATTAGGGATTTGTTTAAATATATAGGAATACTTCATTTTATGAAGAAGATGCATTGCAAGGCTTGAGTTTGTTATGAAATGTTACTATGAGAAGTAGATACAGTATACAGTACTATTGGAGGAATATGAATAAGTATTAAAATGTGCAGGTGAAAATGTGCAGGGGTTGCTGTTTATTCTGAAACTACCATCTCTTTCCTCACCTGCCCTCCAATGCCACTGCCACCTCCCTGATCTTCCATGGCTAATTTCACATGGTTTTCATCTGCTATTCAGTGCCTGCACATTCACACCACCAGCTGCAAATCACGCCACACTTGCAGTCAGAGACAACACCATCTGCACTCACTTTCCCCAACTCCATGAGCTAATCCAACCCTTAATGCTTACATACTCGTAAAATGTGTTGGTCATCATTATTCACAAGAATACCAACAATACCAAAACATTCCAGACTCCAGAGTTTTCCATTTGCCCACAATAAATACTCAATAATAATAATTTAATAGTGTTGTTCATTCCATGAATAAAGTTGAAGGCAAAAAATATATATATACTGCCTAATGTGTAAAATATATTTGCAAAAAACTATTTTGTAGTATTATATTCCACATATATGGACATACAGGACAGTATGTCCAAAGAAACTCTCCACAGTTATGACTCAAGGATTGGTGCTGGGTCCACTTTTTTTCTCTGTATGTTTGTTCCTTAGGCAATGTTATTTCCTGTCATTGCTTCCCCTACCACATCTGTGCTGATGATGCACAAATCTTCCTGTCATTCACCTCTTAGAATCTATAGGTTTCAGCAGAGATCTCCAGCTGTTTCTCTGCCATCTCATCAATGCATCTCAATCAATGGATGAATGATCATTACCTTAAGCCTAACCTTTCTTTCAGATATCGTGTACCTACCTTCTGATTCTCATTCCTCAGATTTGTGTCAAAGTATAGCTCTTGAGCATGTAACTCTTTCCCAATCAGTCACTCTGAGGAATATTGTCGTGAATCTAGACTCCTGACTTTCATTCATTGAGTATCATGTGTGGCTCTGAGGCTAAGGATCTGCGCTGGTATCCTGAAGGTTGCCCGTTCGAATTCCTTTCACTGCCATAAGAGATCCTCCTCTGCTGGGCCCTTGAGCAAGGCCTTTAACCTTCAATTGCTCCAGGGGTGCTGTACAATGGCTGACCCTGCGCTCTGACCCCAAGGGGTATGCGAAAAGTAACAAATTCCTAATACAAGGACTTGTATTAGGCAAAATAAAGAACAAATATATATATATATATATATATATATATATATATATATATATATATATAGTATATATACAGTATATATATATCTTTCTTCAACAGCCCAATCCTTTCATTTCTTACTTTGTAATATTCAGCAGTTTTCACCCTTCCTCTCTAATTATGCCACTAAGCTCCTTGTTCAGGCACTGGTTTTCTCTCAACTGGACTATTGCACCTTTTTCCTGGCAGGTTCCTTCAACAGCTCTCCGGCTCATCTAGAATGTAGCTGCTTGATTGGTGTTCTCTTCTTCATTTTTCTCCTGCTACTTCTCTGTTTTGGTCTCCTGACCTACAATTTTCTAAATATTTCTGTTCCTCAGTATCTCAGGTCTTTAGATTCTCCCAATGTTCCCTTCAAGAAGTCTCTGTTCTGCCTCTCCCTGTCAGCTGACTATCCAAGATTGGACAACACTTTTCTGTTCTTGCTCCATAGCTGTTGAGTGATGTCCCTTTGCCTATTTGAACTTCCCCCTGTTTACTCATGTTTAGGTGTCCGGTGAAAACAAACCTTTTCATTAAATATTTCAGAACTGGTTCATTCCTCTTTTACTGGGTACCAGCTGTTGTACTGATTGTATTTTAAATTTAAGATTGTATTTTATCCTTGGCTATTTGCGAGTTTAATTATATGTGGTAATAATAACTCCCTCTTGCTTGGCTTATTATTTTGTTCGTTGTTGCTTTTGGTGCTTACACATCCTAATCATTCTTGTATATTTTATAACTTACTTTGTAAGTTGCCTTGAATAAAGGCCTCTGCTAAACAAACACTACTGCTAATATTAATAATATTTATGTAAATTTAGATCAAACAGGCTAAAAAAATCTTTCTTAAAAGACCTGACATCCAAACTCCCCAAGGTCAGTATAAAATCGTGCTGGCATATTCTAAAATTGCTGGTGATATAAAATTAGTGGAAATTCCTCTGATATAGACAGTTAGTTGAATTCTCAAAAAAAAAAATCAAAAAGCTTTAAGAAATGAGACACATGCAAAAACAATGTGCAGAGCTTTCAAATGCATTTCCAAAAAAATCTTTGCAAATCCTACAGGCTTTTATTTCTTTTAAACACTAATTCTAATACTAATATTTTGACAAAGTCTTATGTGTCATCACATAAAATATATTGAATCTGTCATTTAACAAGATGAAGCCAAGCTTATCAAGACAAGACGGCCTTTTCTTTAATTTCTGTTCAATGTGTTCTATATTTTATCATTGTCGGGACACCCACAGCGACTATTATATCTAGATGTAGAAAAGGCTT
Organism: Polypterus bichir lapradei; assembly: GCA_026402145.1. NCBI lineage: Eukaryota > Metazoa > Chordata > Cladistia > Polypteriformes > Polypteridae > Polypterus > Polypterus bichir. Next base: position 50,686,602 of record JANRMT010062837.1, read on the forward strand.
TTGAAAGAACTGAATGGGGCGGCTTATTCAAAGCATTAGCCAGGTTTGGATTCAGTCCTAAAGTGATAGTATAGAATAACTTTTTCAAGATTGGCATCAAGAGCAGTTAAAATGAGTCTATAAATGTCAACATCAAAATGGGGTATAAATATTGAGAACAGTTGCCTAACATATATTGTTTGATTTGAAGTTTAGGTTGTCACATACCTGCGATTAGGAGACAACTAAAGGGCCTGAATAATGGTAATTCCATGCCTGACCAGTTGGTGGCAGGGTGCACTAATTCTCTCTCTCAATTACTTACAGATCATTCTTGGGAAATCCCACCTGGTTGTGGGGCAGGCAATGATGTCACTTCCGGTTCCGGCCATGATGACATCACTTCCTATCCTTTCATTTGAGTCATGTGAACATATCTGTTCTGATTAATCAATTTTGGAGCCAAGAAATATATGAGTGGCTGCCCCAAACCTTTCCAATGACTCTTTGTCATTCTTGTGACAAGGTGTATCTATATAATATATATTTATATTATAACAAAGAGTGTAAATAAATCTTAGTTGCATGTATCCACAGAATGGGTTGGCACCCTGCCCGGGACTGGTTCCTGCCTTGTGCCCTGTGTTGGCTGGGATTGGCTCCAGCAGACCCCCGTGACCCTGTGTTCGGATTCAGCGGGTTGGATAATGGATGGATGGATGTATCCACAGAAAAACTGACAATAGTACCATACCAGCTGTATCTGCATATCAGTGAGGCTTCCAAAGTTCTACAGCTAGTCAGAAGTCTTAAGTTCAAGCAATAAGCATGACACAGAAACAAAAATTCCTCAATAAATGTATCTTTGTGTTTATACATTTAAGTAAAGTTCAAAGTAAAAAGAGTTTACACAAATAAAGAGAAAAAAACAGTAATAAAAAGGGAGATAGTGGAAAAGTGGTTAGCACTGCTGCCTCACAGCACAGGTCAAATATTTGGTCACAATAAACGGTTCAGCCTAATGGGAAGATGCCTACCTAGCCCTCAGGGAGACTTAAAAGACCATTGCACCACTATAATCCACTCAAAGTTAGTTCAGTTCATCAATTTCATTGACTTCAATGCATTTCCCCAAGTTCAGTAAAGTTCCTGAACATTTCCACGATTTCACTGAATTCACGGCCAAGCAAACACTGTGGGGTTCACTCCTGCCTAATCATCAAATTAAAATCTAAAGGTCCATAGTACACTACAAACATAGCACTTGAGAATGTATTTCACATGTCTATGGTTGTGACGATGCGGGTTCCACTTCATGCTTCCATCTCCGTTTTTGGGAGCTTTTGAACCCGACACCATCGGTAACGTCACCAGATGAGTTGATCAGTGAAGACACAATGAAGCAAGGGGATGGTGCAAAAAAGTGCAAGAGTGCTTTTATTTAAAAACAGTCCAAAGAAAGTGTTCAAATAAATAGTGCAGTGTATCAAAAAGTCTTTAAATAAATAATCCATTAAAAACCAAGTGAAAAATATGGAGGTTAAAATAATTCCAATAAAAATGAGGTTAAAATATAGCTGGCTAGAAGCAGTCCTTTTAAAAACAAAGCCCTGTGCATTCTTCTACTGCCGACTCCCCTGCTTCTCCCATCCAGGCTATGCACCAGGAGAGTCACCCTACCTGCAGCTGACCTTCTCTGCTCTCTGGTCTGGTGGCTTCCCGATCCCTGGCTTTGTTCTGCTATCCCCAGACCGAGACTTGGGTTCCCCAGCGACCAGGGCACTCACGGTTGGGCATCCACCTCCCAAGCCTCCCAATTTCCGCTGTCTTCCACAGCAAGCCATCCTCCTTCCGGTCACTCCTGCTCCTCACTAAACGCTCAGCAGGCGCGACCACTACCGACTGCCCCAGGTCCCGGCCAAACACCCTGCTAGGGCTCACTGCTCAGCTGCCTTCTGCTCTTGACAGCGAGCGCACCGGCTTTCTCCTTCCTGCCACCATCCTCTCTGTTAACTTCCATTCACTTCCTTTTTCTTTTTCCTTTTCCCCTTCACAATCGAGCTCCTACTATTTATAATGGGGACTTGGCTCAGGTGTGGCGATTAGCAGTTCCCAGCATCAATTACGGATGCAGACAACTCCTCACTTGTGCACTTAAGCGAGGACCACCCCCATCACGAAGTGCCCAGAAATTGCTCCAGCCACACTACCACACCCCCTCTATAAGCTGTGAGTACAGCGATTATCTATTTAAAATTGGGCTTTTCTAGCGAGAGCCGTGGACCCGCTATACCACAATGGTTCTTTGACTTACATAACATACCATAATTTCTGTTATGCCCTGCTTAATCTCTTCTTGTTTAAAATGAAACATTCAGCTCCTACCATCTTTCTCATAGCTCATCCTTGGCAGTCTTGGTAAAGGTAAAGTCCCTTCCCTTAGCAACATTACTGTATATTTTGTAGTTAGAAAAAAAACTACACAGTATTGCCCATGAGGCATCAGAAGTGCATATTTTATAACTTACAAATAACTTCCCATGGTTTATGCTTGACCCATTTCACATTTACATTGAATTTCACTTGCAAAGTGTCTGTTGAAACCAAAATTGTACCCAAGTCCATGGGTTATGATTCCGGTGACTCTAGGGTGTCTGCCATGACATTATCATGTTTAAACAAATCAATTAGTTACATTTTAATCAAAAACATTTATATAATTTAAAAAAAATCAGGAATAATCCATTTTATTTAACATCACCTAATTTGAAAAATATTCCTCACACCATAACCATTTATTTTCTGTGTCAGAACCAGTTGTGCACGCATCTACATGCTTGCCTTGAAATGTCACTTATTTTAGTTTACTTCTGCTTATTTTCATTTAGCCTGTCATGCTGCAACTTATCAGAAGTTTTATTGGAAATAAAGATACACAGTAGTATAAGTAGAATGTGCCCCTAAGATCAAATTCTCTTCTTGCTTCCTAATAAAGTTGTGGAAACTCTGACCCATCCATATGCAACATTTTGGAGAAACTTGGAAATGAAGATACCCTCTATCAAGTAAGGAAATGCAGCAAAACTAAAAGACGCCTCACACATCAAATAATTAATACCACTGAATGCGATGTACAGAGACTATTTTAGTTCACTTTTATGAGGCCCAATGCTGTGCATTTGCTATTTATATCAACTTCCTGTTGTCACTTCAAAGGATTAGAAACCGAAGCACCGTAAAAACACAGGTGTGATTCATTCGGTGCATACAGAAAGCTTTAAATCTCATGCCCTACGGCCTATTTGTAACATAAGGGTTGGAATCAACATGGTGTGTTTGGCACTGCTTGAAGACTATGCCAATGGTCGTATATGAAGCAAACATGCTTTTAGGGACTTGTTGGATTTTTTTGCTCATGATGGCGACTGGCTTATGAACTGATTTAGACTTTCAAGAGCCATTCTACTGCAACTATAGTATGTGCTGAGTTGACTCTGAAATTAGACAAACAGGCTGCCAGAAATTGGTCTACTTTGTGATACCCCGTGCAGTGGGAAAGTGGCTCCAGCCTACACTCTGGACATCTGATAGTTCATGAATTGAACAGGATCAATGGAGAGATGAGACACAAACAAAAATTAAAGGGTGAAAGGTGCAAGTTTATTTACAAGAGTGCTGTACAACAAAAAATGCAGTAGTGTCAGGTGGGCTTTGATTCACAGTCCTTCAGCACTGATGCTCCTTCAAAAATAAATAAAAACAAAAAAATGAACAATATAGTGTATTTACAAAAACAGTGCACTCCTACAAAAACTACACACACACACTCATACTCCAACAATAAAGGTAATCCTCCTTTATCTCAGGCTCAAGAAGCTCCTCCAACAGGAAAATAAAATAAAGAAAAAAGAAATACGCAAGAAAAAAATTCAAGTGTGTGTTTATACAAAAAGAAAAAAACAATTGCACCAATCCCAAAATCAAAACTATCCCAACACCAAATAAGAATATATATCACTCAGAGATATATAAATATATGTCAAAAAGAATATTTACAAAGCCATCAAAATCACAACTGCTCCTCCAATAGCTCAGCAGTGCTTAATCCTACCTCGCCTTTACGTCCACTGATGACCCCTGTTGGCCGGCAACTCCTTAAATATAACCGGCAAGATTATCCAGCCAATCTGCCACCCCGTCTATCCCACAAACCTATCCAGGTAGACGCTGGCATGTTCACGCCACACGCCGTGACCCGCCCCAGGCAACTTTCTGTTTAAAATTGAACCCCTGCTGGTCGCGCGCATGTAATTCCCTCTGGATGGCCAATAGCTATGCTGAGCTTAAGCACACCAATTGCTAAATCTCATTTATTTACAATACGGGATCCCCATCTCTGACTCAACCTTACAAAAACAGATGCACCACAACTTAAACCACCTGCGCTGGGCAGGCTGAGAGGACACCAGCGTGTTAAACTGAACACGTGCGGAGGAGCCCGTACTGGCAATTATACCAACTTCACGTGTGCCTAGACTCACCGCGCCTCACATACTCCTGTTCATATGTACTTTAGGTTTTAACAATGGCTTTCTGGCAACAGCCATCTACCAGGGTAACTGGCAGACACATTTGGCATATCTCAGCCAAGCTTTAACTCCGTCATGCCCGCTGTGCTGGAAGTCATAAATGACTACATAAAAAGGCAATCTGCAGCAGTGCCCAATTCTTCTAACATAATCATGGCAATTGACAACATTCATATTACAGTGAGGACTCCTAGCGAGAATGACACTGCTATTGTTAACTCTAAGCAGTTATGTTCCATTAACACACAAGTTATCTGTGATGCCAAGATAAGGTTGAAATAAGTCAGGGCTTGGTTGGCTGTATCAGCCCAAAAGTCATTTATTTTGAGGCAAAGTAGCGTTGATCAGATGACTTGCTTGAAGGTATAGTATGTGATGATTGCCTTGTTGGAAAGGTTACTTGCTGAACCCCCAGTATTTCATACAGCCTAGTCAAGCGGTTCTCAGTCTCAGTGCTGGTAACCCACTAGTTGTTCCAACCAGCTTCTAGTTTTTAATTGGACTGATAGCCTAATGAAGTGCTCTGTTATTACCCAGTTTCTGTATTTTGGAGTCAATGTAAAAATCACGAAACTAAGTTTGGTAAATTTTTATTAGAGTGTACTGAGTAGTTATATGAGGAATGTATTTTTTACTTTTTAAACAATATTTTATAAATGATTTTCATTGCTCTTTTCCAGGTTTTCTCGTTATTTAATCCACTATTTACAGTACTAATTAGTGGTCAGATGCTAAAGTAGTTGCAGCCTTTCATCATTTTGTGTTGTTTTCCCCGGTGTCTGCTCTGCTTCATTTTAAATGTCATTATTAGGAAACAACGAAAGAAGTAAACTACACAAAGAAGTCAAAATAATAGAAAAACAAATGAGCTAAGCATTTAAAGATAGTGAAAAAATAAAAATACTTCTATTTCATAAAAGTAAAAATCATATTACAGTATTGTGCTTTTCTGAATGTAGAATAAGAGAAAAGAAAAAAGACCAGCTAATTAAATGAGTTCAGTTATTATCACTGATTGTGAATCTAATTGGAACAAAAGCCTACAGAGGGACTGCAGGACTGAGTTTGAGAACCCCTGGCCTATACTATTAATTGTAAGAGCAATCATTTCATTACATGTTCCAGGTGATTGTGGCTACACACTCAATGCACCTTACACCTTTACCTGATTCCCAGAGCATAGAGGAGACGCTACTACTCTTTTTTGCTTGATCAGTTGTGGAGCGCAGCATGACACTGCTTTGTCTTGATGTATCAGCTGGGGCGCTGCTCTACTAGCCAATAATTGTCTGCAAATTTGTATCAGGTTCATTAGTATTGTCCATGTATGGTTGTTCCAGGGTGGCAATCCTAGCAGGGACTGACAACACAAAATACACATTCATTTAATTTGCCATATATAGTTTCTTGCATTAGAAATTTGTCATTTTTTGCATACCCCAACTTACACTTTAGGGACACACACAGAGAGGTAGGGAGAAGCTTGGGGTCAGCTATTTGCACAGCGCTCCTGGAGCAATTGCTGGTCAAGGGCCCAATGGAGTAGCATTGTTTCTGGCATTGCTGGATTTAAACCAGCGACCTTTCAGTTACCAGCACAACTCCTTTAGCCAGAGAGCCACCATGCACCTTATTGACTGAGACATGTTCACGTATGCGCATTTACAAGATAAATGTGATTTATAAAAGTAAATTGTGCATACCCCGGTTTTATAAATCTGTTGTAATTTTGGTGTACGCATTGTCCAGTTTTTTAACATGTGCATGTTTTCACATTTGAGTCCATGCAAAGTTTTATCAAACCCAGCTCATTTTTCCTGCTGCTTGAAATCGTAGCACACAAGTTAGGTGATCTTTGAGACATTAATGATAAAAAATGCAAACATCGTAATGAACAGAAATGAATGGAAAAGGAAATCAGTTCTCTAGCTTAGTGATACGTTATGCATGCGGGAATAAATATGTGCTGATTATTTATATTACAGTAAATACAGCCTCACAGCTGCATTATCTGAAGGATATAATAATTCAGTATTTGTCTAACACCATATTTTATTGACAGCACCGCAATGACCGACTATCTATCATGGACAATTCGGTCAACAATTTGAGCTTAAGACTGAAACATATATATTAAATTTCCATCAGGTACTTCTTTCAAAAATTTTATATTTAGTAAATTTGAACTGCTATTAGCCATGGATCCTTCGCAGCTAAGAATAGGACCTTAAGTTTTACATCACTTGAGTTTGAGTCAACTGCCTATGAAAGCTACTGAGCCACTGCAAGCCTATTTGAGCATTGTTTTTGAATTCATGATTTAAAAGAATATGTTATACAGTATACTCTACTAACACATGTATTTATTTTCTATTATAAATATTATTTTTGGAAATGACTCTCTGTTACACAAGTATGTGATAACTAACACTTTAACAACTAAAAAAATGAAACAACTTTCAAAACAGTTGACTAATCCCAGAAATACAGCTGCATGTTATGGTATGTGTACATTTTCTAGCTTGACAATCCTTGTAAATCTTCTGTCTCTGCAATGTTCATGTAGCAAACAGAATATTAGTAACTTATTCACATGTGAAAACTTTAGAAAACTCCTTTTCTATATAATTTCCTTAAATTAATACCTGACAGATTATGCAACGTGAGTAATTTCAGATGTTGTTTGTTGTTGTTCTGCATTGGTCACCATTAATGTTTATTATATCAGTAATTTTGTTACCTTTGTGATATTAATATAATATTAGTAATTTACATACAAACACAGGGTAAGTAATGGATTAAAAACGTATCATGTACGGGTTGGAGTAATCCTTTAATGTCTTGTTTCTAACACATTTTCTCTTTTGAACAATTTTTTACTACTAAAATATTGAAGGAAACCCATAGGCTCAGGTTTGGCATCTTTTCTGTTTTTTTCTTTAGTAATAATCTATTATAATTTCTGATATTCTTTTTACCCGTTTAACTGTTCTATTCTCATAGGACTTATAGACAGTGTTGCCGTAATCTTTCTTTTACAGGTTACATAGCTGTTTTCCTTTTTTTAACTCTTAGTTATCCATTATTGAGCTCTCTTAAATATCCGGATGCGTCTAAATGTTGATATTAACTTGCCTTGCGCTGTGAGCAATATACTATATTGTATTCTTTAAAGTACCCCACTAGAATTTCCAATAAAAAACCAAACTGTGAACATCTTTAAAATTTACATGAATTATGCTGTAAAAAAGGAAGGGCTCCATCAGGAAAATATATATTTTCAGTGGTTACATAATCAGCCCTAACATTTGTATCAGCCTATTTAAAGAAGAAAATCAATGGATTTTAAAAACAGGGAAGAGCAGTTTGTGTCATTTTAAATAAATCAGAATGTGGGATTGTAAAAGACACATACAATCTACTGTGTGTTAATTAATATGGGGAAAGCTGATCTTTCCAGTTTCCTTAACTAATTTAATTTATTTTTTTTTCTTTTAACTCAAATCTTTGCCTAGCCGTCTGCTTTTTTCCACTTCTGTATTCGTCTCTCAGGCTTCAACCTGCTTTTTATTTTCTTAGTGTCCCTTTGGCTTCCACTTACAGACTGCCCCTTCCCAAGAAAGTTGTCTTGTCATTTTCTTGTAATGACATATACCCTGGGGCCTCATTATTTATGACCTTGGTTACAAATGTATTTCTCTGCTTAGATGTCAGAAAGTAGAAATAAGAAAGCTTATTCTCAAAGTGTGAGATAGCAGCATGAATTGGTCCCTATTCCCAAAAAATATTTAACAGGTAAATTTAAATCATGGCCAGGGAAATGCTACAGAAGAGAAGCCGCAGGGCATGAGAAGGGAGATCTGTTGAGTGTATTGCCTTGTGGAGTTTATTACCAGACTAAACAAAGGAAGACCCTTATGTCTGGCATAGAAAGTAGGATTTTGATAGATAGGAGCTTCCTTAATGAAATGCAGCTATAGCCTTATGTCAATGGGGATTACCTGCTCTTTTAAGAGAAAAAGGAAACTTCCTTTTCCCATAATGCATGGTGCTTCAACATCCACTGGCATCCTGACTGACTAAATAGTGTAAGTTGGGATTAGTGTCACATGTTATTTTGTGCCTATAAGCATCAGCTTAAAAATTAATTATAAAGTGGAATTCTGCTTCAGGATGAACAGACCACAACAAATGGAGAAAGGAAGAGAGCGTGACAGGGAGAGTGTATAAAAGGACGTGCAGGAAAAAGAAAAAAAAATCCAACTGCCCCAAAGCTACTTGAGGTATCATGTAGTGCTTTAGATTGGCCTAAAGGCTGGATAAAGTTCTGATTAAAAATTCTGATCACTTTACAATTTATGTTTTTGCTGCATGTTTCTGAAAAATAAAAAGAAGGCTCTGAACACATGCACAATTCCAAAAATATATCCATCCACCTATCCATTTTCCGTACATAATTGTTTGCATATAATGCTGCTGAGATAGGCTTTAGGTCCCAATTATAATATAAAACTAAGTGGGTTTGAAAATGAAATGAACCTTATGGACTGTAGGGCACTCATACTTTATCCCCAAATCCAAATGTTAACCAAAAAAGAACAGAAGTGACAAAAGTAAAGGTTTTTAAAACCCAAAGCAGGTGAACATTCAAAACAGTGCACATAGAGGCTTAATGGCTGTTCCGTTTACCCTCTAGCCTCCTTTCCTTGTGTAGCCACTTAGCAATGGCTTCTTCCCATCTCCAAGGCCCCCTGTATACTGACTGCACAGGGTCCTTTTATAGTTCAGGAATCCCTCACTTCTGTTTCTGGGTTATCTAGCCAGCACTCAAAGGTCTGCAAGTACCTCTGAGGATCACCCCCTAGTGGCACTAGGTCTCCCTGCAGACTTCTCCCACCTCACAGTATAATTAGGGAGGGCCAGTCTGTCTGTCCTCCCCAGTACTCCTGTGATTTCAACACTGAGTTCACTCTAATGGGGGATTATAACAGTTGTAACAAATTGGTTGTTTCCTGTCCCATTTTCACAATAGATAGATTTTTTTTTAAATTTTGAGTAAAGTACGTAATGTGAAGTAACATAAAGCCAGCTATCAATGACAGAAAGGACAACAAAAACTGTCTAATGGGCAGGAGCTAAATTAACAATTTGGCAAAAGATAGGAATGGGGCTTAAATCAATCCAATTGCTTACCTATATTTAGACCTATTGTCTAAACTAGAGGTGGGAAAACTTTGTTGAGGGTGACCAAATTAACATTAATGACTCATGTAGTGGATCATATAAAAACCAGACTAGCACATGTATTTATGACAAGCATTAACTTTAAAAACAGTTGTTCTAAGAAGTGACAGAACACCATCAGAGCTACAGACTAAGCTTCAACTACAGTATTGTTATTCAAAGTTCAGAAGGATTCTTTATGATATAATCTCCTCCCAAAGTTTGAATTTAAAAATAATACCCAGCAGTGAATTCAAAGAAAATGCTTTGAATATCGTTGTTGTTTCATACATGAAATTAATTATTATTCACAATTACATTTTTTTTAAAACATTACAACAATTTTGATGAAAACAGTATTTCTAGCCCAAAAAAAAGCTTATTCACCTAATTTCTACAGTTTTGAAGGACCCTGAAGTCCTACTGTTCATGACACTACTTAGTAATGTATTCAGTCTCTTTAAAGTTTTCTGCGGGAAGACAAACTTTCTGACATTTGTTCTTAGTACTAGGGTGTTGTACCGTGTTAGCCGTTATGAATGTAGTGAGAAGTCAAGCAAAATGACACCTTTTATTGTCTAACTAAAAAGATTACAATATGCAAGCTTTCGAGGCAACTCAGACCCTTTGTTCAGGTGCCTGAAGAAGGGGCCTGAGTTGCCTCGAAAGCTTGCATATTGTAATCTTTTTAGTTAGCTAATAAAAGGTGTCATTTTGCTTAACATTTGTTCAAAACTTACCCATAGCATCATTGCCAGAGGCAGCACAGTAGCGCAGTGGTAGTGCTGCTGCCTTGCAGTAAGGAGACCTGGGTTCACTTCCCAGGTCTTCCCTGCATGGAGTTTGCATGTTCTCCCCGTGTCTGCGTGGGTTTCCTCCCACAATCCAAAGAAATGCAGGTTAGGTGCATTGGCAATTCTAAATTGTCCCTAGTGTGGGTGTGTGTGTCCTGCCTGGGGTTTGTTTCCAGTCTTGTGCCCTGTGTTGGCTGGGATTGGCTCCAGCAGACCCCCATGACCCTGTAGTTAGGATACAGTGGGTTGGATAATGGATGAATGGATCATCGCCAGATCAACCATCAGGGTGACAAGGATGATCACCCTGGGGCCCTGCTTGTAAAATGTGCAAGAATAAATGTCTAACAACAAGAGACGTTTGTGTTTTCTCATAGAAGTAAAGGCCCTGACAGCAATCCACTATTCAGTAGATGTCCCACCCACACATCGATTCTCACATTTACAAACATATTCAATCACCTAAATAAAAAGCTTTTAAAATTAAAATAAGTCCAGGTTAGTTGATAAGAATGAGGCATGATAACAGCAGGCGCTCACTTCTATAAGTTCTCACATATGATGTTTTACTGTGCCGCAACAGAGCAGTCTGAATGGATAGTCATTCAAAAATGAGAGCCTGCCAGTGCAGTGGAAAGACAAAAATGTTTAAAACAAGATAGAAGAAAACCCAATGTGGCTGAAAAGTATACCTGACATTTCCAAAAAATAAACACTTCAATGGAGAAAGAAACTAATGAGAGTAACATTACAGAGAGTGAGGTCTAATATTGCTTCTTCTAGCTACAATTTTCAGTACAATTCTGTGGTGTCCCATCACAACCTGACACATAAGTGAGCAACAATATGGATGACCACTGCAGGAAGTAAGATGCATCAAACAATAGTACAAACAAATATGCAGAAACAAAAGGCTGTTATATATTCGATTTTTGGCCAAAATGTGGCCTAGTTTTATGTTTAATAGATGTTTGCTAACTGTGCTATCAGAAGAAAGTTAATTTTTCACAGATGTGATATTAGGCAGCACGGTGGCGCAGTGGTAGCGCTGCTGCCTCGTGGTTAGGAGACCGGGGGTTCGCTTCCCGGGTCCTCCTTGCGTGGAGTTTGCATGTTCTCTCTGTGTCTGCGTGGGTTTCCCCCGGGCACTCCGGTTTCCTCCCACTGTCCAAAAACATGCAAGTTAGGTGGATCGGTGATTCTAAATTTTACCTGGGGTTTGTGTGTGTCCTGTGGTGGGTTGGCGCCCTGCCCGGGATTGGTTCCTGTCCTGTGTTGGCTGGGATTGGCTCCGGCAGACCCCTGTATTCGGATTCAGCGGGTTGGAAGATGGATGTGATATTGCACTCAATTTGCTACATTTAGTGTAATACACTAATGAACAAAAAATAAGGTGAAGTCAACCTGATATAAAGATATGGATTTTTTTCTACTTTAATCCTAGTATCTAATCTATTATTGACATATGTGATGTTCATAATGTGTGAATATATGATTGTGCCTAGTTGGGTTCATAAGGTGAAGTGATGGAGGTCTTTTGAGCTTCAAAACCCAGAGTTGTTTGGGTGTCTTAGTCCAGCTTTGTTTAATGTGGTACAGTATATACAGTGGTGTGAAAAACTATTTGCCCCCTTCCTGATTTCTTATTCTTTTGCATGTTTGTCACACAAAATGTTTCTGATCATCAAACACATTTAACCATTAGTCAAATATAACACAAGTAAACACAAAATGCAGTTTTTAAATGATGGTTTTTATTATTTAGGGAGAAAAAAAAATCCAAACCTACATGGCCCTGTGTGAAAAAATAATTGCCCCCTGAACCTAATAACTGGTTGGGCCACCCTTAGCAGCAATAACTGCAATCAAGCGTTTGCGATAACTTGCAATGAGTCTTTTACAGCGCTCTGGAGGAATTTTGGCCCACTCATCTTTGCAGAATTGTTGTAATTCAGCTTTATTTGAGGGTTTTCTAGCATGAACCGCCTTTTTAAGGTCATGCCATAGCATCTCAATTGGATTCAGGTCAGGACTTTGACTAGGCCACTCCAAAGTCTTCATTTTGTTTTTCTTCAGCCATTCAGAGGTGGATTTGCTTGTGTGTTTTGGGTCATTGTCCTGTTGCAGCACCCAAGATCGCTTCAGCTTGAGTTGACGAACAGATGGCCAGACATTCTCCTTCAGGATTTTTTGGTAGACAGTAGAATTCATGGTTCCATCTATCACAGCAAGCCTTCCAGGTCCTGAAGCAGCAAAACAACCCCAGACCATCACACTACCACCACCATATTTTACTGTTGGTATGATGTTCTTTTTCTGAAATGCTGTGTTCCTTTTACGCCAGATGTAACGGGACATTTGCCTTCCAAAAAGTTCAACTTTTGTCTCATCAGTCCACAAGGTATTTTCCCAAAAGTCTTGGCAATCATTGAGATGTTTCTTAGCAAAATTGAGACGAGCCCTAATGTTCTTTTTGCTTAACAGTGGTTTGCGTCTTGGAAATCTGCCATGCAGGCCGTTTTTGCCCAGTCTCTTTCTTATGGTGGAGTCGTGAACACTGACCTTAATTGAGGCAAGTGAGGCCTGCAGTTCTTTAGACGTTGTCCTGGGGTCTTTTGTGACCTCTCGGATGAGTCGTCTCTGCGCTCTTGGGGTAATTTTGGTTGGCCGGCCACTACTGGAAGGTTCACCACTGTTCCATGTTTTTGCCATTTGTGGATAATGGCTCTCACTGTGGTTCGCTGGAGTCCCAAAGCTTTAGAAATGGCTTTATAACCTTTACCAGACTGATAGATCTCAATTACTTCTGTTCTCATTTGTTCCTGAATTTCTTTGGATCTTGGCATGATGTCTAGCTTTTGAGGTGCATTTGGTCTACTTCTCTGTGTCAGGCAGCTCCTATTTAAGTGATTTCGTGATTGAAACAGGTGTGGCAGTAATCAGGCCTGGGGGTGGCTACGGAAATTGAACTCAGGTGTGATACACCACAGTTAGGTTATTTTTTAACAAGGGGGCAATTACTTTTTCACACAGGGCCATGTAGGTTTGGATTTTTTTTCTCCCTAAATAATAAAAACCATCATTTAAAAACTGCATTTTGTGTTTACTTGTGTTATATTTGACTAATGGTTACATGTGTTTGATGATCAGAAACATTTTGTGTGACAAACATGCAAAAGAATAAGAAATCAGGAAGGGGGCAAATAGTTTTTCACACCACTGTAAATTGCTAAAAACTGTACTTGCTACTCTAACTGATTCACTTGCTACTCTAAATTAGCCTCCTGTGAGCGCATATGGATATGGTCCTTGATAGACTACATACTTCACAGCCATTCTTTTTATACCTATATCAGTGTTATCTATCTATCTATCTATCTATCTATCTATCTATCTATCTATCTAT
>JANRMT010062837.1:50700602-50791864 GCA_026402145.1 Polypterus bichir lapradei
TCTATCTATCTATCTATCTATCTATCTATCTATCTATCTATCTATCTGTCTGTCTGTCTGTCTGTCTGTCTCACCAAAACCTCAATAAAAAAGCCAACTATTGAGATAGAAAAGAAATATATAGATAGAAAATTAGAGATTTGTGCTATAGTGGTGCAAAGATTAGTGCTGCTGGATAACATATAAAGCTTGGTGGGCACAAAAAAAAAAGCTTGTATTGTGTGTACGCAACTTCCCATGCGAACACCATGATTTATAAAGAAAACCTGATGGGGGAGTGTGCATATATCTACAGCAACTCTGACCTATGAGTATGCAACATTTTGGAGAAACAGGTAAATGCTGACACCCCTGACCAGGCAGGAAAATGCAGCCAAACCAGCTAAATGACGACTCACACACATGATAATTCAACTCACTGAGCTGCTATTAAAATGTGCATTCATGTGACACACATATTACATCTCAAAAATGATCAATATACTGCATATACTATATTTTAGTTTCCTTTTAAGAGGGCCGTTGCTACGTATTTGAAGTGAAGAAGCCTTTTGTTTCTTTGTCAGTTTATACTGGCTAATACTAGCTAATACTGGCTAATACTGACTTCAGGGATCATTGCCAGCAGGTATCTTAGCCAAGCTTCATGCCTGTTGTGTTGGAAATCATTAACTGACCAGCAAGGCATTACATCCAGTTTTCATTTGGTGTGTGTTTTTGCCAACATAAAAAGGCAATTTGCTGCATTGTCAGGTTACTGTACCATAATTGGAGCACTGTACTGCACTCATATTTCAATAAAGGCACCTGGTGAGAATGAAGCTGATTTTGTTAATTGTAAGCAGATATGTTCAATTAATGTAGAACTTATCTAAGATTTGACTGGTGTAACCACGAGAGGCTGACACTGAGTCTCAGACCTCAGTCAAAGTAATGGCCAATACTATTCTGGGTTTAAATAAAAGGTATTTATTTATCCAAATCAACCTTATAATAATCACCCGTGCAAATATTATCCACACTACAAAATACAATCAAATTCTTCCTCCTTCCTTTCTCAAAGAGTGTTGCCATCTTCCTTCCTACTCCGACTCCTCGATGTGAGGTGGCACCTTCCTTTTTAGCTGTACTCAGGAGTGCTTTCGGTGCCACAGCATGTCTTCTTAGAAGCACTATGGAAACCAGGGAGGTCCTCCCCCCGCTATTAGCACCCTCTAACTACACTTGGGGTCTCAAACAGGGTTGCACTTCTGGACTCCAATTCCCATGTATCCCTGCCGGTGTCTAAACTGGGATGGCACAGGAACACCACTGCACCTGTTGGGGCTGGTGGGAATAAGCTCCTGGCTTCTGGATTCCACTGGTCCATCATTTATTTTAGTCAGGCCGGGCAAGAAGTTCTTTCCTCTTCCATCCGACAGGCTAGTCTGTCCTTCCATTCTGAACTGCAGAAGATTAAATCTAAGCCAAACAAAAAGTATTTAAATCACAATATTAAATCTAGTTTTCCTTATTGTAAGAATTATGGATTTATCCAACAATTCGTATTTATAATTATTTTGCTTACTTTAAGAAATCTTGTCAAGTGACTTTTGCTTACCCCTTTGACAGTTTGCTTTTTACTAAATACGAGCAAAACAGCTCCTATTTAAAGTGCTTTTTTTTTTCTAGTTTTTTGCATATGCATTTTTTTGCAGTGTGACCTCTCTTCCTGGTAAGAAATTACCCTCCATCCTGTCTTCTTCTTGGGCACTTACATTTGCAAATACTGTGTCTCTGTGGCCTGGGTCAACCCGTGATTCATTTATTTTGAGGCAAAGTAGCTTTGAGAAACGTGAATGGTGCTGTATGTGATAGCAGAGTTGTTCATAAAGTAGTTGGCTGAACCCTCAGTTTTTCACATGGTCTGCACTATTCATTGTAACAGCAATCAAGTCATTAAATATGCTACGTTATAGTGGCTACCCGCTCAAACAATAGTGCCTTACAACTTTCCCAGACCCAGAGGAGAGGTGGTATAATGCCAAACATGATCTTGCTCTTTCAGTTGCAGAGCACAGCCAGATGCTCTTGAATGCAGGCGGTGGGGTCTCAACATATCAGGAGGGAGCTGCTTTATCAGCCAGTGAAGTTCTGCAGCATCCTGACTGCGTATGTTTAAGGTTGACTAGCATGCTCCATATATGGATGTTTCAGGGCGGCGATTGAGGTGCATTCACATACGCATATTTATAAGTTGATTATGATTAATTAATGCTAAGTTACATAGAAATGTGCGTACGCCAGGTTTTTGTAAAAAAAAATTGTTGGCATACACATTTTCCTATTTTTTTGGTCTGCATTAATGAGGCCCCTGGTCACTATCTATAGCCTTAACACAATCTTCTCATGTCTGTGGAGATTTCTCTCTAGGTATTCTGCTTGATGTGACAGGAGTGTTAAGTTAATTGGTAACCGTGTGTAACTAACTATGGATATGTGTCTTAGTGTGCGCTGCGATAACCTGGCACCTCCTTTAGTGCAGCTTCCTGCTTTGTGCTTGATATCGCCTGGAAAGTTTGTGGCTCCTTAAAAATTGTTCAGAAATCTATTCATGGATGGGTGCTCTGTTATAAAGAAAATAAACTGTGCCATGGCACTTTTTTCTAAAGAAGTCAAAGTAAATGAATTAACTAGTAGTCAGATCAATTGAATTTTTATAATTTCCTAACTTTGTGCTATTATTGGTTGCATATGTACAACTATTAAGCAACAATTGTTACCTCTAAACCTGATTCTTGATTGAAAGAATTTTGAGCAATACAGCAAAAAGTATAGACATAGTCTATGAAATTATTGTAAATTGGAGTGACATCTTATGATATTTCTGGTTTATGTACTGTAATTATAACTGACAACTTAAAACCAATGTGCAGTTGTGCTTTGTGGATTTTTCAGACAGAATATGTTTAAAAGCAATGGAGTTATGTTATGATATGTCAGGAACAATATTATTGTAATAGCTCCAGGTTGTTTTGCCAGTGTCTAAGATGTGTATTTAAAATTAATTATTGGTTATACTGTCTCTGATATAAAACGTACTGTAACTGTATACAACAGAAGAAGAAGCATTAGTTAATTTAGGAGGCAAAGTCATGAAATGCGTAGTAAACATATCTAAGTGTATGTGTAGTTTATTTCAAGCTGCTCTAAAAAGAGGTATATCGTGTCATGAAAGCTATGAATATTTGTGTTGTCATGTCATTAGCAATGATAGTGCAGTTACAAGGTGTTATCAAGTGAGATCATCTTATTATATGAATTAACCTTTATATTGACGCAGAAGTGCTGAAGATTAACAATTACCAGGGGCTTTCTTGAACTTTTAACTTCAAGGAAAACAGTTATGTGGGAAAATGCCTTTCTTGTGATTACATGATGGAAGTGCTACCTCTGAGAATGACCACATACCCACTGGAAAAAAAATGAGTACATCTGAGCATGTAGAAGAATTGCCGTGATACTGTGAGAATTTGTATAAAAATAAACACTGGTGTATTTCAGGCTAACTCTCTTGAGAAAAAGATACAGATTTACTTAGTGCTGTAAGTCTGCTAGACAAGTGAAATTAAAAATTACTTCCACTTTCATAGCCAATTATGAAGCCTGAGATCCATGTAAAGAGTGACTGAAACACAGCCTAACAAGGTTAAACAAATAACTTAAAACCAAGGGCTCTACGAAGTAGACAGGAAGATTAAAAATACACGAAGAGGAATGTAAAAGGGAACGACCTGGTGAAACTTAAAAAAAAAAAACAATCTGGATAACTTAAAAGCATAAAATGTACATCACATTAAATGTAATCATGTCTTTATAACACAAATAGACTTTCACTTATTAGGAAAAATAAGCAAAATCAGAAGGATAAGTATTACTGTTTTTAATTCCCAGTGTCCTAAAATTAGTTCTGTGTTTGGTTGATGTTCTGTTGTACATGATTCTTGTTAGCAATTATATTTTAAGAATAATATATTTGAAAATTAGTCATGAACAGCTAGCTTGTGGGTTAATGCACCCTGCAGTGCCTTAAAACAAGTATTCACCCTCTTGCAAATTTTCAGATTTTATTGTTACACAACATTGAATTAATTTGGCTTTTCTGATATCCATCAGCAGAAAAAGAATCTTTAATGTCAAAGACAAAACAGATGTCTGCAAAGTGATCTAAATTAATTACAAATACAAAACACAAACTAACTGGTTAGATAAGTATTAACCCCCTTTAATATGTCACACCTAAATCATCACCTGTGCAGCCAGCTCAACTGAGATCACCTGTCTATAGTCAAGGGGTGGCAGTTGATTATACTGTAAGTGCACCTATAAGTGTCCTCCAGAATAGAAGTTTAATATGTCACTGTGCTCTGTGCAAATATTTTAAATCTGCTTTTCTTTTCTTCTCACATGTACAGCTAACACAAAGCCAGATTTAGTACAAGGGCCCAGCATTTAGAATTGCTGGGCCAGCATCTTAAGACAAGACATGTTAAGGACAATTGCAAAATGGGCAACGTGCACGATTTCTGTATGTTAGAGTCAGCATGACATTGGATCTTCTTTTCCTTATTTGGAATGGCATGATTTACCTAAGTGGGGGCCTGCACAAGGACAAAGAGTATAAAGCCTTGGAATATTGCCTGGCACACCTTTGAAGCCAACGGACGGATGGGAGATAACGTCATCCGATCCTGAAAATTCTTCCAGCACAGCGACAAAAATGTCAGACTGTATACATTTAGCTCCCACTTCGGTAATACACTTGTCATGGCTTCCTCGTCTGTTATGCTGCGTAAATTGTCATTAAAGAAAGCTAAGTTATTTCTCCTATGTGATTTCTTACCTCCGTATCACTAAGGGAGGGGTATCGCCTTTTAATATTATATCTATATAGATTTCAGGTTATGTAACATGCCGCAATTACAAAAGAACTTATTCCAACAAGGCAACTAGTGCCCCCTGCTGGATAGAGGGACAAAGATACATTTTCCCTTGATTTATGCCTCTGCTGTATAGTTTAAAATTACAGATCAATTGTGATTAAAGTGCACATTGCAGACTTTCATTTAAGGATATTTAGATACATTTCAGTTACACCATGTAGAAATTGCAACACTTTTTATACACGGTCCCCCAATTTCAGGATATCATAATGTTTTGGACAATTGCTGTTACAGGTGTTTATCGTCTTGTTCAGAAAGTGGACGCCACTTGAGACGGCCTTCCCCTCGTCCAAACACTAACCTTAAGGTCAATAAAATAGTTCCCTGATGTTAAGTCACTATTTTAGGGCTAAAATGATAACAGAAATGTGAAACCTACTTTTATACTGTGGCAGGCGGCCGGGTCCCATATGCCTGGGAGGAGGGAGGAGGGAGATGAAGCTTGACAGAGAGGAGTGGTGGAGAAAGAAGAGGAGGAAGTATTTGGTGTTGTGTTTTTGTTTGTGGGACTGTGTTGTGCCTGTGGGAATTGGGAAGGCGCTGCCCACAGGCGAAGAAATTGCAATAAAACATTTATTTTTTTTATTAGTGTGCCTCCTGCGTCTGTCTGTGTCAGGTCAGGTGCCAATATACCGCCTTTCTGTTACACTGGCGTAGTCGGCAGGATTCCTGGCCGTCTGTAAGGCAGGGACCCGTATTTCAAATCGTGTAATGACCCGGCACAGCAGTGCAAAGAGTGCGCACGAAGCAGCAGCGCGAGGCACGCGCACAATTTGTGACTGCTCGAGGAGATACTGGAGAGGCTGGAGAAGAAGGTTGGTGTGCCTATAGGGGCCATCCTTGCTTGGCTGAAGTGGCGCAACGATGGATTCTCTGGCTGGACGGATGCGACGGTACAGGTAAGTGACACCTGTACTGTAAAGCAAGTAATAGGGCAGTGCAAAAAGTAAGCAGTATACGTCAGTTACGCTTGCCAAATAGACACACCTCCTACAAGGGACGCAGCTGCGGTGACGGATTGCATGTCAGAAAGGTGTTCAGGGGCGCAGCTGGTAAATGCTGGCTGCCAACCTTGCCCCGACTGCTGGCATCAGTCTCACAGGCGTGTATCAGGGCACAGATGGCAAGGGATCTCTTTGCTTGCCGTAAGGGGATCCAGACAGTCGTTGCACCCCAGAGGAAGAGGAGACCCCGGAAAAGAAAAACGGGAACTCCATCGGCTTAAAGGCAGTCGAGAACCATGCTGCAGAGGGGCGAAGCCACCAGCTACCCTCAGCTGGGCAGACAGCAGAGCAGGTGTTTCCAACCTGGTTCCGAAACCGGAAGGCACAAAATAGAGGGGGGCAGCGTTGCTATAATTGTAACCGTAATGGCCATGGTTGGAAGTGTTGTCCCTGGAGGAAGCCCGGGGAACGCAGGTGTTGGGGCAACACCTCCTGGTCTGTTTCTTATGTCATTTCAGAACAGAGCCATGGACCCATGGACGGTGACTCCCCATCATGGAGGAGACCAGCCCTCGCAGGATGAGCTGCTGTGCCCCACGGGACTTAGCTGACGGAGGGGCACTGTGGCGGGCGGCCAGGTCCCATACCCGGTTCGGATGCCCCTTTAACACTGGATCCGGGAGAACACCCATGGGCTTCACCCTACGTTCCCCGGAACACTTGGTGCCAGCCCCCCTGGGCTGCAACGGGGCCACAATGGTGGAACACTGGAGCTCATCCCTGTTGGGCTCCATGGCCTCCACCCGGATGAGCTGCATGGCTTAATGTGGGTTTTATCAGTGCGCCTCCCACGTCTGTCTGTGTCGGGTCAGGCACCAAAATAGCGTCTTTCTGTTACAATACCTAATCATAATTATTAAAACAACCAAGTGGTGTTCGTGTAAAACCACCAAGTGGCGTCTGCTTTTTAAACAAGAGCCATTTATCATTACTTAGGTGTGTTTCATTGCTTCACTAGTGCTGGCATAAGACACCTGGGCTTGCTTCTGCCCTTTGGAATCTGAAGTTCCCATTGTCCAACATGAGTACAACATCTGTGCCGATTAAAGTCACAGAAGCCATTATGAGGCTGAAAAACAAGAATGAAATAATTAGAGATATCAGTAAAACCTTAGGATCTGGAATATCATTAAGAAGAAAGAACGCACTGGTGAGCTCAGTAATCACAAAGGGATTGGTAGGCCAAGGGAAACCTTCACTGCTGATAACAGCAGAGTGCTCACTATGGCAAAGGAAGTGCCTGTCCAACAGATCAGAAACAGTTTTCAGGAGGCAGATGTGTGTATCACAGATGACTGTCTGCATAGGACTCCAGAAGAGGTCACAATGAAAGATGCAAACCACTAGTTAACCAGAAAAACAGGATGGCCAGATTACTATTTGCAAAAAAGTACAGAATAGAGCCTGCAGAACACTAAACAGGCAAAACAAAGATGAACATGTGTGAGAGTAACAGCATGAGCAAAGTGTGGAGAGGAAAGGGAACTCTAAAATCCAAAGCATACAATCTCATCAGGTAAACATGATGCTGGGGTTTTTATGGCTTGGGCATGTATGGTTGCAACAGGTAAAGGCACACTTACCTTCATTGATTATGTAACTGCTGAGATTTACACAATGAATTCTGAGGTGTACAGAAACATATCATCTGCTCAAGTTCCAGTAAATACCTCCAAATTCATTGGACGGCATTTCATCCTACAACAAAATAATGATCTCAAACATACTGCTAAAGCAACGCAAGAGATTTTCAAAGCTATAAAATGGAAAATTTGTGAATAGACAAGCCAGTCACCTGATTTAAATCCAGCTAAGTATGTCTTCCATATGCTGAAGATAAAACGTAAGGGGACAAACTCTTGAAACAAGCAGGAGCCAAAGATGGATACAAGGTTTGACAGAGCATCACCAGAGAAAACACTCAGCACCTGCTGATGTCGATGAATCGCAGACTTCAAGTAGTCATTGCATGCAAGGAATATGCAACAAAGCAATAAATATAACTGCTTATAACAAACATCCTTCCATCCATTATTGAACCCACTCCATCCTAACTACAGGGTCACAGGGGTCTGCTGGAGCCAATCCCAGCCAACACAGGGTGCAAGGCAGGAAAGAAACCCTGGGCAGGGCGCCAGCCCACCACAGCTTATAATAAACATCCATCCATCCATTATCCAACCCACTATATCCTAACTACAGGGTCACGGGGGCCTGCTGGAGCCAATCCCAGTCAACACAGGGCACAAGGCAGGAAACAAACCCTGGGCAGGGCGCCAGCCCACCACAGCTTATAACAAACTTGGTGCCCTGAAATGAGGGAACAGTGTAACAAAGTGTTGTCATTTCTACATGATGTGACTACAATGTATGTAAATACCCTTAAATTAAAATCTGCAATGTGCACTTTCATCACTTCTGCATTGTTTGATTTGCAATTTTAAACTGAGGAGCAGAGGAGTAAATCAAGTTAAAATATGCTTCTGTCCCAAACTTTATGGGGGGCACTTTTTTAAAATGTCACACCTAAGTCATCACCTGTGCAACTAATTGCTTAATTAATTCAATGGAGATCACCTGTCTGTAGTCAAGGGGTTTCAGTTGATTGTAGAAAAAATGCACCTTATCTAGAAAGTCCAGCTTATGGGGAGTCAGTATCATAGACTAAGCTACACCATGAAGACAAACAAACACTCCAAGCTACTCAGTGAAAATGTGATTAAAAAATGCAAGTAAAGGGGAAGAACACAAGAAAATACCCAAGTCACTGAATATCTCATGGAATCCAATTACGATAGATTGAGATAGATAGATAGATACTTTATTCATCCCCTCATGGAAATTCAGGTGTCCAGTAGCTCAAGCACATCAATAAAAAAAATGTTACAGATTATTAAAAAATGATAAGAAGAACAAAACATACATAAATAAATAGCAAAAAGTAAAAATGGTCAGTTCTTACAGTGTGGGAAAGTAGAGTGGTTACCTGGGGCCTCATGTATAAAACAGGCATATGCATAAAAATATTGTGTTTAGCATTTCCACGCTGACTTTGAGATGTATATAAACTAAACTTGGCATAAAGCTACACACAATTTCACAGCAGCCTCACACCTTACGTATGCATTTTTCTGCTCGGTTTTGCAAACTGGCGGCACCCATCGTTAAACTGTCATTTCTGTATCTTTTTCATATTTGCATCCATGATGCGGGTATTATCAAATATATTGAAATGAATTACATATTGTTTAAAAATTTAATTCACTTGATGGTAATGATTTTGTAGCAATATAATGGTGCATGGAATGGCCAAACTATTGCAACTACCATGGCTGCTTTACCGTTGTTAGAAGACATTGCAAATGGAAGAATTAGAAGAGATTGCATATTTATAGATGATGATGAGTGGCTTCTAAGTTGATTTCGATTTGTGCTGAAATGGTGCCAGCTTTACAAAGGCAGACTTTGAGGAATTGTGCTCTAACCTGCTCTTTTGCAACTTCTGCCCATTCTCTGAGCTTTTCAAAGTGATCTTGCTGACAGATCGGGTATTTCACAAACATCACAAAGTCGTGCCATGCCAGCTATAAAGGATGGGATTATCTGCTTGTCATCCAGATATATACGATTTCCTTACACTCTGTTGAACTGGAACACATCAAAGTGCAATTCTAAGCAACGTCTAGTTTTCCAAATGTAATCGGACCAGTCAACTGCACGCAAATTGCTATTGTAATGGCGCTGGACAAGTTGCATCACCCAGGGATGAATCACTAAAAGAATGAGCTAAGATTGCATCACCCATAGCAGGAGAGCCTATAAAAATGGCAACTCTGCACAGTCACAGGTCCTTTTTACAGCTAGTATGGCTAAAGGCAAGCAGTCCTTTTAAGTATAGTGAGTTACCTCAAAAAAGCCATGTAAAGAGCAGAGAATCAATCCGTTGTGGCCCTTGGTGCTGATCCTACACTATAAAGGCATCTTCAGAGAACTAATTTGCTTACGTAAATAGAAAACATTTCCACTCAATTAATGTGCTGCTCTATAGTGCAGGGAAAGTGTGTTGCATTGTGCTAGCATGCAGCATGCTGCATAATTCAAACCAGTTGATTTAATTTGTGGTCAATATTACATAATAGAGCCCTCCTTAGTTCATTGGCCACATCTCTTATAGCATACACTATTGCATTCTGTGTCTCCAGAACAGCATCTATCAGCACACAGCCAGATGGTGGCCAAGCGTGTTCCAAGGCAGAGGTGTGTATGCAACCTGCACCTGAAGATGTGCTGAGTCACGTACTCTCCATAGGGGTCAGCTTTTGTAATATTGTCTGAAAAAGAATAAACAGACGGTGTGCTGTGACTCGATTTTCAAGTAGATTTTCATATCTGACCACTTCTTTTTTATTTTGGGCACTATGTGACTTTCTGAACTTGAACTTATGAGTATCATTCCACCAACTTCCTTTTGTTGCTTATACCACTGCTTAAGCCAACAAATAGTACATTTGTCCTTGCCTCCACTTTGCATTCACTGAAATTCTTCTTTTATCCATGTGCTTTTGGCTTTCAATAAAACACTGAATGGAAGGGGCTATTTATATTGATGTGCAAATGTTTGGGAGTAGTTAGGGTGGAGATGTAGGCACGTGTATGTGAGTTAAATTTCACATTCATTGTTATTTATAAAGGGGAAGTTCATGGAACTTGGCGTATGCACAGTTTTTTTTTTTTTTGTGTGCATGCACTTTTCATGTTTTGTCTGTACACCATCCCAGGTCATGTATCACTCATGTTGACAACAGAGTTAGAAAATCTCACAGTTTTAGAAACAAATGATCTTCTAAAGCATTCTGTTCTACTGTGCAGTGAGAGGAGACGACTGCTATGTTTACTTCTCTGTCCTGCCAAAATGTTGTGTAGAGTGTAACTGCTATTGTCAAAGATGCACACTTGCACAACAATTGCCAGTGAGTCCACAGTCCTACGCAGCGCTGAGCCAACCTTCTTTACCAACTTGTTCTTCTATCACTTCCGGGTCAGATCAAAAGTCCTTTTCTTCACCCCGGAAGCACGTCATTCCCCTTGTCCATATGACTTGGACGTACTTCCGGGGCGTAAGGTAAATAAACACTGTTCCTCCCTGCAGCATCTCCTAGTGGCTCCCATGGCATCCAGCAGGGCTGTGTATAAAAACTGCAATGTCCATGATGCCCTGCTGGTCTTTGGGGAACCTCCATACTGCAGGGAGGGCTCCACCTGGCGGCTTGGGAGTATTGGCCGGGATAAATGGCCGGCCATACACCACAATATATATATTTTTACCACTTAGTTTTCTAATTTCAATATTGTTCCCAAAACACAGAATTTGGGAAATAACAGTTCACTTAATTAGCTCAGGAGTTCAATTAAAAACAGAAGCTGGCTGGAACAAAAACCTGCAGCTGCAGTGGGTCCCCAGGACAGAGTTTGGGAAGCACTGCTCTAGAGGACATCAGTGTTCACAGACCAATCCAGTGCAGTCCAGTCTGTCATCATATTTACAAGTTTTCACCATCTCAATGCCCTCCCCTCGGATGTTAACAGGTTGAAGACAGTTTAGCCTTGTGGAAACTCACAATCATCTCCTTGGTCGTTGTTGTGTTCAGAACCAGGCAGTTCTCACTGCTCCAATCACTGAAAGCTCCAATCAGGTCCCTATATTCCCCTTCCTGTCCATTCATTATACGTGCTGTATCTTCAGAGTACTTCTGAATGTTGCAAAAGTCTGACTTACAGTATATTTAAAGTCTGCTATGTATAATGTGACCAGGAATGGGGCCAGAACAGTACCATGTGGTGCCATTGCTCACTGCCATCCCAGAGATGCTGTTCCCCAGTCTGACTGACTGCAGTCTTTCAGTCAGGTAGTTATGAATCCAAGATGTGAAGATGGAATCCACACCCATCCTCTGCAGTTTATCTTTAAGAATGGAGAGTAGGATGGTGTTGAATTCACTCAAAAAATCAAAAAATGTAATCCTTTCATAACCACCCAGTTCATCCAAAAAGGAGTGAGTCTGGTGTAGCATGTAAAGGACTGCATCCTCAACACCAATATGCTTCTGGTATGCAAACCGTAGGGGATGCAGTGCATGCTGGACTTGTGTTCTGAAGCAACTCAGAAAGAGCTACTTCAGTGTCTTCATGATGTGTGATATGAGGGTCACTGGTCTGTAGTCATATATTTCAGTCGGTCACCCAACTTTGGGAACTGGCACCAGACATGATATTTTCCACAGAACTGGGAGCCTCCCACCTTGAAGAATCAGGCTGAACAATATCTGTAGAGGCCGAGAAAGTTGATCTGTGGACTCCTTCAGCAGTCTGGGTCACACACCATCTGGGCCAGATGCCTTTGCAGTTAAATCAATCATTATGAATAGGAAAGAGTACAGTACATCTGGACATCTGTCTAGAGCAGGCTGGCCACTAAAACTGAGTGATTGTGCAACAAGGTGACTAGTGAGGGAGACCACCAGGAGACCTATAAGAACTCTGAGGGAATTATAAGCTATAGTGGATAAGAATTGAGATACTGTGCAGACTACAACTGTTGCTCAGGTGTCCCACCAGTCTCTTCTTTTATGGGAGAGTGTTGGACTGAAAGCCACTGTTGAAAAAATGCATATATAATCTTGGCTAGAATTTGCTGGAAGGCACATAGGAAAATCTGAGGTCAGCTGGAAGAAGGGCTTATGGTCTGATGAGACCAAAATTGAGGAGCTTGGCTATGAGACTACTGTTTGCCACAAGCCAAATACTACAGTACACTTTATCAGCACGTATGAATAATACTGTATATGCATGGCATCACATTCAGGTGTATTCAGATACTTGGTTAGCTGGTGTGAAAATGTAAGCATTTTAGGTGTTTTCACATATAATGAAATTTGCCACAATATTTTTCAAATAAATTTGTAGAGACAGTTCATTTGTCTTTGAAATAAGTCAAATAAATTGCACAGTACCAAGTTTTGAAATTTCCAAAGTCTTCTATTATGAAGCCTTAGTGAATATGTAGACTTGTCTAACATAAAAAAAACTACAAATTAGTTTACTGTTTCTATTTTACCTTGAGAACAGTTACACCAATTTTTATACTTTGTATATTTTCCTTTTTTACTAGTCTTTTTAACTGCTCGGATTAACCAAAGTAATGTCAGGCAATGGGTATATGTACCCAAGCAGCTCATACAGCATCACTCTTCTCTTGCAGCTTACGGTGACTTAACCATTAACACTTGAATTACCAGAGCCTATGAGAAAAAACTCGTAGATCCGTCCCACCTTAAATCGCTTCTTAAAATCGTTCACACCTCTCCGCCAGCGTCCTTTGTCCTCTAAATGTGCTGATAAACTCAGGCTGCAAGCAGCCGGCTATTCCATCCCCCCACCAACTTAGAACGTGCACAAACTTCTCCCAGCTCATGCCTTGATTGATTTTCTGGGAGTGAAGTGGAGTTTTAGAATGAAAATAATAGATCGTTGTTTGGAACACACGCATTTCATGTCTGTTCTGTTCCTACTGTAATCTGTGTAAACACATTGTTAAAACAGAAACGTTTTTTTATATTCTAGTAGTAGATGACAAAATGTAAGCATTAACTATATAATGTATGAAGCCTGAAGTCCAAATATCAAAGAAACACTTTCATAAAATGTACAAATCTAACACAACAATAGCGCTTTTATTCAAAAATATAACTGCAGAAACAAAAAACCGCCTTAACATGCGACATTAACACCTGTTTATTTAGACTGCCTCTGTGGTGTAATAGAATCAGCTGCTGATTGGGAATCAAAAGGTCGCGAGTTTGGTCCTACACTACTCTGTTTTGAGAAGTAAACTGCTCTTAGTCTTACTATTTTAGAATAAAAACATACATTTGATTTCAGTCTGTAACAGCCGGTGTAATTTACGATACTTTTAAAGGTTAGCTTTGTTTTTTTTTTTTTAGTCAGTTTTATTATCTCAGCCGCGTTCACGAGCCCAAACACACCCCACCCCCGCATCTGACACTGCTGTTTTCACATAGATGCGCTATAACAGAGGTAAACTCAGCTCCTTTCTACATCGGAGCAAGAATGCACATACCATTGCTTGCATACTAAAGTGCCAGCAGGCACTTTTCGTGGCATTACACACATTTTTGAGCATGCCCTCTGCACACTACTTGTGACTTTAGGCTTTAGGAAGTAAGTAAATAAATAAAGGTAAATCGTGTCATAAAATGATTTCTTCAAAACGTCACATATATTTGTCTCTTTCTTTTTTTAAAATGTGCGGCCAGCATGTTGTAGCACACAGCATCTGGCCACCTGCATGTTCTTGCGTGCACTGAATAAGCGCACTGAATAAGAGACAAATATACAGTCTGACTGAGAGAATCAGACTGAAAAAAAGCAAACATTTCGAAATGCCATACTTTTACAGTTGATCTGACGCTGTTCGTTTTCAAATAATATTGCATTAGTGCAACGATGTTTTCTAATTGGTACTATTCAGGTCATAAAATTATTTCTTCAAAATGTCACATGTATTTGTCTCCTTCTTTTTATTCCGCTGCTGCGCTGACATCGTGCACCAGAAAGCGTGAGTTCATTCAGTGCGGCAGGAGCACGCAGGTGGCCGGTTGCTTGTACTATAACAAGCTTTTTTTAAAATGTGCGTTGATCACCGCCAGCATGTTGTTGCGCGCACTGAATAAGCTCCAGATCTGACTCTAAGTAATAGCGCCAGCATAAATTCAAACCTGATCTGACGCTGTTCGTTTTCAAATAATATTGCATTTGTGCGATGATGTTTTCACAAATATTGTCTCTTTCTTTCAGGTGTGTAATAGAAACCACAGCATAAAGAGAAGTGTGTAGAACGCTTCTTACAGGAAAAGGCGATGGAACAAGAAAAGATGATGCAGCATCAACAAGCTTCAGTTCTTTATTTACCTTTACTTACCTTTATTTATTTACTCACTTCCTACAGCGTAAAGGCACATGTAAAATGCAGAGCTTTTCATATACATATACAAAGTACAGCGATGGCAAAAGTGCGATGTGCATTCTTGCTCCGACGCTAGATCTGCAGTGTATCACGATACATTCTCTTACCAATGGTAGTGAAATGAAGTGTCTGCATGCACTTTTTGTGGCATTACACATGTATTTTTTGAGCATGTCCATACCAAATAAAAAACATTCGAACTATAGCACGTCTCCAATAAATTACATTCGAGCTATAGCGCGTCTTTATGTGATCCAAATAAATAACATTCAAGCTATAGCGCGTCTCCAAATAAGTAACATTCGAGCTATATAGCGTGTCTTTATGTGATCGAAATAAATAACATTCGAACTATAGCGTGTCTCCAAATAAAAAACTTTTGAGCTGTAGTGCATCTTTATGTGATCCAATTTTTCACATAAAGGTACTCTATAGATCGAATGTTATTTATTTGGATAACATAAAGACGCGCTATAGCTCGAATGTTATTTATTTGGCACGGACATACTCATAAAATACACGTGTAATGCCACAAAAAGTGCATGCAGACACTTCATTTCACTAGCATTGGTAAGAGAATGTATCGTGATACACTGCAGAGCTATAGCGCATCTTTATGTGAAAACAGCAGTGTCAGATGGGGGTGGGGGGGCTTATGGAGGATCCTGAACGTGACTGAGAGAATAAAAAGTGAATAAAAAAAAACCAAGCTAACCTTTACAAGTATCATAAATTACACTGGATGTTACAGACTGAAATCAAATGTATGTTTTTATTCTAAAATAGTAAGAATAAGATCAGTTTACTTCTCAAAATGGAATCGTGAGGGATCGAACTCATGACCTTTTAATTCCCAGTCAGTAGCTGATATCTTTACACCACCGCGCCAGTTATAGTGAATATGTGTCAGTATGGCCAGCTAAGGCGGCTTTTTTTCTGCAGTTACACTTTAAAATAAACGCGCATTTGTTCTGTTATATTTGTACCTTTTATGAAAGTGTTTCTTTGATATTTGGACTTCAGGCTTCATACATTATATAGTTTATGTCTACATTTTGTCATTTACTACTAGAATATGAAAAACGTTTCTGTTTTAAAAATGTGTTTACACAGATTACTGTAGAAACGGAACACGCATGAAATGCGTGTGTTCCAAATAAGGATCTATTATTTCCAGTCTAAAACTCCACTTCACTCCCAGAAAATCAATCAAAGCATGAGCTGGGAGAAGTTTGTGCACGTTCTAAGTCGGTGGGGGGATGGAATAGCCGGCTGCTTTTAGCCCGATTTTATCAGCACATTTAGATGACAAAAGACGCTGGCGGAGAGCTGTGAACGATTTTAAGGTGGGACGGATCTACGAGTTTTCTTTGTAAGCTGTGGTAATTCTAGTGTTAAAGTACAAACAAAAGTCACTTCTCTTGAACTAAACAGAACAGGAAAGCTATTATGTAAGCATATATAGGACTGATTTGACTGAACAAATATCTTCTGCAAATCATTATTGTAAAGAACTGTGTTTATCATCCTGCAGCTAAATAGTGTTTGAATTAATTAATTATACAGAAAGGTGCATTTCCGCTAAGTGATATAGACATAGCAGGAGTTTAGAAAGGGAGCTGCAGCTGATCTAGACAAGCAAAAAGGACCATTCTGTGGTACACAGTTTCTGTGGTACACAAAGAGGCTGGTGTGTCACAAATAACAAGGACCGAGAAGCTTGCACTTTGGTAAAAGAGTTACTTAGCTGTACAACATAAAGCAGACTGAGCTGGTTTTCCTGTTTACTTAAGCCCAAGAGTATAAAATAACTGAGTTCCTTTTTCTTTTCAAGTTGAAATGTAGCACACTTATTCTTTATAGAATTTTTTTGGGAAAGTTTAATCTTCACTGAGATATTTTAGATATAATGTGGTAGTTATCTGAATCATTTTAAAGAACTAGTAGTTTTTAACTAATATTAATAGCTAGATGGGAAACTTGATTCAGTTGTTCTTCTCCTTTCATAGGGTAACATTGATAGTGATTTTATGTTAGTGTTCATTTTATATTTATAGTTATTTTTCTTTTGGTAATTTCACTTTATTGTTTATATGAGTTGATATTTAGTGGGTAAATGATATGGTATTGTTACTAAAGGTTTTATTTACTACTCTAAATCCCAGTTGGGTGTTATTGGGATTTTTTGTATCTTTTTGAGATTTTTTTTTGTCGTTAAAAAATGTATAGTTATAAATAAAAACAAAATATTTCACGACATAATTTTTCTACATTTCACTATAATCTTCACTGATCACAAGAATCTTACATACTTACTTACCTCAAATCTACCAGGCAGATTTAATTTTATCACCTGCCGCACTGGTGACAAGAATGGCAAAGCAGAATTAATTTCCCTTCAATTTGATGAAAGGAATTTATTAACTGACCCAAAAACATCACTCGTCCAGAAAGATTCAAATTAGCTTCCAAGCTGACTGTTCTTAATGACCTAAGAGCTGAGGTTAAAAATTCCAACATTGGTCAATGCATGCTGGAAAACACTTATAAACTTCAATACATTCCTGCGAAACTCAGAACTAAAGTTTTTCTGTGGGGTCATAATTTGGTTATTGCAGGTTATATTGAATTAATTACAGGGTTTTTGGTAGCCATCCATAGGAATGAACACAGAATAATGTGTGTTTACGTGAGACATTTGAAGCAGGAAAAAGAACGCTCCTAGAAATCTATCTGGTCTTTTACAGACCTTACCACCCCCAGAACAAGACAGGGAAGAAATAACTTTGGATTTCATTTCAGACCTTTAAACCTCAAATGGTCCTATCACCATTCTGGTAATTTAGGTTTTCCAAAACACGTCCCAATTTTAGAGACATTTTTGCAGTAAATCTGGTATTAAGTTAAATCTAACTTCTTAATCTCACACTCAAAGTAATAGGTTGATGGGAGGATAAATTAAGAATTAGAAAAACATCTTTGGTGTTTTGTTAGTATCAGTTTAACTGAGTTGAATTCCTTCCTTTTCCAGACTTCTCAAGGAATACGTTGTTAACCACTCTGACAAGGTTTTTCCATTTTGAAATTGTCTCCTGATTTAAGCCATGACTTCTCTTTATTAATTCTGTAAAGTCCACATTGCCAAGTCATTATGAATGTTTTCAGAACATCAATCAAAAATGGCAATTTTCTTGAGAGGACTCTCCAAATATGGTAACCTCTGCCAAATTGTTTCATATTACAATAAAGAAAAATGCTATCTAATTACAGAATCAAGCAGACATTATGGCTAACTACACAGGCTATCTGCCTGAGAGTTCTGTCTCAGAAGCTTTCTGCACATTTTGTAAGTCCCTTTGCAATTATTATTTTATGTAGGATCTGTTTCTTACAGACTAGCTCTTCCCATGTACTCTCGTACAATCCTTCCAGTCTTTTGTCTTCGCCTTTCAAAATAGGCATCTGTATTTAATTGTTCTCTATCATGATCTGTCAAACCTCCGCTACTGAAAATCAGTGATTAAGACTAAGAATACAAAATGTTGTTAATTCAAGAACACAATAACCTAGAGTCCAGTACCTCATTATAACTGGAAAGGTTATGAAGCTGACAAAAGATCTTGTGTACCAGGATCTGATCTTCATCCACCTCACCTTTTAAGAATTTTCCATAGATCTCAACTGGATAGGCACGTTTGTCATAAATCCAATAATTTTTTAGTTCTTTATCTTTCATGTTCGTTTTAAAAGTCAATATTTTGTTTTTTGGGTAATTTTTATTGTTAATGTGGTTATTTTGTCACCATTTTGTGTGGTTCTCTTCATGGTGATTGTCATGTTTTTAATGTGTGCCATACAGGTTGATACTATGTAAATCTTGTTAATACTATGTGATTCTCGGGATTCATGATGTTAACTCCCCAAGAGTACGTAAGATGGTAACATGGTACTGCGGACCTCCTACCTTTTAAGTATTTGAGTGCATCATAGTTTTTTCTCTTGATTAGGCACATTCATTTTGGTTGTTTGGCTTTTACATTTTGCTGTCTGTTTTGACTCTTGATTTGGTCTAGCATTTTGGGTTGTTATTTCTGTTGTTTAAAAGTCAACAAACCACTGCATTTCTTTTTAACTATGAGTTCACCTTCTCTGTTATACTTTTTATATTTGGTCCTTATCTATCAAATTATTTGTGAACATTCTGATTTTTCTCAGAGTGAATCACAACACTAAATACTTTTACTTGTTCACCGTTTCTCTTCTCTATCACATTACTTTGTGCTTGGGGTTTTCTGACTTCCTCCAGTATTTAAACCTTCTACCAGGCACCAGAACAGCTCTCTTTTCAGCATTTAGTATATCATGATGGAGTGGTCTTCCAGGAAATTAAATGGTATGCGCTTGATGGCAAGGGCATTTATTTAAACATGAGTTAGTCGAAGCAGTACTTCATGTTTATGGGGTATGTGTCTCATACTGTTGCCACTTGAGTTAAATTTAATATTATAAAGCTCAGTGACAAGCTCAACACTTTTGTGCATGGTTCGTTTCTTTGATTGGAGAAGGCAGTAGTAGAGGCAGCTTCACCTCAAGCTGGCTGTCTTTTGCAAAATGGCAGTTGCTTTATATTGTCAGGGATGCCAGGGGCCATGACCCGGCCGGGACGCCATGAGGGACCGGATGTGGGTCTGTGCCCACCCTGGATCACGTGGGGGTCGCCTTCCTGGTTGCTTTAAGGGCCACGGGTACAGGGCATGGAAGCTCCACCCTGTAGGGGCCCGTGGTCACCGCCAGGAGGCGCCCCAATGCCTTGGGGACCTGTTACCCCAGCACTTCCGCCACCCCAGGAAGTGCTGGGGGAAAGAATTAGGACGGCGCTTGGAGAGCTGCCGGGAGGACAGCCGGCACTTCTGCCACGCTGGTGCGTGGCCAGAAGAGGAATGCCGGGAACACCTGGGGCTCATCCGGGGACTGTATAAAAGGGGCCGTCTCCCTTCATTCGAGGCTGGAGTCGGGAGGTGGAAGGACGAAGCTCAGGAGCTGTGGAGGCGGCCCGAAGAAAGGCATTGTGGCCAGGACTGTGATTGGGGTAATTGTGCACGTGATTGGGGTCTGAGTGACCAATGGACTGGGGTCTTTGTGACCATATCATTTGTACAATAGTGTGAATAAACGTGTGGTGGTGTTTTAACAACATGTCCGCCTGTCTGTGTCCGGGCCGGGTTCACAATATTTAACTCGGTTCATGGATGATGTCCTCTTCTCACTGAGCAACATCTGTCCAGCTTCTAATCCTTTCTGCCAGCTAGACAACTTTCCAGAGGCAGTTTTGATCTAAATTAAGAAAATACGATACAGATATAAATGACACAATATCCTGAAATGTCCTGCATTAGCAGCTAGCAGGACGTGGCTAAATATTGGCTAAAAATATATTAACCTTGCTGATTTTTTCAATAAAAACAGGACCATATGGCTCAGGTGAATCAGTTATATGTTTGTAAAACTAAAAATAAACAACTGAATTGTAGAACTTTATCTAAAAAACATATGATGGAAATGAACCTGTAGTGTAACATAATATACATCAGAATCAATGTACCAGAGATGTGTATGTCACTCTGAATTATTCATTAAAATGTTACAAATTAAAAATACATTACATTATGGACAAGAAATTTATTTTATTAAGTAATAAGAAGCAGAACATTATAATTTAGACTTGTAAATGCAGCATTGAGCAATGCCAGAAACATTTTAATCCATTTCCTAAGCTAGCTTCACTCATGAGAGATCAATGGGGATCTGTAGCATATCTCTGTGATATTAGATGCAAATCGGGGATACCAGGAAATCAAAGAGTAAGCTCAAGCAACCCATTCACTCATAGTTGCCAAATTTAGAGTCATATATCAACCTAAACTTCACATTTTGTGGATGTACAGTAGGTGGAAATAAGAATACCAGCAGAAAATCCACACCAGCACAAGGAGAAAATGCAATAATTTCAAACATTTAAGTATTTAACATGTTTTATCCAGGCCATGTTCCATGTTTCAAAGTTGTTTGTAAGGACATGACAAGTTCCAATGGTGATATCCACATAATTAAAAAAAATGTGAGCTTTGAATATCATTACAGTATTTTAACCAATGAATGATATGCCACATTGAAAGCAAAAATAAGTAAATAACATCCTCTTTTCGAAAATGTGTTTTAAAAGTAAATGATGACTTCTAGAAGTCGAATGATGACTTCTGCAAATATAACATGCATTCTTGTGTAGTTCCTCTTGCAAGTGCAGTTCCTCTCTTGGGAGATTACTAATACTTCCTAGATACAAGAAAGACCGTATTAGTAATACTTTCTTTTTTCTTGTATTCTCAAGTAGACTGTGATCTGTGTGGTGCAAATTTTGAAGTAAGCTATCAGCCTATGAGGATGATGTTCCTATCACCATACTTCTGGGTGATGATTGACCTCCAAGGTTATTCCTTTTTTTATTTTTATTTTATTTTTTTGTAGAATCAACTCTCGGCAGTGGCCAGCAGGGCGGCCATGCAGCGCATGCGTACGGGCGACATTCTCATCCCTACCACCTTCACCATCACTTCCCCTACCTCTTCATATCTTAAATCATTAAGGAAAACGTACTAAGTAATTGCAACACAAACACTGACTTAATCAGTTTTAATGAGAAAAGATGCCGACAAAATAAGAGAAGAAGCGAGCCGCTAGGGTGGAGAAAAGTAGAGCTGCTCAGGAAGCAGCAAGCACATCAGCCTCTGAGCAAACAAATGCTAAACGTACAGAGAAAGTGTATGAAAACTATAACTGCTGAAGTCAAGTGTATTCACTGCACGTTATTGTGCAGTGCACTGTTACTGGTCTAAAATACTCATCTGCTTTCAGAATTAGTAGATCTTTAAAAATATGTTTGTAATTTTGAGTATTTTGCATGTAATTGCTCAAGAAATTGATGAATTTAGCAACATACTATGAGATTAGCCTTAAGGAATCAATACTTTTCAGTCTGAAAGATATATGTGAAATACTCTGGAGTATTAATAAAATAATTTATACATTTTATACATGAATGGACAAATGATGAATATTTTTGTTTTATATTGATAAACATCCTTAATTTTAAAATATGTCACACTCTGTAGACAGATATAAATAAAAACATGTATTACTGCAATTAAAAGGATTACAATTTTCAGGTACTGATTATACTGTGTTTTATTATAGCAGTTTTACTTTATTCGTGAACTTGCAGAGGCATCAGATAAGTGGGCTAGGACAGGACTGAGATGGTATAGTTGAGTGCAGCTGTGGCACAAGTTGAGTGGGACAGGCTGGAACCTATCTCATGCTAACATAGGGTAGCTCATTGTTTGAATATAAAACATGCATGTACCACAAAGCTGAGTTTGTCTGCTTGGGTTGAATGAGAAGTGAGGTGCATGCAAGTGCTGAAAAAATGTAAAAGTGCACAAATGCACAATTTCACCAAGTGCAAGTCACACATGTGTAAGCTTCTACATCTTCCATAAAATTCACACCAACTCCCATGGCTATGGTTGAGTGTGAGCGGAGTGGACTGTTCCATACACACATGCACCCACACTCACACACCTCATTTGCAGTGAGACTTGAGGTGCATGCAAGCACGGAAAAAATTTAAAAGTGCATGTATGTACCATCTAGTGGCTGATAGTGGTTAAGCATGAGCAGTGTGGACTGCTCAGCTGACACACACCCAGGTGTTTCGTTTATAAATTTCTAATATATACAGCGTATATATCTCCCCAAAGTGTTTATTAGGATATCATATAAAAATCTGAATTTCTAATCCTGTCTACCCTTGTTACTCCAAGCAAAAATCGTGGCATCTTCAACTCTGCCACTTCCAGCTCTGCCTCCGGCCAGCGCCACCATCTCCAAACCATACAACATAACTGGTCTTGCTACAGTTTTGAAGACCTACCCTTTCACTCTTGCAGTTACTCTTCTATCATAAATCACTCCTGTA
Source organism: Polypterus bichir lapradei (assembly GCA_026402145.1). Taxonomy (NCBI): domain Eukaryota; kingdom Metazoa; phylum Chordata; class Cladistia; order Polypteriformes; family Polypteridae; genus Polypterus; species Polypterus bichir. The sequence goes on from JANRMT010062837.1 coordinate 50,723,667, forward strand.
ACTCTTCTCCACCCAGTCCACCCTGTCTGCACTCTCTTCTTCCCCACTCGGCATTGGTCTTTTCTTTATTCTCCGTTGCATTGGATGGTTCAACTTAATTATTTAAATTTGTCTACCTTCACCACCTCTGTTCCTTGTAGTTGCACCCTTCCACCACCTTCCATCTCACTTACGCAAATGTACTCCATCTTACTCCTGCTGACTCTCATTCCCCTTCTCTCCAGTGCATACCTCCACCTTTTCAGGTTCACCTCAACCTGCTGTATATTCTCACTACAGATCACAATGTCATCCGCGAACATCATAGTCCATGGAGACTCCTGTCTGAAATCATCTGTCAACATGTCCATCAGCATTGCAAACAGGAAAGGGCTCAGAGCCAGTCATTGATGTAATCCCACTCTCACCAGGCTGTCTTTCCAACCACACACCTCACTTCAGTCACACTGTCCTCATACACATCCTGCACCACCCTCACATTGAATTATTATAATTGTTATTTGTGTTACTATTGTTATTGTAAATATTGTGATGCCATTGTGCTGCCATTTTGTTTGTTGTTTGTCTAAAGGTTTCGCCGTCTTGTGATGTATTTTACTTCAGGTTTGCCATTTTGAATATGGCAGTAACCTCATTGCTATAGTGGTTTGTGACTTAAAACTGCATTTATACAAGAATGTTAACTGAAGTTTGAACTACACTATACTAATTAAATGGAAATATTGTAGGGTTTAGTGCTTTGGTTTTGGTTTAGGATCTGTGATCTTTGCTAAAAAAAAACCCTAACCTGATTTTTGACCACTCTTTTAATTTGCCCCTAAAACTTAAAACTTCATTCACTTATCTGTTGCTAAAAATATGTTTTCTTCATATCTGGTTTTTAGGAAGCCTATTAATCTGTAAGAAATATAACACAGCATTATCTAACTCTTTTAATCCAATTGGGGGTCACAGACAATGGGACAGTTTCAGTCCCAGCTGCTTATCATTCATTTATACACCCAAAAAACACTCACACAACTCAAGTTTGAATCACCAATTAACCCAAAAAGCATGTCATTGGGGATGTGGGAGGAAAAGTGTAGTACTCAGAGGAATACTCACGTGGACACCTGGGAATAGAATTTGACGTCAGGATGCTGGATTTCAGGGTACTACACTTTGGGCCACCATTCTGCTCTTTTAGGAAATATACATTTCTATATTTAATTTTCCAAAACAACAAATTCTTTATAGCTGTATCTCTTGAGCCTGATATTTAAGGAAAATGTACATTTTTCTTTCCTTTTGTTCATTGCAAAAAAAAAAAAAAAACTAAAGGTATACACAATGGTAAAACTGTCTAGAAAATGCTCTTAAGCATAATTGTTCTGCCTAATATACCACATCATGTTAAGTAAAATGATTTTTCCAGTAGAAAAAAGGTTAGAAAAACAATGAGAATGTGTTTATACAGAAGACCTGTTCTTTTAAGCTTGACTGGAACATTGACAGTCTAATATTCCTGCATGTCCTCTAGACATTACAGAGGCAATAAAGAGCATGAAATAAATACATCCTTTCTGCATTTATTCCCCGGCGTTCTGCATGAAAGGTTATACATATGTTATATTATCAAACATGACAGCATGTTTTAATTTCTAAACTAACAATGCATTATGGTCTATACTGTTAACCCATATCCGGGTAATTAAGTCAAAGCAGTCAAAACTGATTTTAAAAGCAATTTAACAAGTTTACATTTTACTAGTAGGACAAAAATCTTACTATAATTAATTCAAGAACACCAGTGCATTCATTTGGATGAATAATAATGTGTCTAATTCTTTTACATTAGTAAACAGTAAGCACTATACTTAAAAAAATTCCTCAGTATATTTTTTATCTGTTAAAAAAGGAGTAACTCACTTTGATTCAAAATTGCCCTTTCCTGAAATTTTGGGTTAGGGGTCTAACTGTTGCCTTTTTATTTCAAGTCCACTGCACTTTTTCCCTTTTTGTAAAAATTGTATTTGAATGAAAGATGAGGACTATGTCATATTTGGGATCCTCCTTGCCCATTCCAACACTCGCTATAAAGATGGAAATCCTTGCTGGATGTACAATATCACAGTTTCTTTTTCAAAGACCTGTCCATTTTACCTATTTATGGTTAATAAAATTAATAAACCATTAAAGTAGCCATAAATTAAATCATTAATTAACAATCATCATAATTTATACATTAATAATAATAACACTTGAATGGTGCCTTTTAGCTTATGTGACCCAAAATTGCAATTTAGCTTATGTGATTTTTTGCCATACATAACGAAGATAACATTCATACCTTCTCTCAATAAAGCAAGCAGTAAAGGCTTTTTTTAATAAACATTGCTAAAAATGCTGGTTATTAAGTAGTCGTACAGTGCAAAATTTGATGCAATTGTCAGGAAAGACCCTGAGCTCATCTAACTAGGGAAGGTAAAAGATGTTCGCCATTACTCCTTATATAAACATTGTTTGAAAGATTCCTGAGGAATAAAATATCATATTTTAAGTCCACTGTTAAAGTGACAGGACAAAAAGTGCAACAGAGGCAAAATCAGCTTTGCACATACTACATCTCATGCACTTTACAAAAAGACAGGCGCATGATTAGTGTTGGATAAAGAGTCAGACCTCCACTTCACCACTGAGTGCTTGTGTTGTCTTATCTGATCTAACCACATGTTTCCATCTCTTCCTTTATTATGAATTTGTGGTGCATCTCTTTTCCTGATGTTAGCACAAACATTTTATTTGATAGCAATCAAGTTGTATGCCAGACTAAGGTATACAGTACTTATATAAGTATCCAGTGTATTCCACATGTTTTAGGCTCTGCAGCTAAAAGCTTGACCTCTGATTGTTGTTTTATTAATCCTTAAAATTTTTAGCAGGTTAACATTTTGAAATCTTAATGCATATTCCAGTTTGTAATTAATGATAAGTTCAGATATGTAAGCAGGAATTTGACCATTTTGGGTAGGAGTGTCCAACTCCGGTCCTGGTGGGATGCAGTGGCTGCAGGTTTTCATTCTAACCATCTTCTTAATTAGTGAACCGTTTTCGCTGCTGATTAACTTGTTTTGCCTTAGTTTTAATTGATATGACTCAGACACTTTTAATTGTTTCTTTTTCTTTAATGAGCAGCCAAACAATAATGAGACACAAAACAAGTCGCGACATGACCAGCTAACCTTAAAATAAAGGAAGGCGATGTTCTCGGTTATGTTGGTCTGCTCAGGTCATCAAAACATCTTGACGGAGATACATATGTCGTGGGTCCTGCGGAGATTCCGAATGGACACCTCAAAAGGAATTGACTCCTTCTGGTCTAACTCTCGGTTCCCTCCACGTAACACACCATTGCCAAATGTGACAGCAACATTGTCAATTTCAGTCTACTGAACATCCGCTCACTAGGGGCATCTCATCGTCATTGATTGTAAGTTTGCCTTTTTCTGTTTAACCGAGACATGGCAACAACCTCAAGACCCCCTCAGGGTTTGTTGACATTTATCAACCACGTGCCTTTGGCTGGGGAGGAGGTATCGTGATAATTTATCGTAAGAAGTGTAAAATCCTGCTGTTGTCTGCTCCTGCTGTTAGCTCTTTTCAATCTTCTGTATGTCAATTGTCTGGGCCTATTCCTACCCTCATTGCAACTGTCTACCGCCCCCTAAATCAAACAATGATTTTTTGAATGACCTTGCTACCTTTCTTATCCATTTATGTACAATTTCTTCAAATATAATTCTGTTTGGGGATTTTAATATACATATGGACAATATCAATATCCCTCTCACTAGAGACTTTTTATCTTGCCTTGAGAGTTTTAGATACCAGCAGTATACTGATGTTCCCACCCATTGTAAAGGACATATCTTGGACCTGATCTGCTGCTCTGGTGTTGTCCCTCTCGATCTTACAGCAGATGAACTCACCATAACTGATCATTTTCTCCTTTAATTTAACGATAAACTTACTTTTTCTATTACTAAGCTTCCCTGTCTCATATCTTTCCGTAATATTAAAAGTATTAACTTGGATTTTCTTTCTTCTAGAATTGATTCCCACATGGACTTTTATAATTTATCCACTCTTGGAGAATTTTTCTCATATTATAACACTGGACTCAATGGTATTCTTAATTCTCTCGCTCTGTTTCCTTCTCTCCAGATCTGTTTCCTTTTCTTTTTCTGCCCCCTGGTTTACGTCTGAACTTCAGCTTCTGAAAGACAAGGGCAGGCAACTTGAATGGCTTCATAAAAAAATGGACTCTTTGCCCACAAAGAGGTGCATAAAAATCATGTACTTTATTATAAGGACTGTATAGCTCAAACCAAATTCATCTATTACACTCGGTTAAATTTCTTGCAATAAAGGTAACACCAAGTCTTTGTTTTCATTCGTTACACAACCTCCAGATTCTATACCATCTCACCTTTACTTGACTGATTTTTGTAATTCCCTTGTGTCATTTTTTTAATGTGAAAATCCAGAGGATACATCAACACTTCAGTCCAGATTCTCTATGTATTTCCTTTAAACTGCACTCATCTGTTCACTCAGTTTCCTCTTTCCAGCTCCCCACCTTCTCAGAAATCTCACATCTCGTCCACAAATCTAAGCCATTTACTTGTCAGCTGGACCCCCTTCTCACAGTTTTGGTTAAAGCTTGCCTCACCTTCTGGTCCCTGTTATTTCTGCTATAATTCACTCTTCTCTCACTACTGTTACTGTTGCTTCATCTTTTAAAACTGCTGCAATAACCCCAATATTAAAAAAACCTGGTGCCGATCCTTCTAACTTCAATAATTTTCTATTTCTAATCTGCCCTTCATCTCCAAAATTCTTCAAAAAATAGTAGCTATCCAACTTAACTCCCAATTATCTCATATTAATTTATATGAAGAGTTCCAGTCTGGTTTTCGTCCTCTTCACAGTACAGTAACGGCACTTGTTAAAATTACCAACGACCTTCTTATGGCTGCTGATTCTGGTTTAATTACTATTCTCATCCTCCTTGACCTGAGTGTGGCCTTTGATACTATTCGTCATACCATTCTCCTTAATAAATTATCTTTGATTGGCATTACCCACACTCCACTAGATTGGTTCAGATCCTACCTCTCAGGCCACACTCAGTTCATTCAGCTTAAAACTTTCACATCCCAACCCACCGCTGTCACTTCAGGCCTCTTCTTTTTATTATTTACCTTCTTCCCCTTGGCAATATCTTTTTTAAATATAACATTAATTTTCACTGTTATGCTAATGACACCCAGTTCAACCTTGCTAGTAAACCCACCTCTTCTTTTCCATCACCTGGTTTTCTTCAAATTTTCTTAAATTAAACGGTGACAAATCTGAGGTTATCCTCATTGGTAAAAAATTATCATTATCCAAAGCCAATGATCTTTCACTTGCTATTGATAACTCCCTTATTTTCCCCTTCACCTCAGGTCAAGAGTCAGGGTGTCATCCTTGATACTACTCTATTTTTCCAATCTCACAATAATAATAACATTACTTCCACCTATGTAATATTAATTGTATGGGCCCCTCCCTCACTCCTCATACCAGTGCCATCCTTGTTCACATTCTTGTTACTTCTCGTCTGGACTATTGCAATTTGCTCATCTTTGGTCTGTCTAATAAATCTCTCAATAAGCTACAGATGGTCCAGAATTCTGCTGCTTCCATCATTAATTGAACCCCATCTATTCACCATATTACTCTGGTCTTGCAGCAGCTTCATTGGCTCCTGATTAAGATTTGAATTAATTTTTAATTTCTGCTGTTAACATTTAATGCCATTCACAATCTCACCCCTGAATATCTGTCTGACCTTCTTCATGTTGTCATTCCCTCCTGTAACCTTAGATCCTCCTCCTCCATCCACCTGACTGTCCCTCTTGTTCGTCTAACCACCACTGGGAGAAGAGCATTCAGCCGCTTCGCTCCCAAACTCTGGAACTCACTGATCTTAGAAATATTGAATCGTTTTCAACTTTCAAATGTAAACTTAAAACCCATCTGTTTAAAATGGCTTTTTATTTATGATTACAGTGGCTTTGTTTGGTTTTAACTGTTATATTTTCTGTATGCTGTGATGTTTTAAATTTTGTTTGTAATGTGCTTTTTTATTTATTGTTTGTTTGGTGTCCTTGAGTGCTTAGAAAGGCACCTTGTATAAATAAAATGTATTATTATTATTATTATTATTATTATTATTATTATTAATAAAGTTCAAATGGAAGTCACGTTAACATATAATTATAACATTGTCTGTATTTTGCTCATATTTAATCTGATTTCCCTGATAAATTAATATTTTAATTTAAGAGCTGCATTTATGCTAAAATATAATTAGCTAGTAACTAATGAAATATTGGATTAGTTGAGAAACAAATGCAGGTGTGGGTTTGAAATGGAACACTACTGTATCATTGTGCCTATAATTTCCTTTGTTTCGCAAGATGCCACACTTACAAGTGAAAACATGGTTATTATTAATTTGCTACTAAAAGCACCAACTAATGACCAGTTAAGGTAACACATTTAATTTGAACAGAATTGGCAATTAAACTTATGAAAGACCTTGAGAAAAAATACAGATCATTTGACCTTCTAAGCATTTCAAGTTTTTTTTTTTTTTTGGCAATACATTTCTTTATCATAGTCAAGGTGTGCCTTGAGCTTTCTTCACTTTATTTTATGTTTCCTTTAGTCCCTTTTCCATTTAGATATACTTCATAATAAGTTGATGACAACCATGAGCATACCCAAACTTGCACGCTGCTGTGAAGCAGGGCTTATTATGATGTTCCAACATGTAACATTGTGGGTGTTATTGCATATACTGTATAACCAGATGGAATGCACAGTGTGCTTTTAGATGTGAAATGTAGTGTGAGGTGTGCCTCTGTTCTTATGTGGCAACATTTTAGTTGAGGAAAACAAAAGACTTTTGGGTTAATTGTATTTAAACGCGAACAACTGAAAAATGGTCATTTTTGATTTTCTTTTATTTTCTTTCTTTTGGAGAAATTAGTAGAAGGGTTTAAGGGTAGTCAGTGTCCCTCCATGGGAGAGTCAGTTTGGGCTTTACTTTAGGGATTGGTGTTTTTGTTTTTCAGCTTGGCATATTTGTGACCTAGAGCTTAGCTTTTTCTCCAGTAAGGTCCATGGGTTTGACAAAAAATTCTGGTTTGAACCTTGCTTTGAATTTTTCTTTTCTGTAAGACAATCAAATGTCTACCACTCAAAAAAAAACTGTCACCCTCAGATACTTAAAGATTTTTTTTTATTCTTTTGCAAACGTAAATTCTAACATGCATTACTATTAAAGGCAGAATCCTGTATATTTGATAACTGTCAGAAGGACCTCCAGAATGTATAATGTTTACTGCACATACTTAAATTTATACAGTAGATGATACAGTCCAAGAACATTAGGAGTTAAAGCGGTACCCTTCAGGTCTACTATTTTCCTGTGTCAATAGTGCCTAACGGTGCTTATGCAGGGTTTCTTTCCTTAGATTATGATTTTTCATTTATTGCTCTCCCAAAACACTTCACTTGCCTTCCTAAATAGCTTTTTTCACCACTCAAAACTGGAGAGAATAAATTCCTTCTGACTCAGTGGTTCTTGCAATGACTGAAACCGTAGTCTGTTCATTTACACAATAAAGCCCTTGATTGGCATCACATACATTCAAAATATAGAATTCAGCACATTTGGCTTTACATTAAGGCCCATCTGCAATCTGAATAGCAATCACAGTGGTGATATGGCATAGTAATGTGCTGCCTCAGCAATTGTAGATGACATCCTCACCACATGAGAAAAAAAAAGTCAAATAGCTCAAAAATGTGTTTTAATAGCCCCAGATCATAATATAATATAGAACGGATAAGTTCTTCCGTGGATAAGTTGGGACTTGATTTTACTGTATAATTTCAGGTATTTTATAATGTTGGTCGTCTAAGTCAAATGGGGAAAACTCACGTAATTGGTCCAAGAGATTATGATATGCTAACGCCCACCTGAGAGAGTAACCACGTAGCACACAGCCTTTTTTTTCTATGTGGGCGTGGCAATGTGCTGTATCAGCGCATACTCCTAACCTCTCTCACTCTCTCTCTTTCTATTGTGCCTACGTGACCACACGGTAACGCCCAAACTATTCCAAAGCAACGTTTGCACTGATTTGTGTTTTTTGTACCCCACACCCTCATACACCTTTTTAAGAGCATCACTTATCTTTGATGTAGTGTTCTATCAGAAGAAAATATGAAGCTTGTTTTAAATTAAACGTGTTTGAAGTAACGAAAGAAATTGATAACTGTGCTGCTGCAACAAAATTCGATGATTCTAAGAAACTGATGCGAGATTGGAGGATGCAAGAAGATGTAAAAAAAAATTAAGGATTGCATTTTTGAACAGGCGTATAAGTTGGGGTCTGATTTTATGATTGATTTTTCGGGTTTCAAGACCTGACTTATACATGAGTATATATGACATATGGGTAGTCTGAGGGTTTAAAATTAGATTACACTCTGAGATGCCCACACAGCTCCAAGAGGATAGCGCTTGGAAATCTAAATCGACTACAAAGCCAGTCATCATCATCTGTAAACACATGTTCTCTTCTATTGAATTGAATTGAGTTCCTTTATTGTCATTGTATGGTACAATGAGATTCAATATGCAAATCCTCCATAAACTTATTTTCCAATAAAATGATACAATAACAATAATAATAATAATAATATGTTAAAAAACAATGAAAAATATGCACTATGAAAGCATAAGTACAATATACATTTACAAATTTACCGATAGTGCAAATCTATACTAATAAAAGGCAAAGCCCTCACTGACTGACTGACTGACTGACTCACTGACTCATCACTAATTCTCCAACTTCCTGTGTAGGTAGAAGGCTGAAATTTGGCAGGCTCATTCCTTACAGCTTACTTACAAAAAATAGGCAGGTTTCATTTCGAAATTCTACGCGTAACGGTCATAACTGGAACCTATTTATGTACATATATACGGCCATAGCCTGCAGCTTGGTCACCGTGTGAGGCGGAGTTGCGTCCTCCATCAGCACACCTCCCATGTAATTGACTGCCTGCCCATATAAGGCCATCCGTCAGCGGCAATCCAATAGACACGCTGCCGCTAAATATTCGTGGGTGAAGGCTTATGCAAACGAAGATGAGATGGTCAGGGATAGACTAGTGTTTGGCACAAACTCAGCGAAAGTGCGAGAGAAACTTTTAAGTGCCGGGTCTGAGCTAACATTAAATAAAGCCGTGGATATCGCAAGATTACACAAGATAGCACAAGCACAAATGAGAACCTTTGATGCATGTACTCCGAGCGGCTCACATGAACTGACTGTGAACGCAGTATGCAGAGAACAAGCAAGAGCTCCAAAGAGCGCTGAACAAAAAACGCATTACACAATTGAGAAGGCAGCAAAAGAATATGAAGCAAGTGACGCATACAAGCATATTCATAAGTGCAGCTACTGCGGAAACAAAGCATGGTGTAAACCTTAAGTTTAAATTAAGTTCATAGACACGCTACTGCTGGCGTTTGTCATGCCTATGACGAATAAGATATTCGCGAGATACAAGTTTAATGAGAAGACGCAAGGTATAAACGAGACTTTTGATCACTTTGTAACGGAGTTAAAATTGCTGTAATGGAGTTAAAATTGCTGGTGAAGGACTGTGCGTATGCAAACGAATAGGAAAGGAAGGTGTAAATGTCCAGCTAAAGGAAGACAGTGTAAAAAATGTGGTAAATTGAAGCACTTCGCTAAAGTTTGCAGGACTGGGAAAGGTAAACCCGTGCATGCAGTGTGTGATGTCTCAGATAAAGAGGAAGACAAGCTGTTTATTGATGCAGTAGGACAGGAACAACCCTGTGACGCTGAACAAGCCTTTGTAGACATATCAATAGGAAATCACAGGCAAATCCACAACTTAATACCGGGAAGGCCTGTTAAACATCTTAGATTCACGAGTACCGATTTGGGTGGTGAATACTTCGATGAATGAAACCTGTTATCTTTAACGTTATTTTTAAAAATGTTTCCTTTTTTTTTTCATAACTTCTTTAACACACTACTTCTCCGCTGCGAAGCGCGGGCATTTTGCTAGTGGTTCATAAAGGGCTCAGGTTGTGCAATATTGCAGCTGTAGTGCAAGTTTACAGTGAAGTAATTGTAATTCTAAATACAAGCAGTTCTACCGGGAGCACTGGACAGACTAATTAAGTGTGTTTCTAGCTCTTGGGATGAAGCTGTTTCTTAGTCTCGAGGTCCGTACAGGAAAGGCTCTTTAGCGTTCATCGGAGGGGAAAAGTTCAAATAGACTGTGTGCATGGCTGAGAAGAATCCATGTAGATGCTGGTGACTTTCCTTACACAGCGTCTGCTAGTAGCTCTATACCAAAAACCCTCTGTAGAGCTTTCCGATCGGCCGCAGTAGAGCTGTGATTTGCCACTCAGACACAATGGGTTAAAATACGTGCACATGCAATGGGTTGTGCTGCCATGAGAATGTGCGTGGCTTTGCACCAAATTTAAATTTTTATTACATCATGATGTGAGCAACATCTTTGTGTGTACGCACCATTTATACATGAGGCCCCATAAGAGTGGATGGACAACTGGACAGGAAAAAAGAGATGAACATGTTTGGGGTGTACAGTCAGTTATGACATGGAACAAGAAAGTTCAACAACGTTCAATGAAGACGCAAAGCTTTTTTTTAGCTAGCACACTAGAATGCTCCAGTGAGGGTGCTAGATAGTGTGATTGTGAGGTATTGCTTTGCTATAAGCAAAAAAATGAGAGGAAAGAGAAGTAGAAGCGGAAGTGTTGTACTCCAATCCAAGACAATCCTGGCAAATGGCATCAGTTTAAACTTAATGGGTTTCCCATGAGCTGCTCCACTGTAATATACATTTGCATCTACTGACTTTAAAAGGAGAGCCCCCCTCTTCCCCAAACTGTTTAAATTAACATGCACATCTGCTTGCTGTAAATGGAGATGTCCCACCCATTATATAAACATTCGCATCTGAGTACTTTAAAGGCAAACCACTTGGTGAAAAGCACAAAACCAAATACTTTAGTGAACAATGTAAACAAATTAAAATCGTTAACATTTAATAATGATAATAATATATACTCCATTTTCATATCTTTCCTATCCTGTAAAATTGTGTTTTGCGATGACCATCAGTAAAAAGTCAAGTCACTAGTAAAAGCAGAAACTATGCTTTTATGGCAGGAATGTTTTAATCACAGACAATTGCATATAGCATTTTCAAGAGTGAGCAGCTCCAGTTATTCTAATAATATTTTTTATTATTTAATTGATGCAAAGGTGACTTACAACATCTGAGATACAATTGGTTACATTTCTTTTGTTTTTCCAAGTGGAGCACAGTCAGGTGAAGTGACTTGTTTATAGTCACACAGTGTCAGTAGCCGAATTTGAACCTACAGCTTCAGGGTTTGAAGTCCAAGGTACAAAATAATAATATTTAAAAATGTTAAACTTCAAAAGCTCAAAGCTTGAGCTGTGAACTAAACTTGCAATTCACAAAAGACATTTTTTCAATGTCCTAAATGCATAAGCTAAATTTTGTGAAATTCTGAGCAGTGGTTTAGAATTTGTTAGCAGGTAACTTTAATCATTATTAACTTAAAAAAATCTATGGCAAATATTTGGAGATATTAGGGAAATTAGTAAGACAAATGAGTTAAGGTTATCTATAAAATTTCCTTTTTTATTAATTAACAACATACACAAACATTGTACCACAGACATACAAAACAAAGAAACACAAGGACATACATCTTTCCACAAAAGCTTAAAACATGTTCAAGAACTATTAAAACATATATTTGTATTGAAACTCCAAAGTTGATTTTTTTTTATTATCCTTCTTCCTCATACAAATTGTAGAGAAAGTGAAAAGATGCAGCAAATAAACTGTACATTAATATTCTGAGAAATACATTGTGCCCATGGCATCTGGCTATGAGGTTGCATGAACTCAATGTACTTCAACTAGAAATCATCAGCTACATAAGGTTTAAATAAGGAAATAAAGGAGAACATATTATTTAGCAAGGGCATGTATTGCTATCAGAGTAAAAGAAAGGCAACAAAAGAACAGCATGATCAGATACAAATGTGTAGTGCAAAGAAGGAATCACAGGCAGTGAATAAAAATCATAAAAGATAGCAGAAATTAAAAAGACTAGCTAGAAGGTTTGTTTAAGACATCTTGATTTGAATGGATGGTTCCTGACCCTCAATTGTAGATCCTATAGAACAAATAACAGTAATAAATATACTGAAAGTGACGACCACCATTTAAAATGATATACTACTCTTTGGAATTTCCAGTGATGTTCTCGCTATATTGTTAACTAGCAAAACACCTGCGCTTCGCAGTGGCGAAGTACTGCCTTAAAATTTTTATTAAGAAGAAAAGTAAACCTTTTTAAACTGAGGGAAAATATACCAATAATTATTTGTTAAGGATCTCTTTGTATACCAGGTTGTCAGTTCGGCCCTCTGGTTGTAATATGACCAAGCTGTGCGCTGAGCTTACTCTTGAGCATGCAACATACAGTTGGCCATGTGAAAAGCAATCTTGCCTCAAATCAATGCCAACCCCCTGTAGGCTCTGTCCCTGAGACTTATTTATTGTCATTGCGAAGCAGAGCCTTCCTGGAAATTGGAGGTGTTTGAATTGAAATGGGAGATCAGAGGGTATAACGGGGATGCGAGGAATAAAAACTCTCTCCCCTGAACCACTGCCAGTAAAATAGTTGCCTCAATTAGGTTCTTTTGCAGACACGTGACCTGAAGTCTCGTGCCGTGATAAAGTTTTGGTGGCTGTAAGTTTCTCAGTAATATTATTGGTGCCCCAACCTTCAAAATTAGATTATGCTCAGGAGTGCCTGGAGAATTCAGAGTGTGGAGAAACTCTACCGGATAGTGATAGTGACGTCTTCCACTTCTACAACTGAATCCACAGACTGATATGTTTTCGGTTGTGAAGGTAGTTCTTGAAGTAAAATGTGGTTTATAGTTGTAGTCATGTCATTTCTTGGTGTCAGCATAGCTCCGTCCCTCTCCATTTTCGTGGAGATTTCGTAGATTGGGGTAAACATTTTGAAGAAGGCTTTGTAAGGTATTCACAAGGAGACAGAGATTTGTAAGAATATTTATTTTACAATTTTCTTGAATGAAGGTGCCATCACCTATACTCATCAGAAGAGCAGAGAGCTCCCCATCTTTTTTGTTGCCTTTCAAATGAACCCTCATGTTTATTCTTAACAACATTGATTTGTGGCCATAGGTATGAAGACTTTAGACTTGCTTTAACCTTGTCAGTGCGTGTTCCTCTGGGCACGACTGGTAGAGTGCTCCAGCCAGCAACACTGCCAAGCCTCCCATAAGTTTGTTGGTGTTTTGGATGTCTTTGAGGGTCCTGCCTAAAGCCTCAACACCTCCTCTGTGTGCCATAGTGCATTCATCCCAGACAATAAGCTGACAGTGTCGCAGCACTTCAGCCATGTTGCTCTGCTTTGATATGTTACACATGGGGGATTCAGTATGGCTGAGGTTCAGAGGCAGCTTGAAAGCTGAATGAGCAGTTCTGCCACCCTCAAGAAGAGTTGCAGCAATGCTAGAAGAAGCCACAGTTATGGCAATGTTACCTTCCGCTCAGATTTTCGCAAGAAGAAGGTTTATGAGGAATGTCTTACCAGTTCCTCCTGGAGCATCAAGGAAAAACACTGCATCATAGGATCTGTGGGTTTCCTTAATGCATTGCAGTTTATTGTCTCTGCTTTTCAAGACAATAACCCTGTTCTCAAACGTTTCCCCAACAATAACAACACCAACTTGACGTACTGCAGGTTTATTTAACCTGCCTTTGTGTGCATTTAATGGTTTTTTGTCGGCATGAATGACAACTTTGAAATCTTTGTCTTCATCTGAAATACTGTCGATTGCGCAGTGGAAGTCTTGGATGTAAGTGTTACAATCATGCAGCATTTTTTGTAATTGCTGCACCAGGGGCATGTTAACTCCAGAAACATTAGCACACTGCATTTGTGCTTCCTTTTCATTGTCCCCGATGAAATAAATTTGCAAAAATTTGTGTTCCTCAGTCGGCATAGGTAAAAGACTGCCAATCAAGTGATACACTTGTCCCTGGACTTTAAATGAAGGCATAAAATTTCCCTCAACAATTTGGTTAGCACCAAATGACATAATTTGAAATGCGCTGTTGTACCTTCGAATGTTGTTCAAGAAATGCTCACTTTGAGGATGTTCGCCATTTAACAGGCCCTCAAGAAGGTCAGGAAGCTTACATAAAGGAGTGAGAGAGACTTTACCACCGTTACAGCACAAACCAGGAGACTCGCATTTCCACCTATGAGCTTGACAATACGCACAGTCAACATCCATGGATCCAATGTGTACTGTTTTGTCAGATTCATAATGTATGTTTGGGTCATACGCAAATCCACATTCGGCTTTTTTGAGCCAAACCTTTTTTTTTTGTATGAGCCGCTTTTCATTATTGGGATTGTACCTAGAAACAGAAGCTCTATTAACTTGTGGATTTGCCTGCAAATATTTAGCGGCAGCGTGTCTATGAACTTGTGGATTTGCCTGCGAGTATTTAGCGGTAGCGTCTCTATTAACTTGTGGATTTGCCTGCGAGTATTTAGCGACAGCGTCTCTATGAACTTGTGGATTTGCCTGCGAGTATTTAGTGACAGCGTCTCTATGAACTTGTGGATTTGCCTGCGAGTATTTAGCGACAGCGTGTCTATTAACTTGTGGATTTTTCTGCAAGTATTTGGCGGCAGCATCACGAAGTTGTTTCCGTCTAGCTGCATCAGAAAATGTACCACGACGTCTGACATGCCTCCTTTTTACTGTTTTCTCACAGCTTGGATTGTTGCTATCATAATCGGTTTGAGTTTCTTGGTTTGTTTCAATTACGTTAGTATTTGCAGGACTTGTTGTGTTGAAGTGACATTTGGCATCTGTCAAGCGTTGTAAGCATACAACTGGTTTCATCGATAACTGGA
Organism: Polypterus bichir lapradei; assembly: GCA_026402145.1. Lineage (NCBI taxonomy): Eukaryota > Metazoa > Chordata > Cladistia > Polypteriformes > Polypteridae > Polypterus > Polypterus bichir. The sequence continues at coordinate 50,738,848 of JANRMT010062837.1, forward strand.
GCGACGGACAGCCTTATATAGGCAGGCAGCCAACTACGTGGGAGGAGTGAGGATGGAGGACATGGCGACCGAGCTGCAGGCTATGGACGTATATATGTACGTAAGTAGGATTCAGTTAGCATTGGGATCCCGCGTACCAAACTTCTTGAAGATGGGCCCATAAGTAACAAAGACCGTTGGAAAGTTAGATATTGCGGCCGACAGTGGCATCATACCACCGAAATAAGTACTTACATCAGTTTCAGTTAGCGCAGGGAAGCCGCCTACCAAATTTCGTGAAGATGGGGCCATAAATAAGAAAGTTTAACATGGCGGACGTTGTCGACTGTTATGACCATTATGTGTAGAATTTCGAAATTAAACCTGCTTAACTTTTGTAAGTAAGCTGTAAGGAATGAGCCTGCCAAATTTCAGCCTTCTACCTACATGGGAAGTTGGAGAATTAGTGATGAGTGAGTCAGTGAGGGCTTTGCTTTTTATTAGTATAGATTCTGAACCACATAATGACTGGTGAAAAAACCAGACACAAGCGGAGTTATCCTTTCCCTTGTCCCTTTCATTAACTTCTGTGTTATTAACCACTTAATTATGTGTAACCATCAAGAGTTATTAAATTATTGTTTAAGGTACCACCATACTTGGGTCAAAATAATAATTTATTATAGATTTCAAGTATAGTAGCTTGGGATCTTGTTGATAAATGAAGGTAGTGGTGGTCGTGATATTAACGACAAACAACTGCAGCAATGCCATTTTTGCAAATGTTGTATGAGGCAATGATGGAGAAGTGGGAATTAAGTCCTCAGACAAAACTTTTTATTTATTATTTACATCTTCATCCTCGCATATTAATGTGTTCTGCTTAATGAACAAGCGGTGTCAGGGAAGAACTGCCGGAACAACTAGCAGAAATTTTGTAAGGTCTTTTTTCACAACTAGTGAGGAGCATTTTTGGTGAGGTTAGACTAAGTACACAGAAATTGCTAATAATCATTCAAGGTATTACTAGGACAATATCAGAATCAAAACTAAAAAAACAAAGCATGAATCCAAACCAGTAAGGGTTTATCTTATAAGGGTTTTTTTTAGCACAAACAATAAAGTACAACTATACTGTTGTTCCAGGCATCACTTACAGTAAACGCATCATCAAAAGAACAATAAAAACCAAAGAATGAGATCATGTGTAAAGAGGCCCAAATTAGTTTTATGTGCAGCATTACTTACCCACTCTTTAGGATAAATGATGTAGGTCAAATTAATGGCAGGGGCTCATAGTTGAAATAGTAGTTCCCCAGATAGAGAAGAGCAATTAAAGGTGATCTGGATATGGAGTTGGCACAATCAACTGGAAAAGCCAGATAAAATGACCCCGAACATACTAGAGCAATACTAGGCAGTATATCTGACCCATGAAGTATCCAAAAAGAACCCATGGAGAGTTAATGATAATACGTTGGACCAGTCTGACCAACTCAGCTTGCTACCTCTGCACACTTCACTAGTAGAAGTGTACGGATAGTGGGCTGATGAAAAGATTTTGCTTTGCAGAGAGTGCTGCAATAACTTTCCCATTCAAAGAATAATTAGTAGTCATTCAGAATTAAAAGAAAATAACATTTCTTGTCCACTATACTGTGACTGGTATAACTGATTTAAAGACCACACTTTTGAAGGAAAGCTCATTTACATATATTGTACCTGGATGCCTTTGAACTGTACATAAATTAAATAACACACTATGTCAGCTTTCCTGTTTCTAGTATACACCTGTCTGTGTTTTCACCACAGCTTGGTACTACAGCTTCCTTGTCTCATTGGAGCTCCTCAATGCTGCCTACTTTCCTAGACGTTTCACAATAGCTAAAGACAGAAGAACACCACTAATCCTCGGATTCTGTCTTTTGAGAGCATGCACCTCCTTCCCTGTCCTTATGTCTGATGTGTCATAATTCTCTGGACTGCTTTCTTCTCTTTCACCTTTGATAGTAACACTTTCCCTGAAGTACATGTAGAGGAGGTTCGAAGTGAGACACAAAACTGGGCTTGGGGCTTTCCTGGAAAACCGTCTGGAGGTTGGCCGGACGTGAATAATAGAACTAGTCGACCAGCTAATAGCCCAGTCAGTATTTGTACAACATTCGCTACACAAGTTGCCTTCATAATGTCGGGTGAAAAAATGAAACAGCGAATGAACATCAAATTTCTTGCAAATTTTCTCTTTTTCCATAAAACAGTTTTTGATTGACAAAAACATTCCTGTCCTCGATCATCCTTGCCTTTTGTCCGATTTAGCTCCCTGTGATTTTTACTTGTTCCCGAAAATCAAAAGTGACCTGAAGGTAACATATTTTTCTTCAATGGATGAACTGAGGACAAAAATGGCAAGCCTGTTGAAGTGTCTGAAGCAAGAAGACTTTTAGCACTGTTTCAATCAATGGAAAATATGCATGGAGTGGTGCAGAGATCGAAAGGGGGAGTATATAGAAAGTGACAATATTTGCAATGCTATAATTCATCATCAAATATATTTTTTTACCAATCTGGTTATTTTTGTGTCTTACCTCATATATTGTAATGCAAGTTAGCTGTCTTATCAGGTTTATTATTTCTTACTCAGAATGCTAAAGGAACTTACATCCCTAATACATTTGAGAATCCAAACTAATTTCATCCACTTTTCTGAGCAAGTATATTGATATTTCACCACTAAAAAAACCTTTTCTACTGTCAGTAAGAAATACCTGAGCAGGCAAAACAACTGATGGACCAGGAAATGAATATTAGTCAGAAAAATGGGGGAGTTTTTATGACAGAACCAAAACACTACAGCAATGCTCAAAGTCAGAAAGGGAACTGATAAATGTCAGACTCTGTTAATCACATGCAGTGCTGGCTTTTAAAGAATTGTCCCAGTGATGTCACACAGCTGACTTTAAACCAGGGGTGCTCCAATTCCGTAGGTCCGCAGTGGCTGCAGGTTTTGTCTTTAACCATATTTTTAATCAAAACCCATTTCTTTACTACTAAAGTATTTTTGGGATTAGTTTTAGTTAATTTATCTGTTACGATTAAGAAGCCTTAATTGCCTATTTTAGCTTTAGGAAGCTGCATTAAGGTTTTAATTGTTGCCCGTTTTCTTTACCAGCTGTTATTTAACAACAAAGTGCAAATGACATGCGATGATCTGGTTTGGCCCCCATCCTTAAACCCGGAACCGTTGATAGTCAAAATCAAGGATGAACGTAAGTGCTTTCATTCCCAAATAAATCCAAACAAGGGTTCAAAACCCAGTGCAGAACCCAAATTCTAATGAAATACATAAATAATCCAATAAAACAGGTGCTCGGTGGAGGTTAAAAAGTTCAATTTATAATTCTATTAAAATGAGGTTAAAACTCAGGCAGGTCTCCCTTTAAAAACATGAGCTCCCAGTACAATTCTCTAAAATCTGACGTCTCCTCTGCTTATCCCATCAGGACCTTGCAGTGACAGGAGATGCCCGCCAACAGGTGCAGTCAACCGTCAATCCTGACACGGTCCCCATCACCAGGCCTTCAGCGTCCATGGGGCGTCACACTGTGCTGCACACTTGTTTCCTGGGAGACTCCACATAACGTGCCGCTCCTACTCCTCAAAGTTGCTCAATAGAAGTGCCCTCTTCAGCCCTGTCAAGCACTAGCCACACACTCCTCACTCTGGGGTTCACTCCCCACTACCTGCTCCCATTCTTTACAGCATTGACTTTCCTATTTGTACCTCTCTCTTCTCTCTCAACCTCCATTCTCATTTTCATTCTCCTCCCATTCTTTAACCCAGGCTCCTTTTTAAACTGGGAGTAGTTGCTGCAGTCACCAAGTCTGAGGTGCAAACAAAGCACTGGACTGACCCACTTGCATCAGCGTGTGAATGTGTGATGAGTCAAGCACCAAAATCAATCTTGGAGCACTGCGTGCATGTTTTCATGTGCACCTGCATCTGCCTGTAGTCTATACGGTCTGAATTATTTATTTCATTTAAAATCACCTAATGCCACAGTCCTCACTAATCACTATGACAAAGGAACCACCAGCTCTCTAACTAGCGTTATTCCATGTAAACTTTTGTATATGCATCATGAAGTGTCTGTGTTAATAAAATGTTTTGAAATAAATAAGAGAAAAGGAAAGGGCTAAGAGATATAAATCTGTTCTGGACAAGAAAACATATGAATAATGTTCTCAGGAAACAAAAAATACCACAAATGTGATATAGATTTCACATGGACACATGAAAGCACAAAGAAGCCATGTAAATAATACTTAAGTTTCATTATCTATTAGGACAAGCTTCTAGTCACAAAACTGGTTGGAATGTGTACATTACATAAAAATTAAAGAACGTTTACATCATAACATGTATAAACTGTTAAAACTGCTGCATAGAGGTTCTATGCTGCCACATCCCTATTGCCTGTCAGTAACTATTGATCCCCTATTTTAGGCTTATTCCTGAGGGCACCTCTATATGCAGCTGTTTAAACTTTTACAAGATAATTGTACCTCTTGCCTTAGTATACTTATGATGTTTTATGTGCTTCCATGTATCTTATCTCCATTAATGCATTGCTACATGGCATATTCTTCATTTGAAACATAACGAGTTGCTGTGCACAAATTAATCTTACCGCCCTTTAATAATAACTGTTATTCTACCTTAGAGTTCTGCCTTTGTACTCAAAGTACCTCTTTTTACTGTGAATTAAACTAATTTGAGGTAAACTTGCAACTAAAGACACAATAATCATTAGCCACCACTTCTCAAATGCTTCATCATTTTGAACCACTCTGACAACTACAAACTTCATCTGCCACACGAGTAAAAGTATTGCTCTTGAACAGGTGAATGAAACTGCAAAAACACCTAAAAATGGTAAAAAAGAAAGTCACAGATCTGTACTGGCGGCAGATAAATGCAATAGAAGCAAAATACAAGATAGCAAATGTAATAAATTCATTTTGTACTCTGTGCTCTAATATATCAATCCCTTATCAAAGTCCCTCTTATAAGCCAAATGAGGTATGCAGAAATGTTATAAAATCAGCCTTCAAATTACAAACTATCAATATTACACAATACAACAGAAAAAAGAAGCCATTTCAGAAAAAAAATATATTTTTACTATTTCTATACATAGACATGTGTGGCATGCTTGGTCAGTGGTTAGCGCTGCTACCTCACAGCACCAGGGACCTTGTGGTTTTTTCCCACATCCCAAAAATGTACACAATGATTCAGAATTGGCCTAGTATGAGTGAATGTGGTCATTTGTATGAATATGCCCTGTGTTGGAATGGCTTATATCAAATATTGCAGGATAGGCTCTAGTTTTCTGAGATCTTCAAATGGATGGATTGATACATACTGTAGGTAAAAGGTTCAGAAACATTTCAGTTCAGTAGTCAGCACTTTACCAAAGGTTTTTTGTGACTCTGTGGTACCCATCTAACTAACCCATGTGAAAATTAAATATAATATTACCAGAACAACTAAAAATTAAAAGAGGTGAAAAATAAGGAACATATTGATTGTGAACTGCCTTATTAAAATCAATTATATAAATCACATAAGATAAAGTGTAATATATGATATGCTTTAACACTTTTGGTAGCCTTTGGGGATAAGGAATCGTAAAGTCCTTTTCAGCAGTGCAAGCTAAGCCCTTGTGAACTACGAAATATGGAAACTATTATACAATAACATTTTAATAATATATGGTGTAATTTTTTATAAAAATCCATAGTAGCTATTAATAAAGTGAATAATTCTTTATTGATAATATTGTCAATCAAATTATGTATCTATGATGCCAGAGAAAGTTTTTGTTAAATACTGTATGCATCTCTATACGCTAACTTTTTTTTAACTAGTTCCACTTTAGACCATCACTGTTCTGGTAATCTCTTAAAGTGTATTAAGTGGTCATATAATATCTCTGTGCACAAGATGATAGAGCACCCTAGAAGGATAACTGAATTAACAATTACTTGTTTGTGGTTGTGTATATGTGGTATTTGTAATAAACACCCCTTTATTTCACTGTCTTGTGTGTTAGGGTTTGGGGTTTGTCCCCTAGCCATCAATTAGCCAACCAGCTATAACCTAACTACAGGGTCAAAGGGGTCTGCTGGAGCCAATCCCAGCTAATACAGGGTGCAAGACAGGAAACAAACCCTGGGCAGGGTGCCAGCCCACCGCAGGGCACACACACTAGGGACAATTTAGAATCGCCAATGCACCTAACCTGCATGTCTTTGGATGGAAACCGATGCACCTGGAGGAAACCCACACAGACATGGGGAGAACATGCAAACTCCACGCAGGGAGGACCTGGGAAGCGAACCCGGGTCTCTGAACTGCAAAGCAGCAGCACTAACCACTGCACAACCATGCCGCACTTCAGAATAAAAAAAATATAATATATATAGTAAGAGCTAGCCCAACCACAGACAGACAGCGCTGACCCCCAGGGATCAAAGACCGTTTGGGTGCCCAGGGAAAAGAAGTGCAGCTCTCCCAGTTCCTCCTTCCTCCAGGCGTCCCATCGGGGCACGGTTCCTGGCCGTCTATCACAATATATATATATATTACTCATTGTTATTTTGTAGCCATTTGTTTTATTTTGTTAGTGTTATATTAGTTCTGTCTGCATCTTTTGTTGTGTGAGGTACGCTGGCTCAGTGGTTAGTACTCAGATCACATTTTTGCCAACAATAATTCATCCACAATAGTTGTCAAATGCTTCCCTATCCCTAAAAGACTATTGCATCCAGTCAAAACTAGTTCAGTTCCTCCTTTCTGTGATTTTGCTGTACTCACGGCTAAGCGAACTCAGTGGGGTTTGCTCATCACTACTAACCTCAGATTGCCATAAAAAAGACAAGCTCAGCGAACACAGTTCAACCTTTTGTCCAAAATGGGGACTGAATAATTATTGCATAAATCATGTCATTTGCACTATAACATATGATGAAAATAAGATATTAACCCATCAAATACAAAGAAACAAAATCCTTGAGCATTATCATTGAATTGAATCCTCCTCTGGATTAAAAACATTAAAGAAAAATAGATAATACTATATTCTAGGAATACAGTAGGATAGTGTTGTTTAAAGAGCAACAAGAAAAGTGAAATGAAATGAATAGAGACATTACTATTTTTAAAATTTCAGTTGCCATAAAATTCTCACATAGTGGGAAAGCTACTGGTACAGATGAGTACCCAACAATTCTTATATAATTCTCCTATAAACAGCTGAAAGAAAGTTTTCGATGATCCTCAAAGACAAACAGATGTTCAGACAAAATCTCTGGGTCAGGTACTTATATCTGTCTTTCATATAAACAATAAAACTTTCTGAAACTATAAGTATTCCAGACCAATTTTATTTTCAAAAACTGATGTTGAATTGTTGACAAATGTTCTTTCTAAAAGAACTGTGAATGCCCTGTCTTCCAATTTCATATCATCAAATTGAGCTTGTCAAAGGTAAACCATCATATTTTAATCTATGATGAATATTGTACCCATCTTGATATTCTCTGGCCCCAGTGCAACCCTGAATTGGATTAAACAGGTTTGAGAATATATATTTCAATCTGAACCTCAATTCTCAGATGTTTTGTTGTTTCTGGATATAGAAAGGGCATTTCACAGAGATGAATGTGATTATTCATTTGCCCCCTAATATAAACTTCCATGCACATATTAAATATCCACATGTATTACATTTTTATATCCTAAATTTGAAGTCTCATAGTCTCAGCCTAATACTTGGCACTTGACAAGCCTGTTCTCCAATTCAGATTCTTTTCACTACTGCAATTGAGACGTTTTTCATTTATTTTTGTAATCAACTAAAGATCTGTGGGATTCTAAAGGATAGCCTTTTATAAAGAACACTCCTTTACACTGATTTCTTTTCCTTTCTTCATCTGATGTGGACTCATTTTTTCCCCCACATGTGTTAAACGTAATGAATGAGTTTCACAGGAATTCAGGGTTTAACTTCAATTTGGACTGGAGTATATTATTACCTGTTAACAATTCCACACCTAATTCCAGATTTGAACATTCCCCTTACACTGTTTCAAATCAGTTTATATATGCAGGACTTACAATTAGACATATTTATTACATTAACTTTTAATTGGTTTCTGGAACATGTTAAAATAGATTTCACCAGCTGGCCTCAAAATTAATCAGTTACTAGTTGGAGAATTAATATAAATGAAATGAATATCTTGCATAAATTCTTATGTTTTTTCACAGTGTTTATAATAAAAAAATCATTCTATGGGAAATCAGGTAAAGTAAAACCATAGTTTATGTGGAATATGATGCAAACTTGTTAAAGAAATAATAAGGGGCAGTCTGATCTTCAGTAATTTTTTATTTTCTTAATGGGCAGCAAAAGCACATCATTTGAGATGCTAGGGTGAAGTGGGAAAGCAAAATCTTATGGCTTACTGGAAAGGAGATCCAGCATTTCTTCTTTTCCATATGATCTATTGTGTTTGACCATATCTATAACCTATAACAAGCAAAAATCTGGTGGTTCAGGACATACGGAGAATCTGAAGGCAGGGTAGATGATATTTTTAAAAAGAAATAAATGTTATAAATAAATAAATACATAATAATATATATTATAATAATATTATATTATCATAATACGAATCCAGGCACTTCCAGGCAGGTGGCGCAAGGGCATTGAGGTGGGTGGAGACTTCATTGAGAACTGACATTATCAGTTTTGTTAAGGCTTGTTCCATTTTCTAATAAATCCCATTTCCTAACTTTAGCTTTACTTTGAAATGGAACAACAATAAAAGAAAATTTATTATTGCCATTATTGAGTCTTTCTTTTGATTGATAACTAGGTATAGCTGTATAACTGAAAATAATATTCCCTAGAATAGCATAAAATTAAGTCCAATTCATTCAGTCATACTACCTTCGGACTGTATTAATGTTGCAGGATATTGGTTATGTGTTGTATGCTGATGAATACTTTAAGGGTGGCCGGGTAAGAAGACAACTCAAGTAGCCAAAGAAAAGATGGGGTACCACCCTAGTAACCCCTCTTAATATTAACAAAAAAGACAGCTGACAAAGGGCTCAAAAACAAAACCTAATTAAGGCTTTATACCGGATGGGCAAGTGTTTGGTAGGTCTGTCCTTCACTAGTGTCAGTTGAGTATCTGATGCTGCCTTGCAGGTTGACTTTATAGGGCTGGGACCAGAAGGGGGCGTAGTTTTCTGTGGATGGTGGGGAAGGGTCACTCGTCTTTCTTAGCCATTTTTTCTTGGCTGCAGAGGAGGAAGAAGAATTATAATGTAAGTGTCAGCACCCCCTCTTGTCCTGGGGTGGAACTGCTTACCAAACCTCAAAGGTGGTCCCCTGAACCACATGCGTGACAGTATGTGCAAGTAAGAATTTTGCTGCACTCTGTACACATGAAAATAAAAACCCCATTATGATCTGTTATTAAATAATTGCATTACACTCTCAAACTGAATTCAAATCAGGGTCACAGTAGGCTGAAATGTGTTCTGGCAGACTTAGACACAAGGCAGAAGACACACAAAACACACACAAGACACATGCCTATCAAGGGAACCATAGAGAGGATTCCACTCAAACACACATTCATATGAGATAGAATTTCCAGTCAAGCTGAAAAGCATGTATTTGACAAAATAGGAGGAAAAGGGGAAGACCTATACAAACTGGTGAGAGAAAAGCCGGTTGAAGCTCCACAAAGGCAACAATTGAGTAAGGGATTCAAACACAGTATGGTGAATCCAAATCCATGATACAGCAACATTAGTCACAGTGCCATTGTGTTACAAGGTTTTCATAACTGAGAGTACATTTCCTTCACACATTCAATAGTTACAACTGTACAGGAAGGGCCAGAGCAGACTGTACTTGCTAAGGATACTCAAGTCTTTTGACATGTACAGCAAGCTGCTATAAATGTTCAGATAGTCCATAGTAGCCAGTATGGTGTTGTATGCTGCAGTTCCCTGGGGAAGCAACCTGAGCACTAAAAAAGCACAATGCTTGAACAAACGTATCAAGAAAACCTGCTCTATAACCCAGAACACACTAGAAGCTGTTGTTGAAAAGAGGATGATGGCAAAATCGGATGCCATCATGAAAAGCCCCATCCAGTAGACACTCTCTGTAAGAACTTTTAGCCAGAAGCTCATTCCACTACTGTGTGCCAAGAGGCACTGCTGGGTTTTTTTCTGCCCACTGTTATCAGGCAATTGAATACGTCTACCCGATATACTCATTAAGTTTATATGTATTTCATTGGCTTTATTACCTTTATCCTTGTGTTTTATGTTTCGGTTGCTGTATGCGTGTGGATTTTCCCAAGGGATTAATAAAATTAATCTAATCTAATAAGTGATGAATAATATCAATATTTTCTTATCTGTACTAAGCCTTATGGAAAAAAACACCATTATGCTTAACCTGATTGATTATACATTCAAATACTGTATAATATTCTCAGAACTGCCCATTTCAGTTCAAGGTACTTGCGGACAAAGCTTATCCTTGCAGCATTGTCCAAATTGGAGCAATTATGTGATTTGAATGTTTTCAGTGTCTTTAGCATTGTATGCTTTCACTGTATAATCCAAACACATGATGCCTATTCATTTTGTCCCTTTTTTATTGTTATACTGTTTTTTGTGTGCCATTTGAGAGTCGGAAGCCTATTTAAGATGATTAACTTGCAGAAGTTAAAATGTAGAAATTGATGTGTATTTATTTATTTATCAATTTTTAAGAAGTCTTTAAAGGTCTAGCTAGACAAATTAAGTACATTCTGTTCCTCATGCTCATTAGTTTCACTTCTATTCCCTTCAGTATTTAGCTTTTCTTTCTGATAATGACAGATTTATCATTGACATACTGTATGCTAAATAAAACCTGATATGATACATGTTTCACATTGAACTACAAAAAAAAAAAAATAACAAAATAAGAATGTACACAATTAGCACAGTAATTTTGATATACTAGCAAGCTAAAACAATAAGGGTTACCTCAGAGGAAACATGCTGGATTAATGATTATTTAAAATCACAGTGCTTATTAGCCATTCATGAACGTGAAGGCATACAAGAAGGAAAATTAATTAGATTGCATTTGATGCTTATTACCAATTGTTCTTCTCCAAAGCTTCCATTGATGCTATCCTTTTATGTAAGAGATTTTGATGTTAAAAAAATAAAAACAAAAAATGTTTAAGATATTGTGAGAATGCACACTAAGTATGATGTGAGAATGCACCCTAAGCACTGACAAAATGTTCTGCTTACTCTCAGTACATTGTTATAATGCTATATATTTAAAATGAATATTTATTTTTAGGCTTTGTGGTGGTGTGGTATTTCACCCTCTATCCCTGAAACTGAACTTAATGTTTGCTTTAGACTAAAAAAGTGATGCATGCAATGACAGTTTTTTTCTTTTCTTTCTCTTTCTTTCTTTCTTTCTTTCTTTTAGAAGGAGCTCCTAATACCTCAGCTAAATCTAAAATAATGATTCCATGATATTGCTATCTTATTATTGGTCTAAAAGATCATTTTACCTAAAACATTATCATAGTAAGCTGTAATATATAAAAATATATTTTTTAAGTCAAATTGAAAAAGATTACCTTATGATACATCAAATATTTATCTCCTTATTTTCTAATCTTAACAAAATGTTACACTGTTTAATTAGAATTAAAATCATATGCTATTATCATTTGTATTTACAGGAATGAATGGTAATTCAACCATCTGCTTGGCGAATATTTTGATAACTTTTAAGTAAATAACTTCAAGCTATTTTAGTTTTTCAAGAATAATTACAGTTGGTACACTGCAATGCAAATTGTTTGTTATAATGAGTTTCTATTTTTTTCTATGCATACACAATTAAAACAATTAAAAAATGGAAAAAAGTTGAAGGTCTAAGGATCATCTTCAGAACAGTGAATTAAAGTCACTCAGTTCTAGTATGGCTAATGCAATATATCCATTCGATACAGACTTAGATAAAATGCATAATCATTGACATGTAACTCAAGGAGATCTGATGGGTTTCTGATGGGATTCGGTATGATTTAGCAGCATATAATTCCATCATAAACATAGCTATATTTATTATTATTATTATTATATGTTTGCTGGATGTTCTAATCCATTGCAACTTCAATGTCAAATCCAATCTAATTGTTTTTCTACACTATTAGAATTGGAGCTCAGGTAGGTTAGGAGACTTGTTTAGGGTCACAAAATGAGTCAAAAGTGGAAACTGGACTGGCAGCCTTGGGAATTAAAGTCCAGCAAGTTAGCTGCTACACCACACTGCTTGCCTGTAGCACAGGTGCCAGACAAATCATAGATGAAGTACAAAGGACATCAAGAAAAAGGCACCAAGATCAATTCTTTGTAGGATTTAAACTGTGAAGGCATACAAGCTATGATGAGTATCCTATACAAGGTATAATCCTTTTATTCTCAATTACCAGTTTATAGTATTGTATAAAAAGAAATTCAGATAACCATAGTGATGGAAACAGTTTTAATCACCTTTTACAACACACAGATGAATGCTGACCTAGTTGAAACCCCAGCTCACTGGAAAACTATCATTATAAGGTAGGTGGATTTTAAGCCACAAGTTATTTGTGAGAGTATTATTCCTGCCAATTATTTCCTACTTTTGCAGATTTAAGCAGAACCTTGTAATTTAAAAAGTTTAATCGACATTAAAATATTAAAATGTACATCTAGAGTATAAAGATTCACAATTGTTTGGTGGTTTTCTGTCTGACATTAGCTGTTAGGTTTTGTAACCTAAGAATTGTAACACATTTTGTGAACTTTTCACTGGTGAGGATCAATTTGCAACCTTGTCCTTTAACACTTGTTCCCAAACAGTCCCCTAGATTGATGTTTACTTGATTGTGTTGACTTCTTTTGTAAGTCACTTTGGATAAAAGTATCTGCTAAGCAATTATATCTAAAAATTTAATTCTATTAAACACAATAAATGAAATATTTTGAAATTGAGAGAGTTTAACGGATCATTTTTTTCAGGGATTTTTTTTAATTCTCAGCTCCGTGTTCTTTTGATTATTGTGAACAACATTTGTTCAATTCTTTATTAATAAATATTCTAGAAAAATAAAATTCTAGTAAAATAATCTTTAGTTATAATTTGCTTTTGTCTCGGGAAATGCATCCTAATAAGTGAAGATGTGTCTGTCATATGGTAATGTATTAAATGCTCTATAGCTTTTATTTTTTATTTTATATATAGTACAGTATATGATATTTTTAAGCTAGTAAACTCAATTTTGAAGGAATTTTATATTTTCTGCAATTTACTAGAATAAAAAATATTAATGGAGATGTGACTCAATTGCCCTCACTGATGTTCAGATTTCTTTGAAAGGATCTACAGTATGATGTGCATTAATAATAATGAATGATAAGTCTCAGAAGAATATTTCATTTCCATTTTCTTGTGAATCACTAGATTATATCAAAAAGTTTTCTCCATAAACACAGAAATCTTCTCATCTGATGAAATGGTACACTCAGAAATGATAATCCTTCATTAAGCAGCCTCATGAATGCCTTGTGCTCTTGGTTTGCAGTAGACTTATGAAACACCTACACTATAATTTTCAGAACAACTCATACCTACAAGGTTTCCTGGTGTGCTGACTTTCATAATGAACACAGCTGCAAGAGCTATCATATGAAGAAAGGGTGAATAAATGAAATTCTTTAGTAATAAAGGAGACAGATTGGATTTAATAGAGGTATTCAAGACTGTAAGTGGAACTGACAGAACAAAAAAATATGCATATATATATGTGTGTGTGTGTGTGTGTGTGTGTGTGTGTGTGTGTGTGTTACAGTATATATGTATATTTAAAGTACAAGTATAACTGCAGGAGAAGAATGTCAGGTTCAAGGATCAAGAAGTATGTCCTCTTCTGAAAACTTGAAGGTTTGTTTCAATGCAGTAGAAATCAACATCTTAATTAAAGAAAGAAACTTATCATCTATAAGGACGGGATTCTGGATTCTTACTAGGACTAGTTGTTAAAATCCCTAATTCTTCAGCACAACAGTTGAAAGGAGAGGTCATCTTGAGTGGAGTGAAATTTGCCACAGATTGCGTGGTGAAACCAATGTGACACATCTTCAGTTGTGTGCCCCGACTTCATTGGGTGTTTCGGCCGCTTATCACAAGACACTATCCGCCGGGGTTGGCCCACCCCTGGTTGTTCAGGCCCGGGTGTGTGCAGCATGGTGACACCACTCGATCAATTGGCAGCCCATGTTAAGTCCCTACGTTTCAGCCACAGCCAGTGACTGCTCCGATCCACTACAGTGGCAAGCTCTTTAATTGCCTTCCGTGGAGCCTGCCCTCTGATCCCTACTTCCTTCAATAGCCTCGTGGTGGAACTGGCTACAAACCCTCTGCATCCCACCTCCACTGGCCACACTTTGACGTTCCAGCCCCGCCCCTCTGCTTCAGCTGCTAAACTGGCATATCGCAGCCTCTTCCGTTCGAATGCCTCATCGATAGCATCCTCCCATGGGACTGTCATCTCGATGATGAAGACACACCGACAGGACTTGGACCAGAGCACAAGATCTGGACGCAGGTTAGTTGTCGCAATTTCGGGTGGGAAGGTGAGCCTCTGGTTGAGGTCCACTCGCAACTCCCAGTCCCGGGCTGGGTTCAATGGATCATTATCTTGGAGTAAAGGCTTGGTCTGCTGTTTCTCCCCTTCCCGCATGAAGGTTGTTCTCCGTCGGATGATACTTTGTGCTTCTAGAGGCATGGCGTTAATGTTTACTCTCTTGTTCTCAATTTCGGCAGCCAAGCATCTCAGCACTTGGTTGTGGCGCCAGGTGTATCTTCCTTGAGTTAAGCTGGTCTTGCAACCCACCAGTATATGTTTGAGGGTTGCTGGGATAGCGCACAGGGGACATGCTGGATCCTTTCCATGCCAAAGATGTAGGTTGGTTGGGGAGGGCAAGACGTCGTATGTGGCTCTGATGATGAAACTTAGTCTATTAGCCTCCATACTCCACATCTCGCTCCAAGTAATTTTCCTCCTTTCCACACCATCCCACTTCATCCAGCGGCCTTGTTGGGCTTGGGAGACCACCTTGGCACACCTGGCTGCTTCCTCCTGGCGGCGGACCTCCTCCACCACCATTTGCCGCCGCTCCATTGGAGTAGCCTTTTGCCATGTGGGTGTTACTGCTTCGAATCCAAAGCCCCCTCTACCATGTTGGACATGCCCCAGTACGTCCCGGTGTCTGAGGGCAGCCTTTGCCTTCGCAACTACTGCCGATGGCTTCCATTTCCTCCCTGTTGCTAGGGTTGGAGCAGCACCTCTGACAACTGAGTCCTGGGATTCTGTGAGAGTCATTTCCAGCCTTGATTTCGCACATTTGTACTCCTCCACCAGGCTTGAGATTGGCAGAGAGAGGGCTCCGTTACCATACAGGCCAATGCTGGTGAGGCACCTCGGCAGTCCAAGCCACTTCCTCACTTGTGTGTTTACTAGTCTCTCCAGCCGGTTGGCCTGGGATAATGTGACCTCATAGACAGAAATTGGCCACATGAGCCGGGGCAGTAGCCCAAACTGAAAGCACCACAGTTTCAGCTTCCCTGGAAGGGCAGTGTTATTGATCTTATTTAGGCCGTTGATTGTATCCTGCCTGAGTTGTTCCACCTGTTTCGAGTCTTTGAGCTTTGCACTATACCAACGGCCAAGGCTTCTGATAGGCTTCTCCAGAACTGTTGGTATTGGTTCGTTGTTAACCTGGAACCTCTCATTGGTAAGCTGGCCTTTGACTATGGAGGCACTGCTGGATTTGCTGGGTTTAAATTCCATTCGTGCCCACTTGATGTTTTCCTGAAGTTTATTCAACAGACGTTTGGTGCATGCGTTTGTTGTTGTTATTGTTGTCATATCATCCATGTATGCCCTGATTGGGGGGAAACGCAGACCAGCCTTCAACCATTCCCCTCCAACCACCCATCGGGAGGCTCGAATAATGAGCTCCATCGCCATGGTAAACGCCAGTGGAGAGATGGTACAGCCCATCATTATGCCTATCTCGAGGTGCTGCCAGGCCGTTGTTCTAGTCTGTGTTGTCACACAGAATTGCAGGTCCTGGAAGTAGGCTTTGACCAGCCTTGTGATTCCCTCTGGGACTTGGAAGAACTTGAACGCCGTCCACAAGATCTCATGCGGCACTGACCCAAAAGCATTGGCAAGATCTAGGAAAACCACGTGCAGATCTTTCTTCTCCTTCTTGGCTGTCTGTATCTGGTGCCAGCTGACATTTTGGTGTTCCAGGCATCCTGAAAATCCTCTTATCCCTGCCTTCTGCACTGAGGTGTCCACAAAATTGTTCTTCTGCAAAAACGCTGAGAGTCTCTGGGCCACAACACTGAATATCTTTCCTTCCACATTCAGGAGGCTGATCTGGCGGAACTGATCGATGGTTGAAGAATTCTTCTCTTTGGGAATCAGGATACCTCCTGCCCGCCGCCGCCATGCCTTCGGTATGACTCCTTTCTCCCATGCCACCTTCATTAGCTTCCATAGGTACTTCAAAACGCCTGGAGCATTCTTATAGAGCCTATATGGGATGCCATTGGGCCCAGGGGCTGAGGCTGCACTTGCCCGCTTTACTGTCCTCTCAACTTCTCTCCATGTAGGGGGCCTTAATTCCAACTGGTGCTCGGGTGGTTGAATTGGCAGCAAGTCATCTGGAATACTGGCTGGCACATGCCTCTTGTTATCGGAGTAGGTCTTCCTCAGGTGCTCCTCTAGTTCCCTTATGGGTGCTTTTAGGGTCCCAGTTGTCTCCTTTACGAAGAGATCTTTGACAAACTTATGGGGGTCTCTGTAGAAGCAAGTCCTCTTCGTTCTTTCTTCTTATGTTTCTTTCTTAGGCATTCTGCTCTTCGCAGTGCTGCAATTCGC
The DNA here is from genome assembly GCA_026402145.1 of Polypterus bichir lapradei. NCBI lineage: Eukaryota > Metazoa > Chordata > Cladistia > Polypteriformes > Polypteridae > Polypterus > Polypterus bichir. The sequence continues at coordinate 50,755,938 of JANRMT010062837.1, forward strand.
TGCCTAATTTCGCCCTGTAGTGCCTCAAGTCTTTTCCTTCCCAATTCTGTGGCCTTTTCCATTGTTTTCTCAGTTTCCTTCTTTCTTTCATCAGTCTTTCGATCTCTTGTTGTCTCCTGGACTTTAGGTTGACGGATGGATCCTTCTGCGTCCTAAGATTTGTGCTTTTCACCCCAAATCTGTCTGCTCCATAGCTGTAAATGATCTCCCCGATCTTGTCCAGCTTTCTTTCCACGCACCCTTTCAGCCCCTCTTGAAGATGGACGAGGTCTGTGTCTGTGGTTTCCCACTCCTTTTTTTGGCAGGATTTAGCCCATAAGATTTGAGGCTTCCGTCCCTTCATCTTCCACTCTACTGCTATCTGTGGCTGGATGGGTTCTGGAATCATGAGCGTTGGCGACTCTGTGCTTGGTTGAGTTTCGTCTGGGGTTCTGATACCCTGTGGACTGTGGTGACTAACCTGCCACTGGGCTTCACTCGACTGATTTGCCATACCTCTAAAGAAGTAGAGGTCAATGCGAGGCCCCTCGCAACGCTCTCTCAGGCACTTTTTCCTGCCCTGGTGGATCTTGAGACCCTTCTCTGATGTTACCTTTTTCCAGCCACAGATGCAGCTTTGAAGCCTGTGTCCCGCCCGTTCTGTTACTCCATCAACTCTTGTGCTGAACATTTGATTCATTGTCGATTCCGTTCCAAAGTCTGTTACCGTATAATCCGCTGTCGAGATATCTTCCGCCCCCGCTCTCTATGATTAAACCTTTTAGTCACTAATTGGGCAGGAGAAAAGCTTGTCGATCTGCATCATTTAGATAGATAGATAGATAGATAGATACTTTATTAATCCCAAGGGGAAATTCACATAATCCAGCAGCAGTATACTGATACAAAGAAACAATATTAAATTAAATAGTAATAAAAATGAAAAAAAAAGTTAGCATTTACTCCCCCGGGTGGAATTGAAGAGTCACATAGTGTGGGGGAGGAACGATCTCCTCAGTCTGTCAGTGGAGCAGGACAGTGACAAAAATCTGTCACTGAAGCTACTCCTCTGCCTGGAGATGACACTGTTCAGTGGATGCAGTGGATTCTTCATGATTGACAGGAGTTTGCTTAGTGCCCGTTGCTCTGCCACAGATGTTAAACTGTCCAACTTTACTCCTACAATAGAGCCTGCCTTCTTAACAAGTTTGTCCAGGCGTGAGGCGTCTTTCATCTTTATGCTGCCACCCCAGCACACCACCGCGTAGAAGAGGACACTCGCCACAACCGTCTGGTAGAACATCTGCAGCATCTTACTGCAGATGTTGAACGATGCCAACCTTCTCAGAAAGTATAGTCTGCTCTGACCTTTCTTACATAGAGCATCAGTATTGGCAGTCCAGTCCAATTTGTCATCCAGCTGCACTCCCAGGTATTTATAGGTCTGCACCCTCTGCACACAGTCACCTCTGATGATCACAGGGTCCATGAGGGGCCTGGGCCTCCTAAAATCCACCACCAGCTCCTTGGTTTTGCTGGTGTTAAGATGTAAGTGGTTTGAGTCGCACCATTTAACAAAGTCTTTGATTAGCTTCCTATACTCCTCCTCCTGCCCACTCCTGATGCAGCCCACAATAGCAGTGTCATCAGCGAACTTTTGCACGTGACAGGACTCTGAGTCATATTGGAAGTCTGATGTATATAGATTGAACAGGACCGGAGAAAGTACAGTCCCCTGCGGTGCCCCTGTATTGCTGAACACAATGTCAGACCTGCAGTTCCCAAGACGCACATATTGAGGTCTGTCTGTAAGATAGTCCACAATCCATGCCACCATGTGTGAGTCTACTCCCATCTCAGTCAGCTTGTCTCTAAGGAGCAGAGGTTGGATGGTGTTGAAGGCGCTAGAGAAGTCCAAAAACATAATTCTTACAGCACCACTGCCTCTGTCCAGGTGGGAGAGGGATCGGTGTAGCATATAGATGATGGCATCCTCCGCTCCCACCTTCTCCTGGTATGCGAACTGCAGAGGGTCGAGGGCGTGGCGGACCTGTGGCCTCAGGTGGTGAAGCAGCAGCCGCTCCATGGTCTTCATCAGATGTGACGTCAGAGCAACAGGCCGGAAGTCATTCAGCTCACTAGGTCGTGATACCTTTGGGACAGGGGTGATACAAGATGTTTTCCAAAGCCTTGGGACTCTCCCCTGATCCAGGCTCAGGTTGAAGATGCGCTGTAGAGGACTCCCCAGTTCCAACGCACAGGCCTTCAGCAGTCGTGGCGATACACCATCTGGACCCGCTGCTTTGCTGGCACGAAGTCTTTTCAACTCTCTGCTCACATGGGCTGCTGTAATTGTGGGTGGGGATGTCTCACCTATGCTGGTATCAACAGAAGGATGGTTGGAGGATGCAGTACTTCGAGGTGATAGTGGGTTAGGGTGATCAAACCTATTAAAGAAGTTGTTCATTTGGTTTGCTCTCTCCACGTCTGTCTCGATGGCGGCACCCCGCTTCGAACTGCAGCCAGTGATAATCTTCATCCCATCCCACACTTCCTTCATGCTGTTGTTCTGCAACTTCTGCTCCAGCTTTCTCCTGTACTGCTCTTTCGCCGCCCTGAGTTGGACTCGGAGTTCCTTCTGCACGCGCTTGAGCTCATGCTGATCACCACCTTTAAAAGCCCTTTTCTTCTGGTTCAAAAGGCCCTTGATGTCACTTGTAACCCATGGCTTGTTGTTAGCATAGCAGCGTACTGTTCTTACTGGAACTACAATGTCCATACAGAAGTTGATGTAATCAGTTGTGCATTCAACAGCCTCTTCAATGTTCTCACTATGTGACCCCAGGAATATATCCCAGTCTGTAGTTCCAAAGCAGTCTCTCAGAGCCTGCTCTGCCTCAGGGGACCACTTCCTGAATGAGCGTGTGGTTGTAGGTAGCGCCCTCACTCTTGGTTTGTATTGAGGCTGTAGCAGAACCAGGTTATGATCTGCTTTCCCAAGCGCAGGCAGCGGGGTGGCGCTGTATGCGTCTTTAACGTTTGCATACAGTAGGTCAATAGTCCTATTTCCCCTGGTGTTACAATCCACATACTGGGAGAAGGCAGGTAATGTTTTGTCCAGCGTTACATGGTTAAAGTCTCCAGCGATTAGCACAAGTGCCTCAGGGTGCTGCGTTTGTAACTTAGCAACTGCGGAATGGATGATGTCACTCGCTATCTCCGCGTTCGCTTGAGGGGGGATGTAAACAATGACAACAATCACGTGTCCAAACTCTCTGGGCAAGTAATACGGACGCAGACTTACGGCCAACAGTTCGATGTCCCTGCAGCAATTGGAGATTTTAACGTTTACATGTCCTGAGTTGCACCACTTTGTATTGACATAGAGAGCGAGTCCTCCTCCTTTCTTCTTCCCGCAGGTACTTGCGTCTCTGTCCGCTCTAACTGTGCTAAACCCGGGTAGCTCCACGTTAGCATCTGGGATGGTAGTTGTTAGCCACGTTTCACTAAAACACAGCAAGCTGCATTCTCTGTAGGTTCTGACAGTTTTCACCAGCACAGCCAGTTCATCAATCTTATTTGGTAGTGAGTTCACATTTCCCAGGATCACAGAAGGCACCGACGGTTTATAACGCCATTTTCTCTCAAGTTGTCTCGATTTAATCTTATCTTTTATCTTTGCGCCGGCTCGGCTGCCCCGATATCGTCTTCTTACCTCGTCAGGTAAATAAGCAACCACACCGGCATGTGCATTTCTTCTCAGTGCTTTAAGCTGACTACTTGAATAGGCGATTCTCGGAGTGTAAAAATCCATGTCAAGTAGTAAAAATAGTAAAAAGTGTCCAGGGAGCAATTCCACATAAAAGAAAGTGGTAGAAGTGATCAGTGAAATAGATAAAAATAGAGATAAAAAGGTAAAAAGATAAAGTCATATACGGAGCTGCTGGAAAAGGCTGCCACTCGTAAATAAATAAAATACTTCATCGTAAATGTCTATGTGACCCGTTAGTCTAAATTTTCTTCCACAACAATCATTTAGAAAATTTTAATGATTCAGAATTCTGGTCCTAAAAGTTCATAGTTGCTGGAGGGATTTCTAAAAATTGGCTTGTGCTGTTATTCCCCACTATCTAATGTTATTGTGTCAAAAGGTTTATTTCCTTTATATGCAAAAAAAGGGGGTCCCCCCCCGGTGCCTCCACTCCCAAACCCCCCCCCCCCCCAAGCCTGCACTACGTGCCAGCTACTTCGCATCACTGCCGCTCACGTTGTGAAGAGCAGGGCTGAATCTGTAAGCACCTGCGGGAAGCAGAAAGGAGGGGGAGTCGCTCTCTATGTCAATACAAGGTGGTGCAACTCTGGACATGTAAACGTTAAAAACTCCACTTGCTGCAGGAACATTGAACTGTTGGCCATAAGTTTGCGTCCCTATTACTTGCCCAGAGAGTTTGGACACGTCATTGTTGTTATTGTTTACATCCCTCCTCGGGCGGACATGGAGATAGCGGGTGATATCATCCATTCCGCGGTTGCTAAGTTACAAACACAGCACCCTGAGTCGCTTGTGCTAATCGCTGGAGACTTTAACCATGTGACGCTGGACAATACATTACCTGCCTTCTCCCAGTATGTGGATTGTAACACCCGGGGAAATAGAACTATCAACCTACTGTATGCAAACATTAAAGACGCATACAGCGCCACCCCGCTGCCTGCGCTTGGGAAAGCAGATCATAACCTGGTTCTGCTTCAACCTCACTACAAACCAAGAGTGAGGGAGCTACCTACAACCACACGCTCATTCAGGAAGTGCTCCCCTGAGGCAGAGCAGGCTCTGAGAGACTGCTTTGGAACTACGGACTGGGATATCCTGCAGGGGTCACATAGTGAGAACATTGGTTGTTGACTGCACTACTGACTACATCAACTTCTGTATGGACATACGCTGCTATGCTAACAACAAGCCATGGATTACAAGTGACATCAATGGCCTTTTGAACCAGAAGAAAAGGGCTTTTAAAGACGGTGATCAGCATGAGCTCAAGCGAAGGAACTCCAAGTCCAGCTCAGGGTGGCAAAGGAGCAGTACAGAAGAAAGCTGGAGCAGAAGCTGCAGAATAACAGCATGAAGGAAGTGTGGGATGGGATGAAGATCATCACTGGCTGCAGCTCGAAGTGGGGTGCCACCTTTGAGAGAGACATGGAGAGAGCAAACCAGATGAACAACTTCTTCAACAGGTTTGACCACCCTAACCCACTCTCACCTCGGAGTACTTCACCCTCCACCCATTCCTCTGCTGATACCAGCATAGGAGAAAGTTTCCCCCAACCCACAATTACAGCAGCCCAGGTAAGCAGAGAGCTGAGGAGACTTTGTGCCAGCAAAGCAGGGGGTCCAGATGGAGTATCGCCACGACTGCTGAAGGCCTGTGAGCTGGAGCTGGGGGGTCCTGTACAGTGCATCTTCAACCTGAGCCTGGAACAGGGCAGAGTCTCGAGGTTTTGGAAAACATCTTGCATCACCCCAGTCCCAAAGGTATCACGTCCTACTGAGCTGAACGACTTCCAGCCTGTCGCTCTGACGTCACATGTGATGAAGACCATGGAGCGGCTGCTGCTTCACCACCTGAGGCCACAGGTCCGCCACGCCCTCGACCCTCTGCAGTTTGCATACCAGGAGAAGGTGGGAGCGGAGGATGCCATCATCTATATGCTACACCGATCCCTCTCCCACTTGGACAGAGGCAGTGGTGCTGTAAGAATTATGTTTCTGGAATTCTCTAGCGCCTTCAACACCATCCAACCTCTGCTCCTTAGGGACAAGCTGACAGAGATAGGAGTAGATTCATATCTGGTAGCATGGATCTTGGACTATCTTAAAAGACAGACCTCAGTATGTGCGTCTCGGAAACTGCAGGTCTGACATTGTGCTCAGCAACACAGGAGCACCGCAGGTGGCTGTACTTTCTCCGGTCCTGTTCAACCTATATACATCAGACTTGCAATACAACTCCGAGTCCTGCCATGTGCAAAAAATTGCAGACAACACTGCTATCGTGAGCTGCATCAGGAGTGAGCAGGAGGAGGATTATAGGAAACTAATCAAGGACTTTATTAAATGGTGCGACTCAAACCACCTACAGCTGAACACCAGCAAAACCAAGGAGTTGGTGGTGAATTAAAGGAGGCCCAGACTCCTCATGGACCCCATGATCATCAGAGGTGGCTGTGTGCAGTGGGTGCAGACCAAAAATACCTGGGGGTGCAGCTGAATGATAAATTGGACTGGACTGTCAATACTGATGCTCTGTGTAAGAAAGGACAGAGCTGACTATACTTCCTTAGAAGGCTGGCATCTTTCAACATCTGCAATAAGATGCTGCAGATGTTCTATCAGAAAGTTGTTGCGAACACCCTCTTCTACGCGGTGGTGTGCTGGGGAGGCAGCATAAAGAAGAGGGATGCCTCACGCCTGGACAAACTGGCGAGGAAGGCAGGCTCTATTGTAGACACGGAGCTGGACAGTTTGACATCCATGGCAGAGTGACAAACACTGAGCAGGCTCCTGTCAGTAATGGAAAATCCACTGCATCCACTGAACAGGATCATCTCTAGACAGAGGAGCAGCTTCAGCGACAGACTGCTGTCACTATCCTGCTCCACTGACAGACTAAGCAGATCATTCCTCTCCCACACTATGCGAATCTTCAATTCCACCCGGTGGGGTAAACGTTAATATTATACAAAATTATTGTCTGTCTGTTATACCTTCATTGTTATCACTCTTTAATTTAATTTTGTTCTTTATCAGTATGCTAATGCTGGAGTATGTGAATTTCCCCTTGGGATTAATAAAGTATCTATCTATCTATCATCTATCTATCAAGGAGACAAGGTCGCTCTTCCAAAACCCCCTCTTAAATGATGATATAATGGGAAACAAATGCAGGTTTTTTTTACCTTCTCTTTGCTCTATCAGCTGCTGGATTGCTGCTGCTGCCATGCCATGTGATCTGCATCTTGCACGGCGCATAGAACATTTAAAAGCCTGTACAGCAGCTGTCCTACTCTTTGCATTTATTTCGGGCCCCAGGCGTGGTTAAATCTTTTGGCACAAAGTCTCGTCTCACGAGACATGAGTTCTTGATATTTTTTATTTATAATTTAAAAACAGAGTAAGAATCTGAAAATATAACAACATCACATTAACGTTCAATAAGTTCTGAAAAGAATGATACCAAACATATATACAGTAGATTTTAAAATAAGCCTGATTTAAAGTGTGACAAAAAACATGACATAAAAACGTCACAAAATCGTTGCACTTTTAGGCTTAGGATTTTATATATAGAGAGTACATTTCAGAAGTACGACTAACGTGCTTGTGTTTATGATGCTAATGTATTTTGTTCTTGTAGGTTCTTTTTGATGATTGTCAGATAATGAGGAATTACATATAGTGGTGAGCTTTGAGGGCCTGTTTACTGTTAAGTTTGCAAATTACAGTGAATATGTAAATAAACTGCAAGCAAAGTGCATTGATAAAAGTGGGTACCTGCTAAACTGAAGAAGGCTAGTTGTCCATTAAAGAAGCAAAATGTCTTATATGATGGAATCACAATCTGTCTTGGTGAAATTTAATGAGTTAGAAACTATATAAGACATGCAATCTTTTCAAATTAGAACAAGCATGAGTACCAAAAATAATGTGCGTGAATTATATTATAAAAGCACTTAACTTATGTATCAATATATTTTCTCTCTAACACAATTTCAAGTTGCAGTAAGTCATATAAATGAGATTCCAGGGCATACGTGAGCAAACACCCATAAACACTTATATCAGGCCAGTCAAAATATCCTGCACATATTTGACATGTAAAAGAAAAGTCAAAATATCCTGTGGGGAAAAAAGTAATATTTGATGAATATACAAATTCCATGTAGGAATTAATAAGCCATATGTATTGAAGTGTAAACCCTTGAAGTTGTGAACTAGTTGTGAGCTAGCAGTGAAAACTTTTATGCCCCATGCCAATCTACAATATACAGTATGTGCTATTGAAAAACATGTAGCTGCTCTAAATGCCAATGATATTTAATGACTCGGAAAAACCATGACTGGTTTGATTTAGGTAAAGTTTGCAAAATTTGAAACTGAAGTCAGTCAATGATTGTAACCATGTAGTGTTGAAAGATTGAAACAATTACAAAAATATCTCATAATTTATTTTCCAACGCTGAAGTTTTTCAATCTTAAAAAAGGAAAAGAATTTACGAAAATCACACTAAATATCAAAGTACTTAATGTTAATTGTACATTAGACTTTGCAAGTCACATCTATAACATAATGGGTGTGCAGATTGCAGTGGCTACAGTGGCTAGAGCTTCCTTCCCTTATTGCTTGTAGGAAACAAGTCCAACCAATAATCCAAGTTATTTTTAATTCACCATTTGACAATTCTCCCTCAGTATTTAGTACAGACCTAAAGTTATGACCTTATTGTTCTCTACCAAACACATTTGCCCATTTCCTGTTTATTATGAAAAGTAGAACAAAAAAATATATATAGTGATAAGCAACGCAGGCAGAGTCATGGTGAAAAAATACATAGATTTTCCATGAGGACTACACTGCAGTAACACTCCATGGGTGTCAAATTGGGTATTTCGTATTTAAGAAAGTCTGTTTTATTCACCTAACTGAAAAACACTCCATGTCATTGTCTACTTGGCTAGTCAGCTAACTTAGACATCAGCAGTGTCTGACAAGTCTGAAATCAAATATTAGGCTTTGGGCTAGGTGTGGGTCAATTTTTAATGTACAAATTTAGGATTAGTATATGTTCTACCTATTTTGTATACTTCTGTGCTTTTCATCTTTCTTCCATAAGTGCAAAACCAACAGGATCATAACATAAATGATTTTCTTTGGTAAAAGTCTAATGCACAAGAGAAAGAATGGTTATATACAGAAAATTGTTACTAAATGGTAATTTCTAGCGATTTCCTGGATAGTTGTCCCACAATGGACACTTTTTAGGAACATACAATCTTTGATTTGATGTGCTATTGTGAATTGTTGCTCTTAAGATGGAAAAAGACTGCATTTGGTATTGCATTTAACTAGAATATAATTAGTTTATTGGCTCTCTTCTTTTTGTCAGATGTGTTTTATCAGGAAAATAAATTATATGCTTAGTAGAGTGGGGTGTAACTTCTTATATGTTAATCAAACATAATCAGCAGTCATGGTCATTCATTTTTGCTAAGGTTGTAAATATTATACCTCTGAGGTTGCCTGCCAACTTCCTGTAACATTAAAAAAAACACTTAAATATAAGTGGACATTAATTTATGACCAGGATGCTCTTATATAAGAAATGCTGTCCTGGAAAGTACTTCTTCGCCTATTTTAAGTTTTTGCCCACCAACAGGTCTCTGCACGTCTCTGAACAGCATCTACATTAGTACTTTAATACTGACTTAACAAAGCGAATAACAAAACATAAAATAACATCCTCAGATATGTTAAACCAGTTCTTTTTTCCACTTCAGGCATAGTTTTTATCCAATTCAGTCTCAAGAGGAGCTGGAGCCTTTTGTAGATGCTTTGGCCATAAGGCAGAAACCAACCTTGGATGGGGCACCAGATCAAAAGTACATTGCAGGTAAATAATAATGTATATCTAATATATGTAAATATTAAGAAAGGCTATTTTTGCCACTAAAATGACATCATATGAGATATGAAGGTTAACTAACATCAGCAGGAAAATACTGAGAAGGAGACATGAGGCACATGTCTCAGTATTATGACATTTTATTCTGGGCAAAATGCTAATCCATCCCAACGTTCAAAAGGATTTAAAAAATGTAAAAATGTTCATGGTACTTTTTCTTGTTACAGTATATCCTAATTTGAAAGCTATTGCTTGTGATTTGCCTTCTTATGAAATATTTGCAAGTAACATATTTGCTGTTTTATCATTAAGTCCAAATTGTTTTCTGAGTTCAGGAAAGTATATAAGACACCACCTGTGGTAGACTTTATCCAAACTAATTTGCTGCTCATCATCATATAACAATGTTGATTAAATTAGAAATGTTTCATAGTTTCACAGTCAGGAAAGCCTTTGTGTTTGCCCCAGATAGCCTCAGCGCTTGCCAGAAAAACACAAATTCATAATTCAATAACTATGTTCCTTTCAAGCCTAACTTTTACAGATGCCGTTTGATAACAAAACATAAACCTCACAGATGGCTCCAAATGAGCTCAAAGGCTACATTTTAAAAAGCTTCCCTTCTCATCAGACAGCTGCCTAAGAAAGCAGAAGCTAAGGTGTGAAAGAGCCCTCATAGGATGGATCTAGTAATTGATTTTTACATTAAGATGCCTTTGCCACTCGCAATGTGTTGTAAAACACCTGATTAGACTGTACAAGGCAGTTGACAATGTAAATAATGCAAAAAACATAATGAAGGTGCCCTTTTCTGAACTTTTCCTAGGCTGCTATAGTCAGTTGTTTTTGATTAAATATCCACTTTTCGCTGTTTGTAAAAAGGAAGAACTGGCTCTCTTATGTCAAATAATTCCACCACATGTAACAGGTTTTCTGCATCATTAGGCAAAAGTGAAGAAACTGATCCCTCACTGAAAGAATTTCCTATAAGAAATGTATCTGTGTGCAAAAACCATCTGTGTAGGTTATTAAATCCCACAGGCATCTGGCAAACACGGATTTAAGGTAATGTAAGAATGGAGATTGCTAATGAATTTCACCTGCTTTGGTTTGTTAATAAGATATTTTGGCTTCAATACACATCTTATGAGGTCAAAATCTACTGATGGTATAGTTGGAAGCATCAGGTTTGCTTGTTTTGAAGTGTGGAGTACATCCCTGCCATTATAATATAAACTGGATTTACAGCATATGGATTTATCCCTAGTTAATCACTACGTACAGATTTCTTACAGTTTAATTATTATTTCTTTATAGTTGGGTTTCATGGGGGTACAACTATTTAGTCTAGAGATTTAGGTTTAAAATCTGTCTTGGTTACTGACTGTGTGGATTTAGAACATGCTTCCTGTGCTCCTGTAGGCTTTCTCTGGATATTCTGGCTTGTGACCACAATCTACAGATGTGCAAATTATCAAAACTGGCCTGACGTGAGAGGTAAACACTGCAATTGATGGTGCTGAGATAGACTCCAGCTTGTATCAAACCTGCTTCAGAAAATGGATTAATGGATGGATAAAGAACTGAATATATTTTTTTTGCTGAAAGTCATTGTGGGCTGAAGCCTATCCAAGTAGCATTAGGTAAAAGATAGGAAAACACCCTGGATAAGGTGTCAGCCCACTACAAAACATGCTCTTCATCACTACCTTCAATCATTCATACCAGTTTGACTTAGAGTCATCGATTTTTCTGTTATGCACATCCTTGGGATGTATGAGGAAACCTGAGAGCAAACAGAGAAGAACCAAGAACCACAAGAATAAACGATAAATGTGGAAACTCCATAATGACAGTAACCAGAGGCCTCATTTAAAAAACTATGCAAAGATTTGTGTGTCAAAATATGTGTACCCTAAAAAACCAGGAAAATGAGTATACCAAAAAAATCAGATTGATAAAACCTAACATATGCACATATTTATGCAATTTACTGTTTATAAATCACAATCACCTTGTTACTATGCATATGTGAAAGTGCCTCAAAGGCCACCCTGAAACATCCATATACAGTGTGGAGCATGATAATCAATCTCAAACATACGCAATCGTGATACTGCAGAACTTCATTGGCTGATAGAGTGGCTCCCTTCTGACATGTCAAGACCCCACCAACTGCATTCAAGAATATCTGGCTGTGCACCACAACTAAGAACACAAGAACAGCATTACAGCACCTCTCCTCTGTGCTCTAGTAAGGCACCATCATCTGAATGGCTAGCCAGTAACACCTAGCACATGTAATGATATGATAACTGTTACAATCAATAGTACAGGCCATATGAAAAACTGAGGCAGTTACTTTACCAACAAACCAGCCACCACGTACAGTACCGTCATGTCTGTCAAAGCTACTTGGCCTCAAAATAAATAAATCACATGTTGAAACATGATGTTTACCAGTCACATCCTGGATGACTTGTGTATTAATGGAATGTAACTACTTACGATTAACAAAAGCAGTTTTACTCTCGCTAGGTGCTCTTATTACAATATAAGTGCAGTAAAGAGCTTTAATTACAATAGGAAAACTGGATACTGGTGTAAATTGTATTTTTATGTTATAATCATAATAATTCTTTACATTTATATAGCACTTTTCTCACAAGTCAAAGTGTTTTAGTAAGTGGAGAGCCAATTCAGTCACCATTAATGTGTAGTGTCCATCTGCAGCCAATTTTGCGCCAATACACTCACTACACATTAGCTATTAGGTGGTGAAGATGTGAGAGATAGTTAGCCAATTTGAGACGGGGGTGATTAGGGGCAGCAGAATGACTAGGCCATGGAGGGCAATTTAAACTGGACATTGTGATACACCTTGGGTGTTTTTGAAGGAGGCTCGGGATCTTTTATGACCACAGAAAGTCAGGACCTCGGTTTTATGTCTCATCCAAAGGATGGTGCCATGTTTACAGCACATTGGCCCCATCACTGCACTGGGGCATTGAAATCCACTTTCAGACCACAGGGTACGTGGCCCCTGCTGGGCCCACCAACACCTCTTCCAGCAGCAACCCAAGCTTTTCCTAGATGGTCTCCCATCCAAGTACTGGCTGGGCCAGAACATGCTTAGCTTCACGTGGATAGCAAAAACTTTTTTTTTTTTTTTTTAATGTACACTCACACCATATGCAAACTGGATGTGGTGCCTCACAGCTCGGTTAATGGCTTCCAGCACAGCGAGCATGATGGAAGGAAGCTTGGCTGAGATAATGTTGACCTGTCTACCAGTTCCCTGAGAAGTGACAAGTAGTAGGCCCTTTTAAAAGGTAACTAAAATACAGTTTGGCCATTGTATTCATCATTTTTGAGGTGTAATATTTTATAACATCAACGCATATTAAAGTAACAGCTAAGTGATATGAATTATGGTGTGTGTGAGTCGTCATTTAGCTGGTTTGGCTGCATTTCCCTGAATGATGAAGGGTGCGGTCATTTCCGAGTTTCTCTGAAATGTTGCATACACGTGGATCAGATTTGCCATAAATATACAGAAGTTCCCCCATTAAGTTATTTTTATAAATCCGAAGCTTTGCATGGGAAGTTGTGTAAGCACAGTTTGAGCCTCTTTTTGTGTGTATGAAAGCCTTATAAATGAGGCTTCTAGTGAGGGTTTGGACATTAGTTAGCAACTTTAAGTGGAATTAATACATGTTACCTACTCAATTTACAAATTCAAATGCCATTCTAGTATCACTGGGCACATGGCAGGAAAGAATCATGAACCTATCAAAGGACACAGTCACAACAACTATACTTGTTCACAATGAGTTGACAGTTAAAACTTAACACAATCTCCTTTGAGTTGAGGAAAGTAAACAAGTGCACCTAGACAAAATCAAGTAGAGAATGTGCAGATTTACAGCAGACTTTGATCCATCTCTTAGAGTTTTGTGACAGCAGTGCCTAGTACCATCCTACCACCTCTTACTACTGTGTAATACAAAAGATGTAATTTTAGAATTTATTTTTCCAATAACTTAAGGTAGCATTATGAGCTAGTATGACTTAGGACAAATTGAGAGTTTTTAATTTAACACTAGAATCCCTGAAGCCTACGAAAAAACTTGTAATGTCTTCGCACCTCTCTGTGGTATAGCGTGTCCACAGCTCACGACAAGAGGCCAGCTTTAAAATAAATAATCGCTGTACTCGCGGCTTAGCGAGGGGGCATGGTTGTATGGCTGAAGCGGTTCCTGGGGAGCTAGTGATGTGGGCATTTCTCACCTAAGTGTACAGGTGGGAAATCGTCCGCATCCGTAATTGTTCCCGGGAGTTGCTGATTGCCACAGCTGCCACGTCCTCTTCATAAATAGAAGCGTGAGGTGGCTAGGGAGAAGAAAAAAAAGAAAAAGAAAGACAGAGGTTGCAGAGAAGAAGGCAGGAAGCAGGAGGGAGAAAGCTGGTAGAGAGAAAGTAGGATGTAGCTGTATACGAGCAGCTGGGAGAAGCGAGCCTGAGTGAGGTATTTGGCCGGCACCTTGGGGTCGACGGTAGTGGTCGCTCCTGCTGAGCAATTATTTGGAGCAGGAGTGACCAGGAGAAGGTTGGCTCGCCGCAGCGAAGGCAGGCAGCGGCAGTCGGAGATTGGGAAGAGAAGCCCCAGTGTGAGTGTCCTGGTTTCTGGGGAGCCCAAGTCTCAGTCTAGGTGAGCTGAACCGGAGCCAGGGATTGGAAGGCCACCAGATCAGTTGTGTAGGAGGAGAAGGCCAGCTGCAGGAAGGGCAACTCCCCTGTTGAGAAGCCTGATGTGAGAAGCAGGGGAGCCGCCAGGTAAAAGGCTTTGGATTTTTTAAAAAGGACTTTGGATTTTTTAAAAGGACTGCTTCCAGCGTTATTTTAACCTCGTCGTCATTTTAAAGGATTGTTTTTTCTCTGGTGTTTTTAACCTCCACTCTGCACCTATTTTATGGATTATTTATTTAATGATTTGAAGCACTGCACTTTATTTAATTTGGACACTGTATTGTTGTTGTTTTTTTAAATAAAAGCACTTTGCACTTTTGCACCATCCCCTTGCTTCATTGTTGTGCCTCACTGCCGAGCTCATCGGTAACATTACCAACGGTGCAGGGTTTAAGGGCTCCCGGACGGACGATGGGAGCATGCAGCGAATCCACATCATCACACTCTCCATTAGCATCTTTTGTTTTGTAAATATGTGGATAAGCGCAAGCAGCCTGCTGTCTCATCCCCTACCTTGATGGAGCTCAACTCGAGCAAATAAGTTCTCTCAGCTCAAGCAAAGGCTCCTTATCTGTGTGTGAGATTCCTGGAATTACATAGGGTAAATAATATAGTATATCATTATTTGGAACACAGGCATTTCATGTGTGTTCTGTGTCTACAAAGATCTGGGTAAGTGTAGGATGAAAGGAAATACGAGAAATGCAAGAAATGCTGAACACATACCTAAAGCAGAAACTTTTTCCATGTTATACTAATAATGACGTGAACTGTATAATGTGTGAAGACTTTGGTCATAATATCAAATTAACACATGTGCTTTCACCCAAGAATATAACCAAAGAAAAAAATAAGCAATTGATTTACATATTGCTGGCAATGAGTTAAAAACCCAAACTCAAATGTCAATTGACAGGAACTTTATATGTATTCTTGAATAGTGTAGAGAACCATGGCCTTTTAACTTCCGGGGTCACTCCACATTTTGAAAAGTGAGCTGCTATTATTATTATTATTATTATTATTATTATTATTAGTATAATATAATAAAAACATACATTTGATTTTAGTCTGTAACACCCGGTGTAAATTTTGGCTACTTGTAAAAGTTAGTGTTTGTTTTTTTATTATTCAGTTTTATTCACTCAGTGACGTTAACGTGGTACAACGAACTTGCCACTCCCTCTCTGAGTTGATGGCATTTATCTCCAATCTTTTCAAAAGAGCAACGATGACCACAGTGGGTGCTGTGGCAGATAACTGCTCAGAACTATTTGTTGTACCTGCAATCAAAGATACAATGTCCCAAGACCGCTATCAGACTGGACAAAGGCAGGACCGTAACAACAGACATATAATATTCTGTCATATACTAAGATAATTCAATAATTCAAATTACTCTTTAAAGTGCATTAATACAATCAGTTATATCACTTTTACTGGAATAAGGAAAGGTGCTGTGATTGTTTGTACTGCTGCCTCACACTTCCATCATTCTAGGTTAGCGCATTAGTCTGAACACGTTCCGTGTTGAATTTTCATGTTCTCCCTTGTTCTCCCTTCTCTTCTCTCTCTGGAGTTTTACTCCAGTTATTCTATCATTCCTCCTATACCCAAGAGATATACATATTAGGCTAACCAGCAACTGACAAGCGTCCTGTCCAGGATTACTTCTTGTCTTACGTCTAATATTCCAGAGGTAAACCCAGACAATCTTAAATGTACTGTAATTACGTAGGTTTGAGAATATTTAGTAATGGATGGATGGAATGAAGAATCTTGGAAACTACCTTACTTTTTTAAAGTAACAAGTGATGCCAAAAGTATAAAGTTTCATTGATTCCAAAAGTACAGGTCACAGTTGGCACTTTAATTTTCATTCACCTGCTTGAAGAACCAAATTATAAAAGTTTTAATTAGGATTTTTCTTTTTTTTTTGTTATAAGATGTACAGAACTACAAAAAAGTCCTTAATGCAACTGCAGGAATCATTTTTACCTTTAAGCAGTAAAAGTAAAACATTTCTGATGCAGACGCATCTCGTCAAGCACATTCACTGAAGAAGTGGATTAAACATAGTATTTAGTGAGCAGGGATGCGACATGTGACAGCCTTGCTGTGTGAAAGGATATAATCCAGCTGCCATAGTGTCAGACTGTAGAATCTGACAGCCCTCCCTGTGCGAAGGCTGTGCCAGTAATTTCAAATCAGCGCAGCGGGCCGATTGGTTGGATTGAGATGGCAGGGTGCTGAACCTAGTCCTTCTGCTACCCCCTGCTTATTTCACAATTGCTTTTCCTGTGCGCTGCCATGTTCTGACATGTAAATGCTGTCCTTCTCCAACTTCAGATTTTCATTTTGTGAAGGATGGACTCCTTATAAGAGACAGCACCACTGAAGTTAAATAAATAATCACTCTCCTGCTTTGTGCTGCATGTAAAGCAAGTTTGTGTTTGCAGGCAGCCTCTAGTTTACTTGAACTGCATACTATCAAACAACAGGAAACTCTCAGGTTTATCATTTGTACAAAAAGCAGATAAAGGAAGTACAAACAATGTAATTCTTATATTTGAGCAGTACAGCCCCTTTTGATACTAGAGAAGAATTGAAAACAAGTTTGGAAATGTATGCAATTGAGAAGGAAAATTTCACGTTTTCTTGTGTAAACATGACTAAATAAAGCAACCTTGGACCTTGATGAATTGGTGAATTTGTGTGGTCCTCATTTGTAAACTGGCTTAATGTCAAATCTCTTTGTTTTGTCCTTTTACTTATATAGCTCAGATGCTTGCAAGTGGAGGCAAAATGCTTATCTCATACAGCACACAATTTAGTGGCTCTAAATAGCCAAGTAGTTGATTCTACAGCCTGGAAGCCTCCCTGACCTGGGTTTGATTAAAATATACACCTTCTCTTCCTACTCCAATTTCTGACCTTTTTTTTCTTCTTCTTTGCACACCAAAGACCCCTACAGACGATCGGGAACAGTGAAAGGAGCATTTTGTCCTGACCAGGATTCTGTTCTGTCTTGAGCCAAGTGAACTGTAGTTTGGATAGTGCAGCAGAAAAATACAAAGACTATATATTTGTTCGCTGTGGTGGGCTGGTGCCCTGCCCGGGGTTTGTTTCCTGCCTTGCACCCTGTGTTGGCTGGGATTGGCTCCAGCAGACCCCTGTCGTTAGTCGTTAGGATATTACAGGTTAGATAATGGATGGATATATTTGTTCGTTTTATCATTACTGTGTGAATTTATGAGTGCTCTGGGTGTACCTGTCCTTTGCAGTTTAAACATTCTGTACCTATTGTGTCCTGAACAGTTACCAAGGGAATGATCCGATAATCATAATTCATATGTTTTATTTAAGAATGTATACATACAAAGTTTCTCTTTAGAGATAAATATGTGTGTTAGAGACTTCTAATCTATTTCACTATTTTGGGACCTTTAGATAACATTAAAAAGTAAGTGTTAATAGTACTGTACAGTGGAACCTCGGTTTGCGAGCATAATTCGTTCTGGAAACGTGCTTGCAGTCCAAAGCACTCGTATATCAAAGTGAATTTCCCCATAAGAAATAATGGAAACTCAGATGATTCGTTCCACAACCCAAAACTATTCATATAAAAATGATTAATACAAAATATAAAGTAAAAATACATAAAACAAATTAACCTGCACTTTACCTTTGAAAAGAATCATGGCTGGTGTGAGTGAGTTTCTAAACTCTTGTGGGATTCCACCCAACGGGACGACACGCGGAAGAGTGTCCCAAAGCAATCGCAGTCTCCCAGCGCTGTAGCAGTTCGCCGTAAAAGCAAATCCAAAAAGATCGTTGACATGCTATAAGCGCCTGCCGTCGATGGGTGATACAAGGAACAAGGAACATTATAAATGCACAGGGCACAGTACTGCTTGGCCATGACCCTGCCTGACTGCTGTGTCTGTGTATAGGAGAGTGGCAGATCCCGCTACAATAAATAACCGCGCTGTTGCTGTTTCAAGCTGAATAAAGCTGGTGGTGCCAGACGGGGACTCGCACGTCACAGCACACACACACACACACACACACAGTCACAATGCTGTAGTAAACAGTATATGCTCATACGGATGTTGACTATATGAGTGAGGCAAGCCGACTCAGACAGAGAATAGGAGATGATTGCCCACAATCCCGCAGCGAGAGAGAGAGAGAAAAACTATCAGCTCAGTTGTGATTACATGACGTTCAGCAGACAAAGCGTATACATACTACTCATACTGCAAGACGTCGCTTGTTTATCAAATCAAAATTTATTTAAAATTTTAGCTTGTCTTGCAAAACACTTGTAAATCAAGTTACTCGCAAACCGAGGTTCCACTGTATTTTGTTTGGTGGAAACTAAAATGCTTCTTAAGCTTCTATGTAAATGATCCTGCTTTATTTAAGGCCCTTGCTTTGTCAGCTATAGTGAACTGTTAAAGTACACTTGGTTAATTCCTTCAAGCTTGCTGTAATATGAGATGTCCATCTTGGGCTCCATTACTAATGATGACTCAAAACTATTCTTTATTCACAGAGTATTTTCCCTACCATTATCCATTGTAGTCCATTCCCGGATATAATCCAACCATCTACTTTTCAGTGTCTTTCTCTTGCTCCTTGTTCCTTTGGCTCTTCCAAACGTTACTGCCATTATCTATATGTTGTCCTTCATACTACAGACGCAGCCAAATATCCCCAGTTTCCTCACTTTGATCCTGGCTTCTGCTGTCACACTTCTGTTCAACACCTTTCTAAACTCTTTATTGTTGACTATGCTCCTCCATGTTATTCCCATTTGTTTTCTATGGCAATTTGAAACACATTCATCTTAACATTGTCAACTTTCTTCAGAATCCAAGACTTGTATGCACATACCAAATGAACATCACTTGTGCATGTATTATTCTCAGTTTGGTCTTTACGTTGATGTTTTTTAAAATCTTTTAAACAATGGTCAAGCTCTTTTCTAGAGCTTAGCAATGTAATTATATAACAATAGAAGGTGTGGGGAGGGTGCAGTTCATTTTAGGTACTTTATACCCTAAATAAACTAAAGAATGCAACAAAAGATTGTCAATGTATTACAAATGTTCAGACTTACAACAGGTACAAAACAAAATGAAACAATAATGAAAAAATTGCTAAAATAAAATGACAAGAAATTCGGTAGACAGGTTTTAATATCTGAAGAGGAGAGGTCAGGAGCACACGCTGATACAGCGCATTGCCGCACCCACCACATGACAAACCAACTCAGGATCCCAGATTAGGGCCTGAGTGCAGCCATGCAACAGGTGACACCTCAGTACCACACTAGTTCAGATGGAATGGAACCAGTGTGAGGATTTTTATGGTGGCTGGAGTGCCAATTCTGCCACCAACCCCCAGGTTTTTCCCTGCAGGTTGGAGGGCCTACATGTAGGACTGGATGAAGATTAATGTCCTACCCAGGATGGAGAAATTGCAGGTTAAGGGCCTTGCTCAAGGGCCCAATGAAGTAGAGTCACTTTTGGCGTTTACGGGATTCAAACTGGCAATCTTCTGATTGCACTGCAAATCCCTAGCCTCAGAGCCACCAATCCACCCATATCTTAAGTCTTTAAAATATGAGAGTCAAAAACTCTATTTTAATCAATCATGTCACAGTTTGTGCTGTAAATGGGTGTATGATGGAAAATGCTAGAGACAGAATTAAAATCAAGGGATCAGACTGCAGAATCTTTATATTCTTACTGTACCATAGAAAGAGGATTACGCTCTTGCAAGTAGATCAAACAAGAAGACAATTCTTTAGGCAATTTGGATCAGACAACCACTAGTCATGGCTTCAGGAAGAGGCATTGAATCAGTTCTCAAATCTGAAAATTTTATGATCTTTGTTTTTAGGCACACCACATCACACTAGCCATCTTTGTAAAATATTCTACTGTACACTAAAAAAGAAGTGCAGAAAAGTTGGTGTAACACATCAGACGTTAACAGTCAATTCTCATCACAGTTTATTTTTATTAAAAAATGTTTTGTAGTTTCTTCCTCATAGCTCCAAAGTAATAGGTCCAAATCTCAGCCCATAGACTGTTTCCATGCAGTTTGAACATTCTCCACATGTTGGTGTGGGAGTTCCATGTAGCCCAAAACTACAATAAGCTTGACACCAACAAAGGGAGAGAAGGGGGATTGGGGTTCACTAGCTGTATACATTTTTCCTGCATGTGTTTGTCACCATTTTCTTTTATTGACACCCTTTGGCCCTATGCATGTTCATCCATCATGCTACCACAATAAGCATCTTCATAAATGAATAAATAAAATTCTTTGAATTTTTCAGAAAAATATTGTCTAATACAGTAAATCTAATAAATATCTAAATATAAGATTTATATTAATCAATTTAATGTGAAATGTTCATCATCATAAAATATTTTTTCATACAGAGATAAAGATTATTTTTTTTCATTGACATAGAACTTTAACTAGTATCAGGTATACCCACGTGTAAATTTACTATTTTACTAGTAGAGCATACCCTATACATTCATTTTAACCAATCAACAAGAGAATTATGTCTGCCAGAGTGCATGTAGGAGGCATCCAGGAATAACACTCCACTCTTGTGTACACGTGTATTTTCCTCAGAATAATGTAAGTTTGTTTGTTAGTCCTTGTTAAGTCAGTCAGTCCTTGTAAAATTTCTTTTAGGACTTAACACAAGAATTATGGAACAGTACATTTAATCCAGATGTATTCATATTTATAGTTATCATTTCACCTTAAGAATAAAATTGGTCAAGCATAATACAACTCTGTTCTGAAGCTCATGTTTAATGTACCCATTTGTGCCTCCTCCATTACAGTGGTGCAATGATCTTCTAAGATAAAGATACTGTGGCCACCAGGGGGTGCACCAGCTCCCCAAACCCGACACAAGCAGGCACAAGGCACAAGTCCAGCACACACTAAGGGCTCGTTTATATTTCACGCTCAGAACGAGTACGCACACGCATCATGGCTGCCATGCATTCCCAGCATTTATTTGACGTGTCTTCTGAGCAGGTCCTCAGAACTTAATGTGACGCGTGCACGAGTTGCATACCAGCAAAAAGTCGGGGGGGGCGCAGTGTGATAAAAGTCAGAATGTGACGTTAGAGTTTCTGTTTACTATCTACATGTGACAGAAAGCTTCTATGCGGATCCTACAATCGATGTTTGATGAATGGTATGATGTGTTGAAGCAAAATGCCGACATACAGATGCATTCGTGGTGCTTTTATATTCAAGTGTCACATATTCTCGATTGTAATAACACAATAGGCCTACATTTTAAAAGTCTCACATACCATCTTTTGTGCCGTCTTTTTTTTTGCAACTTCACAACAGCAACATAATGTACAGCGCTGTATTTGAGCCACAGAGAAAACAATTAAGGACATAGTGAAAAGGTGTATTTTGTGATTAAAGTGGAAATTTTGGCTTTAATCTCGAAATGTCCACTTTAACCTCGTAGTTTACTTTATCATTAAAGCAGACCGTGGTAAACGTCATCCCAGTTTTTAATCGCTACGAGCTTCTTGTACTTCCTTCCTACCTGACAGCAGCGACAAGCAGCAATAGATCACCACACAGAACACATTAAATGTATGATAGTCCAACTCTCTGCAAATTTAGAATCATTAGACTTGATATCACTTTCATGATGAAATGCATTAAAGTATGTATGTTACATTTTAAAGATAAATCATTAATTTTGATTAAATAATGAATACTGTTAATAATTACACACATGGGGATGACACGGTGGTGGAGTGGTAGCACTGCTGTCTCGCAGAGAGTCACGTCTCTCGTATTCCCTGCCTGGAGATTACATGTTTTCCTGGTGGGTTTCCTCAGTGTGCTCCGGTTTCCTTCCAAAGATATGCAGATTTGGTGACACTAAAATGACTCCAGTGTATGTGAGTGCTTGTATTCACCTTGCGATGAGCAAGCTGATGCCTTGTCTAGGGATTGTTTCTGCACATCCCTGGATTGATGGATTTAATCATTAAACATCCTTTTCAGAGATATTGCGGCAAGGTGTCGTAGGAATTTAATGGATGTTCCAGGCAATTCACAACACAGCGAAGGTGAACCAGTTCTCACCGTGATAATATCTCGCACTTCCACCTGGTGGATTCTTCCACATTTACGTAAAGTACGCACACAAGTATAAACAGTAAACGCTTGAGTAGCAGGTGCGTCCGCTGCAGCATGCGTCACGTCACATGAAGTATAAACCCTGCCTAAGGCTTTTTATTTGGCCATGGCACATTATAAAGCACAGTTAAGCACCAATAAAGCACAGATAATAAAGCATATGGCTCTTTACTTCTCTTCTTTCTCCTTCCACCCACACTCCTCCTCCTCCTGACTCTGACTCCCCGAGTCGTAGCAGCTGGATCATTTTATGCCACACCCGGAAGCACTTCTAGTTGCTCATTAGCAAGGTCTGGAAGTACATCCAGATGTGGACAAAGCCTGACAAAGCATGACTCTACAGCTTCCCTGGCAAAACCCACAGAAGTCCCATGTTGCCCTGTGGGAATATGATGCACCATTGCATCCCAGGGGGGCTGTCATCTAGCGGCCCAAGGGAGGTACTGTACTGTGTATGTTCTCTCCCCTGGTCCTTTCAGTTCACAATACATACATACAAGTTTTCACCAAATCTTTTTAATGTTTTCATATTCAATAATATGATAAGAAATATTGATTTCATGAAAAAAATCACCTTTGAGTTTTGATATGCCTAGATCCTGCATTGACCTATTTTTGGAAAATTTTATGCCCATGTGTCTGTGTGTTAGAGGAAAACAGTTTTTTGGCACTACAATTAGAGAAACAATCGGCCGATCATTTTGAAATTTTGTGTACTAATACCAAACAGCAGCCAAATGACTGTTCAGAAGTTCACAAAATTTGGCCTTTGCATTTAGGACTTTAAAAAACTTTTGTGAATTTTGATCTAAATCCAAAGCTCAGAGTT
Source organism: Polypterus bichir lapradei (assembly GCA_026402145.1). Lineage (NCBI taxonomy): Eukaryota > Metazoa > Chordata > Cladistia > Polypteriformes > Polypteridae > Polypterus > Polypterus bichir. The sequence goes on from JANRMT010062837.1 coordinate 50,779,393, forward strand.
TTAAATGGAGTAGTCATAGAAGTTACACTCTAATTACAGAGAAACATTAATTACATTATATGCCTTTATTAAATTACTAGGATATCGGTTGGTTTTTGGCAGTTACTTACCTTTTTTTTGGCTTACAAATGTTTTCTACTTCAAATTTTGAACTTGTCACCTTCAGTTTGAAATGTGGTAGTAGCTCAGTAGCAGTAGCTCAGTTAAGTATCTAATGAATATAGCCAGTTAGGATAATGTGGGTTCCAAGGTGGAGTTCCTGAAGTGACACTGTTGACTGAAGGATCTTGGACAGTAATATTAATTCAATCTCCATCCCACTCTGTTCAGGACTATGCTTTAATGCATTCTCAGCCCAAAACTGTTACTGAATGTAAGACAGTATCTAACACTGTTTATTCACAAATTTTGATAAAATATTTTAAGTATACTAGTCATACTACGCAGCATAATTATTTATTGATGTATTTTGATAAAATATTTAAAGTATACTAGCCATACTACGCCGCATAATTATTTATTGATGTGTGAACACTTCCTGAAAGACAGCAAGGGTGGACGCGTGAGGAGGGTGAGAGTTGGTGTGCGGGGCTCTGTCGTGCGTTCCCCATAACGCGGGAGGAGGGTTAGAGTGGGCGGTCGGGGCTCTGTCGTGCGTAACCTATGGTCGTGCGACTTTGTCGATTATATATATAGAAAAGCAGCCGTAACCGAAAAGAACAATGAAAAGTCAATGTGGCTCAGAGGCGCATGTGGACTGTAGCACAGATGAAAGCAAATGAGGCTGTGTTTGGTGAGTTGTTGCGTGTGGGCACATGAGCAGGCAGTGCACATGCCTCAAGAGCGACGGCGGACACGTGAGGACGGTTACAGATGGCGGGCGGGGCTCTGTTGTGTGTATCCCATGACGTGGGAGAATGGTTAGATTTGGCGGGCGTGGCTCTGTCGAGCGTATCTCATGGTCTTAGAGTTGGCGGGCGGGACTCTGTGAGTTGCCGGACGTGGCTCTCTGTCTTGCGTGCGCTCCCTGTCTTATGTGCGTCTTGCTTGCCCTTAGTTAGAGTTGGTGGGCGGGGCTCTGTTGAGCGGATCTCATGGTCTTAGAGTTGGCGGACGGGGCTCTGTGAGTTGGCGGGCGTGGCTCTCTGTCTTGCGTGCGTCTTGCTTGCCCTTAGTGAATTATATATATAGATGTGAATGTGTAAGGGTAGTTTGTGGCCAGTGCCTGCTGTCATGAGTCACTGAGTTTGAGCCTTGTGTTGGGCCCTAAAGAAATGATCATATAGATACACTTACAACTATGGATAGGCTCAGGTCCATGGTAAAGCTCACTACCCTTCCTGAATACCTTTGCTTAATAATACTGAAAGGATGATAACCAAAAAGCAATTTGCATCCCAACATATGTTAGTGGGAAGATGACACTAAGTAAAGGATGACCAATACAGGACTGTGAACTGAGACTTAAGGACTATTAATTGAGAAAGCATAATGACCACTCAAAGATTCATCTATTTCAGCAGGCACTTTAGTGAAGTAAATGAGAATATTACAGCATAAAGTGGAGGTAATGGTCTGTCATGCTGTGGAGCAAGAATAAGCATTTATTGATTTAGTGAATTGTAACTGAGGGGTGGGAGACACGATGGTGCAGTGGCAGAGCTGCTGCCTCACAATAAGGAGACCAGCATTTGCTTCCCGGGTCCTCCCTGCGTGGAGTTTGCATATTCTCCCTGTGTCTGCGTGGGTTTCCTCCGGTTTACTCCCACAGTCCAAAGACATGCAGATTAGGTGCATTGGCGATTCTAAATTGTCCCTTGTGTGTACTTGGTGTGTGGGTGTGTGTGTGTGCCCTGCGGTGGGCTGGCACCCTGCCCAGGGATTTGTTTGTGCCCTGTGTTTGCAGACCCTGACCCTGTATAGCGGGTTGGACGATGACTGATTAACTTATGGGGATACATGTTACCTGCTGTAAGTTAAGATATGAACAACATAATGGTACTTCTCATTGAGGAAGAGTCAGTGCTGTATAGCTGCATATATACATACAGAATATATAAATGAATAAATATTGTGACAGATGACAGTGGCCCCTGCCCGATATACCAGGAGGACCAGGGGAACAGATGGGCACAGGACACTGCCTCCTCAAGAGCACTAGAGTGCAGTCCCCCTGGGTTGCTCTGCTTCCACGGATTCCTGCAGCGCTTCATGGGAGTTGGGGTTTGGGATAGCCCTATTGGTTTCAGTGGGGCTGCCAGAGGGGGCTGCTGAGCCGTACTTTGGGAGTGATTCCAGATCTGGCTAACAAGCCACATGGAGCACTCCCAGGAGCAGCATAAAAGAAGCTGCCTCACTTTACTCGGGGAGCCAGAGTTGGAAGGAAGAGGGATGAAGTTTGCCAGAAGAGGAATAGAGGCAGAACAAGGAAGAGAAAGGAAGAAAGAACTGTGTGTAATGTTATTGGTGCTTCTACTGTGCTGTGGGGATCGAAAGGAAAGCGCTTCCCCACAGTAATAAAGCTATGTTGTGTGGCAAGACTTGAATCTGCATCTGTGTTGGGGTTTGGGCAGTTGGAGCACACTCTGGAGGCCACTATATATATATATATATATATATATATATAAATCTGCAGATGCTTGTCGTGGGACTAGACAGAAGACCCATTTACCCCAATATTATGTGTGGAACACAACCACAATTCCTTTAAAATGAAAGGGAAAGCCTTGGTTGTTCAGTACAGTGACAATACAACCCATGCAGAAAGCTCTGCTGTAATCTGGCAAATACCACAGGGACATAGATTTGAGCTGGCAGTTCCACTGAGGGTAAGATTGGTAAAGGATGGCTTTGTTCACAGCCTTCAGGTCAGTACATCTGAGCATTCCAACTGATATCATCTTTGTAAATATCAAATGTATCCCCTGACTGAGCAAATCTGTGCCCTTATTCTTTGTGATTGGGAGATGAATTTTACATACTGTGAATAGCGGCACTGATTTAATCAGCTACTTAATGCCTGCATCATTCAGGAGATTGGAACTCTGTGTCATCTCTGTTACAGGCCACCAAAGAGGGAAGTAATCTCTGCCACACAGAGTGTTAAGAGGTGTATTTTACAGGATTCTATCAATTGTAACCTGGATAGGATAGGAACATATGACAGGTTAAGCAAAGATGTTGTTGCCATTAAAATTCATTGTCTCTTCATTGTTTCAAGAACTTGATTTAGCATATGCTTTTTCATTCTAAACTCTTAAGCCAGAAAAAAATACTTAGAGGAACTAGTAGCCATGGGACCTATAAATAATACATGACCCTCACATTCATGGCTATAGTATAACCATATCATTCACTACAGACAGTGATCTATTGTAATATCAATGTACAATACAAGTGACATAAACCACAGATTATGCAGAAATCTGCCTATTAGAATACTAATAAACTCATGCTCACTTCACTTCAAAAAAAAAAAATGCAAAATTGTATTTTTGAACGTAGCTATGAATTTTTGTCATATTGACCTTGATGTACAGTTATAAAAATACAGTAAACATATTTTCAAGAATATGAATACTTAATATCACAGTACTGCACTACAAAATGTATTGAGCAAAAATTTGATTCAAGTCAGATCGTCAGTACAACCTTAATCTTAATCAGGACAATTCATTCATTACCCCAGTGAGTGGTCTTTTGAGAATAGTATTAACTTGAACCATCAGTTGAGCATTTTATGCAGGATTACCAACAATTTCTTACATAAAATGGCAGATATCTGTGTTATAATTGCCGTTTTAAAATATGTAATAGGAAAAACCTGAAAAAATGTGTAGATTATTACATTTGATTTACTAAATAATAAAACACTAAGCTTTCTATGATTGGTCTGTTTGGCTTTGGTGACGTGATCGAAAGAGGAAGTGCAAGTGTGAGAAACATGAGAAGGAGTAAAGGCATAGGAGGCATGCTGAGAGTTGCCTTCAAAGATGGGAAGTATAAAAGTGGAGAGTAGGCGAACAAGGCACCTCGAAATGACAGAGTCTGAGAAGCAGGTTTTACAGGAACATGGTCAAGAGATGAAGTAAAAAGCAAAAGAGGTTCAGACATACACGGATACTAAGGAAGGGCACATGAGGAATGATGAAGGTACACATAGGGCAAGAGATATCACATATTTTTAAATGTATTCTATTATCTGTCTTCAACAGTTCACATGGCTAGTTTTTATATATTTTTTCCTTCATCGTGTAATATTTTTTCAATAAACACATTTCTTATCAGTTAATTATTTTTTTAATTTTTAATAATAGATTATATAAATTTAATATTTTCTAAGATTAACATTTACATTTAATGCAAAATGCTTATATTTTGAACAGTTATTTACAATGAGCACCATTGGTCCATTGGTGGACACCTGACAGTTCTGTGTATATTACTGTTTCAGCAGTCAGGGCATACAAAATTCCCATGTTTTCATTGTGAATGGAACAGCAAAGGCAAGAATTTACAGTGGGCTCAGAAAGAACAGACATCTAGAAAAAAAAAGCTATAGCTTGGTGCCAAAACTACGGAAGCCGAGAGAGTATGTGCAATATTGTTATTTTTTTAATTGTTTCCTCGAGATAATAATTTAATCTAACATTTAATGTTTAGCTTATTGAAGCTACATCCTGTTTGAAATGGCAGAAGAGCAGAACTGTATTGATCAGAGCATCACATTTTTGTTCAACCCTAATGGCTGACGCAGGCTGAAATATGTTTATGCCTTACTTTAGAAAATAATAACGTTAACTTTAAGAAGACGGTTAGCAAGGCTTCAGCTGTATAGGCTTCGCAATCTAAGTGAGCCTGATGCCAGGAACAAAGGTTAAGTTTTGTTTTCTTGAGATTGCGATAAAATTATTCCGTTATATCAAGAAAACAAATTTTTGTTTTCTCAACAACTCGATAAAATTATTCCATTATCTCGAGAAAACAAAGTTATTTTTTTCGAGATCTCAATAAGATTAGTCTGTTATCTTGAGGAGACAATTTAAAAAAATAACGATATTGCATGTCCTCTCTCAGCTTCTGTACAAAACATCATCAAACCTAACTTTTTTTTTAAATATAAATTGAATTTAATTTAAATTGTCTATTTGTTAACTCATTGCACAATCTCATGGACCAATTTGGGGCACATATCACTACATGTTGTAATTGTATAACTGTGTATGTGACAAATAAAGAATCTTGAATCTTGCTGCTACCACCACTTCATTAAACTTAAACTTGGTTTAATGAAACAGTTTGTCAAACCCCTACCAAAAGACAAAGCCTGTCTTATGTATTTGTGCTGAACGTTTGTCTGAGACTAATTTGAAAGAGGGCATTTTTGTTGGACCTGATATTAGAAGAATGATTTGTGATGCACAGTTTCATGGTGTGGTAAATTACTTGTAATGAGTGGCTTGGGTATCACTCTAAGATGTAATTTCTGTGTTTTTATGTAACAATAAAGATTCAAATTATAAAGATATTGTGAAAAATGCATTAGTTATGTTTAAGGAATTGGGTTGCAGCATGAGTTTCAAAGTTCACATTTTGGATTCACATTTTGAATTTTTACCTGAAAGTCTTTCGAGCAATGAGTAAAAAGCAGGGTGAAAGATTCCATCAGGATATGAGGGACATGGAAAGAAGGTACCAGGAATGTTTGGATGTTAGTATACTGGTGGACAACTGCTGGGAGGTTAACAGGAATGCACCTGAGAAACTGTACCAAAATGTAAGGCCAAAAAACAAAGTTTTGGATCAAAAAAAACTCAGAAGTGGCAACAACTGGAGAAATTATTTCTAAGTCACTGGATATGTATTGTTGTTTTCTTTACATATTTGCTTAAAAATATTCAATAGACTAAATATTTTCATGGATGATTTAAAAAAATATTGTATACATAAATAGATTGTGTATTGTGTTAAAGTTTAAAGATTTTTTTTATTGTTGTACTCATATGTGAGATGATGGAAACATTCTAACTATATGTTTTTATTGTTTTCATGAATGAAAATACATACGAGCGTATTCACAATTAAAACATTTATTTATTTTGCAGAACTGTGCATTTTCTGTTTATCATGTAGATCATTATCATAAAAATAAAAACATGTGATGCTCACAGCAAGCAGAATTCAGGGGAACTGTTTTCAGTTGTCACAAATGGTTTATTTAAGATTTTTTTTTTTTTTAGAATATCCTCTGGCTCCATTCAGCCCTGAAGTGGGTTAACCAGATTTGAGAATATCATGTTATGTTGCTATGTAAAAGATTAAATAATGTATCATGAGCCAGAGCCTGCTTCACACACTTTAACTAATACATCTGGTCAGAAAGGACCAGAAACCCTCTTAACATCCTTATCTCCCTGGTTGCGTCTTGATATCCAGTCCAGGAAAATCATTCATACACAGCATAGGAGACACCCACTGAGAAAAGTGCTGATGTTTTTCTAATATGAAGACACAGCTTTCATTCTGATTATACATGAACCGGGCAGCTATTATTAGGAAACATGGAACCCTGTACTCTCCCAGCACCACCCACAGAATCCCTGAAGGAACACGGTCATACACCTTCACTAAGTCCACAAAACACATGTAGACTGATTGGGCATACTCCCATGCCAAAGGGCTAGTCCATTATTACATGGCCTAGATGGAATCCACATTACTACTCCTGGATCTAAGAGTTCCACCACTGTGTGAAATCTCCTAAGTGTGTGATCCAATGACAGTTGGAGCACACCCTCCAGTCCTCCCTTTAAAAAATGGGGACCACCACCCCGGTCTGCCACTCCAGGGGAACAGCTCCTGATGACTACACAACACTTTTTAATCACAGTATAGCATCAAGTCAATGAAACTTCTGGGCTATTGATCTGGTCAGTTAAATAGCAGAGGGGGGTGTTAATCAGTTTCAGCTCCTTTGATGTTAATGAAATTATCAACAGGTGCACTAGAGGGGCAATAATGAGATGACCCCCAAAAAAGGAAAGGTTTAACAGGTGGAGGCCACTGACATTTTTCCCTCACATCTTTTCTGGTAGCATGAGGTGATACCTGGACCCTACAGCGGTTGCACAGGAAGTCCAGCTTCTCCAGAATGGAACATCAATACATGCCATTGCCAGAAAGTTTGCTGTGTCTCCCAGCACAGTCTCAAGGACATGGAGGAGATTCCAGGAGACAGGCAGTTACTCTAGGAGAGCTGGACAGGACCAAAGAAGGTCCTTAACCCATCAGCAGGACCGGTATCTGCTCCTTTGGGCAAGGAGGAACAGGAAGAGCACTGCCAGAGCCCTACAAAATGATCTTCAGCAGACCACTGGTGTGAATGTCTGTGACTAAACAATCAGAAACGGACTTCATGAGGGTGGCCTGAGGGCCCAATGTCCTCTAGTGTGCCTTTTGCTCACTGCCTGGCACCGTGGAGCTCGATTGGCATTTGCCATAGAATACCAGAATTGGCAGGTCCACCACCGGCACCCTGTGCTTTTCACAGATGAGAGCAGGTTCACCCTAGCACTTGTGACAGACGTGAAAGGGTTTGTATAAGCCGTGAAGAATGTTATGCTGCATGTAACATCGTTCAGCATGACCGGTTTGGTGGTGGACCAATGATGGTCTGGGGAGGCATATCCATAGAGGTACGCACAGACCTCTACAGGCTAGACAATGATATCTTGACTTTCAATAGGTATCGGGATGAAATCCTAGGACCCACTGTCAGACCCTATGCTGTTGCATTGGGTCCTTGGTGCACGACAATGCCTGGCCTCACGTAGCAAGAATTTGCAGACAGTTCCTGGAGGATGAAGGAATTGATACCATTGACTGGCTCCCAAGCTCGCCTGACATAAATCCAATAGAACACCTCTGGGACATTATGTTTCAGTCCATCTGATGCCGCCAGGTTGCACCTCAGACTTTCCAGGAGCTCAGTGATACCCTGGTCCAGATCTGGGAGGAGATCCCCCATAACACCATCAACATTGTCAGGCATGCATACATGTACATGGGGGCCATAGAAACTACTGAGTGCGATTTTGAGTTGCTGCAATGAAATTTGGGCAAAATGGACAAGCCGGCTACATCATTTTTTCAATTTGATTTTCAGGGTGTCTTTGAATTCAGCCCTCTGTAAGTTGATCATTTTCATTTCCATCAAACAATGTGGCATTCTTTCATTCCTAACACATCACCCAGTCCATATCAGTATAGATATCCAGCATGATTTTTCCCATTGAAGAGATCTGATGTGTATTTACAGTGTTCCTTTATTTTTTTTTTGAGCAGTTTATTAGATCACATAATAGTTTATTGATTAGAGACCTGTGTTTTAAATCCTGGCCTAACACTTCTTAGACAGAAGATAGCCTAAGCATATCCTTACAGTCTAAAGCAAACAAAATAAAACTAACCTAAGCAGGATACTGGCCTACACAGGACACACACACACACTCCCACTAGGCCAATTATTATTTGTCTATCACCATATAAGTATGTCTTTGTACAGTGTGAGGAAACTCGATTCCCTGCAGACAGCTATGCAAACCCAAGGAGAAGGTTCACACTTCACACGGAATGTACCTCATCCACAAACAGAATTGAGATCCAAGTCCTCTAGAGCCACAGTACTAAATGATGTACCAGAAGATAACAAGGTAGTAACCCAGTAACCACTATCCTTTTCTAAAACCTCTAAATCTTTTCTTTTAAAAAAAAGAAGCAAAATGCATTCCATTTTTCAAAATCTGAAACTTGTCAATTTAGTATTGTAATATTTAAGAAAGTCATTTGCATGCTGTATACACTTACCAGTTTTACTGCTAACAGAAGGCCCCAGTGCTTTTGACATATATCAGCTCGTTTTAACAACTCCAGTATTTTCCCCTAGATTTCTTGCATTACCAAATATTCTCAGGGGACACAAACAAATACTAAGCAGGTCAACTTCAGTTGCTGCACTAGTACTATAATAATTCAACATGCTGTGTCTTAAAAGCACATACATTAATCATCCTGATGCACTTGTTCTCTAGAGCTAGATTTGCATAGGTGTACAACATAAAAGATGAAGCTACAAAATCTGCCAAAGCAGCCATAAGAAAAGGCATTTGCGTTACTGTCTCAATTAATCAGCTAATACATTTAGTAAAGCAATTTCTTTTTGTATTTTGATATTACATTCATTTGTTTATTCGTGCATTTGTTGTAATTGAATTGAAACATCTGTCACATAGCAATTGGCCCATGGAGTTTCATTGCAATGAGCCTAGGCTATTTGAAACTTATTACATTTCTTCCAGGTTATCCTTGCTTATTGCAGAACACTTCAGCTAATTGCAATGAGATGAATTTTCCAATTCAAACAGTTCATAACATGACATAACTTAAAAGTCTTTTTCCTGTTGATCAGTGTTACAAAAGCCAAATGAATAATTTTTTTTTACATTTTCTCAGTAAACTAAATGCTTGAATTATCATTTATTTGAAATACTCAGGCTAAAGCTGATTTTTTCTAGCATTACAATTAAGGAAGGACCTTAATGCATTGGATACTTACTCTTTCTTACACACTTTAACATAATAGATCATACATTTAATCATCAAGGTGTGTTTGTTGTATTTGTGAAGGGGGTATCATGGTTATAGTATACATAGATATATATAGTACATCAGTCAGAAAATAGAAATGTAGCCACATAATGGTCATTCTGTATTCTTTATCACTGATCAGCATTCAGATAGGGTAAAACAGCACCAGCTTTTCCTACAGGCAAGTCCAGGGTCCACCATTTCAGCATCATAGCCTCTTATTCTTTGTTTACCTAGATGGTTTTTAAATTAAATTTTGCCAGTAAGGAATAAAAGAAATCATCCTACGGCTTTCAGCTTCACTTCCCGGGTCCTCCCTACGTGGAGTTTGTATGTTCTCCCCGTGTCTGCGTGGGTTTCCTCCTGGTACTCCAGTATCCTCCCGCAGTCCAAAGACATGCAGGTTAGGTGAATTGGCGATTCTAAATTGTCCCGTGCGTGTGTGTGTGTGTGCGTGCCCTGTGGTGGGCTGGCGCCCTGCCTGGGGTTTGATTCCTGCCTTGCGCCCTGTGCTGGCTCGGATTGGCTCCAGCAGATCTAAAAAAAGTTAGGATATAGTAGGTTGGATAATGGAGGATGGATGGATGTTTCATGAGATTAGTAAGTGATCAACCCAGACAGACACAATCGTAATAAAAACTGTAAACAGTTAGTATGGGATTTCTGTAAAATAAACTCAGGCAGTGACCTTGGATTTTTAATTTATAAAAGAAAAAATGTCAAAGCATAATCCACTATACATTGCATGCCACAGGATCTGAAATATGGTTTTTGACTTTAGTTTTGAATAATGGTTGTTTGCAAGTTGAGGCTGGTCCTTGTCATTGGGAGAAGACTGAATTTACTATATGGTGTGGATTGTTTAATTTTAATTGCATAGCATTTGAGCTGAGTAACACTCATAGTACATTTCAATCGCTGATGGAAATGATCTCCTATTATAGAAGGTTTATTGCTAAATTTGTAGCAGCTACTCAGTTCCTTTTTGATTAACAGAGAAGACGGTTCCATTTGAGTGAAGCATTGAATGTCAGAATGGTTCTGAAATTATGAAACAATGCCTTATTACTGCCCTGATGCTGGTATACCATGATCCTTCTAAGCAGTTTATTTTAAATACAGTAAAAGGCTGATGGCATCGGTGGCTATATAGTAATGTGGTGCAGTGGGACAGGCATGCCCGCCATCATCTTAGTAAATCTCAAAATATCCTTTTACTAGTAGATGGTGGCAATGAGCCAGTATTATATCCAGTAAATTCTGTCCTCTACTTGAAGATGATTATGGAGCATATTCAGGAAAAGGGCAAGTTAGTCATGTTCTGACTGGTGAATGTCAGAAATACAGACAGAAGAAGAGATGTTGTTAGTAGTGTTATTGTTGATCAGGCAGTGGGGCACAGTGGTTAAGGCTTTGGACTTCAAGCGGTGGGGTTGTGGGTTCAAATCTTGTCATTGACATTATGTGGCCCTGAATGAGTCAATTCACCTGCCTGTGCTCCAATTAGAAAAAGAAAAGAAATGCAACCAATTTTATCTCAATTGTTGTAAATTGCTTTGGATAAAGGTGTCGGCCAAATATGTAAATGTCTCTCTCTCTATATATATATATATACTGTATAAGAAAAAAATTACATGAAAATACTGCACTGACCAAAGCACTGCCTGAGGCAATTGCCTCATTGCTGGCCCTGGATGTGACAATATTTTTTATCACCTTAGACAGGCCACATTAATCGCACAAAATTAATGAGTTACCTTTCCCAGACCTAATGTATATATATAGTGGTGGACGGCCAATGCCATTACCCAGCCAGGACACCTGTGGAGTGGAAGGACTTGAGGAGAGAGTGTGCACAGGGCACTATCTCTCCTGGATGGCAGCCCCACCAGGATGCAGCAGTTCCGCAGATTCCCACAGAGCAACTCAGTCCTGTTGGGCTCCATAAGTGTTGCCAAGGGGTATTGTGGGGATTACTGAGCTTTACATTTCTGGGCTTCTGCCTCACCTGAAAGTGCTTCCAGACCATTCTAATGGGCCACCCGAAGTTCTCCTGAGTGCAGCATAAAAGAAGTCTGCTATCTTCATTCCAGGAGCCAGAGTCAGGAGGTGGAGGAAAACACTTGTTGAAGGAGGAGTGGTGTCAGAGAGAAAGAGAGAAAGAGAAGCAAATATATATATAGTGATAGACAGCCCGAGCACAGACAGACAGACACTGGATGTCAATGCCACACACAGTTTATTTACAATATTTATAAGTATTAAACAGTCCTGCACCACACACAGTGCTCCAGCACCAAACACCCTTACGTACGGGCCTTTAAATGTCCACGGGCTGCCTTTCTTCCTCCAGTCACTGGAGCTTTGTCCTGCTCCAGCTCCACGACTGTAGGAAGGCATCCCCCTTTATTTTCCCCTGCATGTGCTCCAGGTGCTTGATGACGTTCTTCCGGCAGCACTTCCTGGTGTGGCAGAAGTGCTGCCCTTGCAACCGGAAGCACTCCGGGCATCCCTGGAAGGTCTTCCCTCCACCTTCCCAGGTGTGGCAGAAGTATGGATCTCCCGGGCTCCACGACGCTCGGGAGCCCCCTGGCGGTGGCCACAGGCCCCAGTAGGTTTGAGCTTCCTTGTTCCAGGGCGGATATATATATATATATATATATATATATATATATATAGTCGTGTGTTGAGTTATGGTCAACCGAGTTGAGGTCATTCATTGAGGGCCATAGGAAAAGAATAAGGTAATAATGTTCTAGAAACTGCCAGAACCGTAGAAATATTATTATTATTATTATTATTATTATTATTATTATTATTATTATTA
>JANRMT010062837.1:50811420-50825810 GCA_026402145.1 Polypterus bichir lapradei
AATGCAACGCGATCTACCTGCACTACCTTTGCGATCTACCGGTCAATTGCGATCGTATTGGGCACCCCTGGTCTACAGTATATCTTGTCACTGTAAGTAGTTTGCTCTGTTCAAACATACATGTTACCTACTGTAGATATTGGTTTCAAAAGCTTTGTTGTGAAAAACAGAGATTTTGAACTTTGTGTTATTTGTGCATCTTTATTTTGTAAAGATGTTATTTATTTTTACTCATTTTTTATTTCATTATTTGGAATTAGCAGAATTTGCACATTATTTTATATTTTGTCTGTCTTATTACAACATTTCTAAAAAATAAATAATTTATTATGATCAAACAGTTACTCAGTACTTGAGTAGTCTTTTCACCAAGTATTTTTTTACTCTTACTTGAGTAATTTTTTGGATGACTACTTTTTACTTCTACTTGAGTAATATTATTTTGAAGTAACGCTACTCTTATTTGAGTACAATTTTTGGCTACTCTACCCACCTCTGCTTGTAGCGCTTCAACGATGTTTTCTCTCGCAGAACACTGTAGACTTTTTAAGGTACAATTTGTTTATTAATGGTCTGAAACAATAATGTTGGCAGGTTTTGTTTGGAGAATGTTAGAAATGGGTAATATCTGAAAATGTAAAATCCTGGACTTTTCTCTGTAGAGACTTTGGTGCCAATCTTAAAGTAAACACTCGAAGTCATGCAGCAGTTGGATCTACTGTCTTTCAACCCCGGAGACCACTGTCTGGTTCCCAAACAAGTCAGTGTTTACATAAACTTCGCTGATTTGTTTAATTTTCTTGCAAATTTCAAACATATATAGGTGAACTAGTGAATCTAATTTTGTCTGCAATGAGTATGAGTTTGCTAGAATGTACACCCCAATGAACTAACACTCAGCTTGATGCTGTTGGGATAGGCTATGACACATAAAAACACTTTATTGAAAATAAGTTGGATCATGTAACCAGAGAATGAAGTTCTGAACACTGTTAGGAATATTGCTTAGTAGATAACACCTTAGTTTAAATGAAACTTGTCATTCACTTTGGTTACTTAGTATTTTGTTTATATATTACCTTTATAAATGAAGACCTAATAATAATAATAATAATAATAATAAGAAGAAGAAGAAGAAGAAGAAGAAGAAGAAGAATAAGAATAATGGCCTAGGTTATCAAGGTACTGTTACTCTTGTTACTTGATATAGCCAACAGTATCACTTGTGATATGATACAACAACAACAAAAACAATTTTAATACTAATACTTCTACTACTACCACTACTAGTTATAATAATAATAATAATAATAATAAAATACTACAGCTAATAATAGTAACGTCTCAACAAGGTCGACCTCTCGGCAGTGACATTCATGTCTCTATTGACTCTTCCTTTGAAGTCAGTAGATGGATTGGGAGAGCATGAGGGGTCATGAGGTCGCTAGAAAGGTGTGTGTGCTGCTTCCGATATCTTTGCAAAAGGATGAAGGTCCAAGTCTTTAGAGTCCTGGTACTTCCTATTTTGCTATACGGTTGTGAGACACGGACGCTATCCAGTGACCTGAGATGAAGACTGGATTCCTTCAATACTGTGTCTCTTCACTGAATCCTTGGGTACCGTTGGTTTGACTTTGTGTTGAATGAGCGGTTGCTCATGGTGTCCCAAATGAGGAACATTACCTGCATTGTGAGGGAGTGTCAGTTATGGCACTATGGCCATATGGCGCGATTCCCCAAGTGTGATCCGGATCACAGAAATCTCACTGTTGAGGACCCAAGCAGCTGGACCATGCCAAGGGGATACCCATGTAACACCTGGCTGTGGCAGATAGAGGGCCATTTCTGGAGGGTGGTACTGGACCGCGTGTCTGCCTGGGGGTTGCCAACCAGGATTCTGAGCTGTTTCGTGGTGTGGTGAGTGCAAAAACACGCTCTATCAATGCATGCTCCCCAAACTGACCTGACCTGACCTGACTAATAATATTAATAAACATAATAATATAAAATGCAACTACTACTACTGCTAGTAATAATCTTCTTATATAATACGCTACCGTGGCTGTTCGTTTGTCTGTCCAGGATTTTAAATCACCTGTAGCTCGCAAACTGTTTCACCTATTGACTTAAAATTTCGTACACATATACTTCGTGACGTCTACGACCCGCTTTCGGGGTGATGATTTTTATTACTCTTTTTATTTTTATTTTATTTTATTGTAGAATCAACTCTTGGCAACGCACAGCATGGCGGCCATGCGGCGCATACGTATGGGCACCATTCTCATTCCCTACCACCTTCTCTAATCATTCTTGAGGCAGATTGAAGACTTTAGTGCCAGCTTAAGTGAAAAATTAAAGAAAACGTACTAAGTAATTGCAACACAAAAACTAACTTAATCAGTTTTAACACGAAAAGATGCAGACGAAAGAAGAGAAGCAGCGGGTCGCTAGGGTGAAGAAAAGAAGAGCTGCTTCTGAAGCAATAAGCGAATCAACCTCTGAGCAAACGAATGGTAAACAGACACAGAGAAAGAGGAGGAAAACTAGGAATGATCAAGTCAAGTGTATTCACTGCACGTTATCGTGCAGTACGCCGTTACTGGTAATATATAAAATACTACTTTTACTACTAATAATAACATAAAAACTACTATTACTACTACTGACCGTAATTGATACATGTACTTATGCAGTAAATATAGGGTCAAAATGAAGTTGAATATTTACATATTTTAAAAAAATCAATGAGAATATATCCTCTCTACTTACAGTATGTATTTATCTCAACTTTATTTTATCCTGCCAATTATTGCAGATAGCAACAAGGCATTAACTAAATTTGTAATGTTATTTGGCAATAAAATTAATGAACACTTTAGGTTAATGAGAGTTAATTGCTCTCTTTCTATGTCAAAGTTGTTTGCCTGGTGCTTTTCCTCAATTCAGCCAATAATTAACTAGTAAGCAAGAGAGCCTACGTGTTGGCAAAATTTACAAATGCAACAGAACTTCATATGTTGACTAACGTTAGCAGCCTGCCGTCTATATGGCAGTAATAAATAATCCTCAACATCTCAGCTAGGCATTGTAACATCAGATAATATCTAAAAACTCTCAATATCAAAACTAGTACGCATAATGCTACTCCATTGATACTCCAGAAAACCGCTAGCTTTAATGTAGTAGCAGATTATAGAAGTTACAAATTTAGATTTCTAAACTACACCTGCAAATGGAGCACAAACTGCTTCTTCATGCTTTTGTTTTTTTTCATTTCTGTGTTGCTGACTGGTGTTGACTTGAAGCCATCTCTCTGCTTGTTAATAGAAGATTATCACAACAGGTGACTGTCAACGATGTTAATTTGATGATTCATGAAACAGCAATAATTCCAAAAGAGTCTAGCTGCGAACCTCCAGACCTCTGCTCGGTTGAGGAGGTTGTCGCTTTGCATTATACATCTTTGATGTTATGTAATACGATGGTAACACTGTATGGTTTAGAAATAGGGTTGTGAGTGGAGTTATCTGACTCAAGTCAATTATACCATATGACTAAAATGGCAATCCAATTGGCTGTCTAGTGTAGCGCCTGAATTACAGAGGTCTGCGAAACCAAAAAAGCCTCCAGACCCCCCCACATTTGCCCTCTGATCACAGTACCCACAAGCAATGCGTGAGCTGTGTATAGGAAGAGGCAGCTCTGTCTGTATGTCTTCTGAAAACATTTGACAAAAACATAGCGGGTTGGATAATGGATGGATGGATGGATAGCCATTTGACAAAATATATAGCCTGCAACATATATAGTATATGATTATATACAATAGGTAAACTATATATTTGGAAGTATTATATACAGTACACTGTTTATTATCTTATAAACATTGTTCTCATGATGACTGTTCAACAACCTTACAACTTGTGGTAAGAAACTATCCCTGAATCTATTGGTGCGAGTGCCAATGTTCTTATACTATAAGCCAGAAGGAAGGAGTGAGAAAAGCAACTGTTCCGGGTGGCTGAAGGCTTTAATTAGTACTGTTTGCCTTTCTAAGGTAGTCAGTGTTATATATGCCCCAAAGAGAAAGCAGCTAGGAGACTGTAATATTTTGTGCCACCTTCAGTACACTCTGCAGTGCCATAAGGTCTTGGGTAAAGCAGGTACCCTATTAAGTTGTGATGCAACTAGTGAGGATTGACTCTACTATGCACTTGTAGAAGCTTGTGAGAACATATGGAGAAATGCAAGCTGATCTAAGACATCTAAGAAAGTAGAGGTGCTGATAAGCCCATTTGACAAGAGACAAAAAGTGTTGTACTTACATCAGTTTCTCAGTAAGTCACACCAAGAAATTTAAAGCCGCTCACTCTTTTCACAGAATCCTCTTTGATATAAATGGAAATGTGGCCTACCATCTTTGAACAGTTCCTTTTTTTTGCTGAAAGTAAGAGTGAGGTTATTGCCCTGGCACCACTGAGTCAGCAGGAAGGCTTCTTCTCTGTAAGCTGTCTCAGCACTGATGGTGATCAGGCCTATGATGGTAGTGTCATCAGCAAATTTAATAATGGATTTGGGTCTATTTTTGGCGATACATTCAGAGGTGAACAAGGAGTACAGAAGAGGACTCCGCACACTACACTGTGAAATGCCTGTTTTAATGTTTAAGTGGAGGATGTGATTCTGACATACTGTACATGCTGAGATCTTTTGTTTAGGAAGTCCAAAGTCCAGTTTTAAAAGGTGACGCTGAATCCTAAACTGAGGAGTTTGGTGGTTACCTTTGCAGGTACAACAGTGTTAAATGCTGAGTTGTAGTCTATAAACAAGACAATAGCATCTTATATTATTCAGATGTTCCAGAATGGTATAAAATACAAAAAAATATGGCCTACTCTGCAGAATGGTTGTAACAGTATACAAACTGAAGGTGATCATGGTTATCTGAAATATTCGATTTAATATGGCCTAGCAACATTCTCTCAAGTCCCTTCTCCGTGATCAGAGTGAGTGTAACTCTAGCTATTCAGACATTCCATTTTTGTTTTTTTGTTTTTTTTGGTCACAGGAATAAATGTCCTTTTGAAGCAAGTGAGGACAACAGATTCTCTCATTAAAATATTAAAGATGTCACTGAAGACACCAGGTAATTGGTTACTTCCTGAAATCTCATCCAACCTGGATGCCTTGTGAAGATTAATTCATATAAAGTCTTCTATATACCTCTTTAAAACATACTGTATGTCTAGGCAAACATATAAAGGAGCTGAATCTCCTCTCTGTTACACAAACCATAGACTGATATCATTCAACTGAAATGGGTCTTGACCTTCTTACCTTTTCTCTTTAGATAAAAGTGTTTAGGACAAAGCCTACACAGAGGAATAATATCCATTCAGAGAGATAAGCTATGCTAGTTTTACTGTTTGCTTTTGCTTTCCAGAGCATATGACAACCAGCAGGAAGACAAATACATTGATGAATTTGCACCGTCAATATACTGATCAAAGAAGTATAAAATCACAAAACAACAGACAATTTAATAACAGAAAACAAACACTTCAAAGCTAATGAGTAGGACTTGACAAAGAAAGGTAGAAAATAACAAAATACTCGAAAATATTGGAAATAATGTATTGACTCAGTTACTAAGTGGTTGGTGAATGTAATGAACATTTAAATTAGGATGTTCAAACATAATTCCTCAGTACAGCAGAATAAAAAAACAAAATATTCAACTGTTTGATGAATTTTGGTACGTTTTCAAATTTTAATAGGGTTGAAAACTTATTTTTGGGATTTTTAATTATGTAGAACTTTCATTTCACTTTCATTTTGCTTTAGATTTATCATTTTATTTAATCATCATGTTTTGGAATTACCCCAGCAATCTAGTTTTTTAGTTGGCGCTTCCATTTTCGGTATTCTTTTTTATGCTATGATGACTTAATGTAAGGAGGTGCAACCCTGGAAGGCTACACCATTGTGGATGCATTTTTAAAAATTTGTACAAATGCTCAAGTTTTTGGCAATCTGGTTACTAACATTTTAGCTAGGGATTTTGGACCTTTAGCTTTCAATTTATCGTTTTTATGCTGACACCTGATTATTTGCCTTTTCCTTTACAATCCCTGCTCTTTTTTGGGTTGGCATTTCAGCTTCTGTTCCAGTCTGTCCTCCATCTGTTGGTCTCATATTCACTGGGAGGCAGTAGAAACTGCTGGCTTCAACAATTTATTTTAATGCTCTCCTAGGTTGTTTTGCATGTTGGGTGTTACTTTGAGCAAACAGAAGCCATTTTCCTATTGATTAACAAAATTAGATCTAAAAAATAGTAATTAAACCATACAAATGTGAAATGGCTAATAGCCATCAGTTACCTACATTACTTGTTACATGTTATGACTTATCCATGTTGTACATTTATATGTATATGTATTTTTTAACTTGATATGGGTGCATATTTATTCTTTCCTAACTGGCATTGCTTTAGTTAGTAATTTGTGTCTACTGTGTCATTGTACAATGTACAATGTATTGTCACTACAAGTTAATGCAACAGTGGTCCTACCAACAAATACTTTTCATTGTGCTTTACAACAAAATGGCAATAAATTGAATAGAATCAAGTGGACTTTTGGATTTACTTGCCACAATAGGAACTGAAAGCACTAACTTAGAAGGATTTTTTTGTGTGCTTGCAAATTTAAATGGAGAATCTTCTCAGTGGGACATACTGAAACAGCATTTCAAAGTGCTCACAGCATTTGTATGAGCATTCAGAAAATTACAGTACTTTGCATATAACGTGTGGAGACAAACAAATGAGATAAAGATGGGGAAAACACATCAACTTTTCCCAGCAGTAATAATTAATCGTGCACAAGGAACCTATAGGTCTTCTTGTTCACATTATGATATCTCTTAGTCTATGCTTATAATTTTATTTTCCATACAAAATTCCCCTGTTGATGTTTTCTTGGTCTTTCTAGACTAAGGTTATATTGTGCATGGTGCAAACAAGAAGCTTTCAGGAAAATCAGTTAAATTGCACAGTTAAGCAACCGAGGCACTGAAAGTTCTTGATTTGTGGTTGTTCTTCCTAGAAAAATGTGTTTACATTAAAATATTGTTAGCTACCAGATCTTGTTAAAGATGAAAAGTTCTGACATATTTTATTTTGACATTAATCCTTATATTAGCAAAGGTTGTAATTTTAATAAAGGTGTGTACACTATTGGTATGTAATGTGTGTATTTATGTGTGCATCCCATTTAATAAAATAAACAAATAAAAAGAGAGCAAAGGAAAATTGCAAACGTCACATGGGACGCATAGTTGGCTTCTTGTAGTCTGTGAATAGCTTCCTGAGGAGCTATGGTCTGTGGCTTTCAAATGAACATCTGATCCTAACCAGAGATTAGTTAGGTAGAAGAGGAAGCAGAAGGGGCAGAGTTGGCAGCTTGCAGGCTGGAAGTGATGTCAGAAGTCTTCTGGGAGGTTCTTTTTCACTCTAATATAAAAAAAAACTGTATTAATGGTGGTATCAAACCAAAAACCTTCCCTGAATTTTTAGATGATCTAACATCCATCAGACACTACTGATGCTTACATGCATGAAAATATACTCACCTTATTAAAAAGACAAGTATCTGTGTGTTTGCCTGTATATTTGTGTGTCCATCCAGTTGCTGGAATGGGATTCGTAAACGCATTGTTAATATTTGTGATGCGGCATCTGTTGACAGACACATGAATGTCTCTGCCAAGGTAAGTAAACCTCTCTAAATGGTTGACACTCTCTCTGCAGACAGACACACTACTGATGGCTTTGCCCAAGAGGTCATTTAAAGCCTGGATCTTGGTTTTTATCTAGGACATTTACAAGCCCAGACACTCAAGACTCCTCACTCAGTCTCTTGAGAGCCCTAATCAGAAGAGCCTCCATTGACTCCACAAAGATCACAGCATTGTTGGCAATGATAAGATCAATGAATCTTTCTTCACCAAAAGATGCACAACAGCAGCTGGACCCCATGACTTTGCTCAACACCCAGTCCATGCAAGCATTTAGCAGGGAAGGAGCAAGAACACACCCCATCTCCGTAATGGAAGCAAAGATTGCTTACAATGCCAGGAGAACATCCTTACCACCAGCCAGAAAAGTTCACTCTAGATACCACAGAGCCCTGCAGTCTTCCCTAACCTCAGTTGGTTCACTGCCTATGCAATCTCAGTGGTTCACAACAATTTGGAGGATCACCTCCAAAAAACATGGGCCCAGAGATGTCCAATGTCCTACGCGTAAGATCAGCTTTAAACAGCTGCTCAAAGTATCCAGGTTAGTGGATCGCAACTGCAGCATCATCCAACATTAATGTTTCTGGTGACTCTTTCTATGAAGTCAGTAGATGTATGGTTGTAAGAACATGGGGGATGATGTGTGGCGCTACCGATATCTTTGCAAAACAATGAAGGTCCAAGTCTTTTAGAGTCCTGGTGCGTCCTATTTTCCTGGCCTAAGCTTTGCAAAAATTTGGAATGGGACTTGTACAATACATAACAAAACATATTTCAATAGATGGTGCTCTGCAAATGTTAACTTTGAATATGTTTAATATATAGGAGAGAGATGGACAGAGAGGGAGACAGTATATATTGCAGCTAATTCTTAATGTTATTTTTTTCCCTCAAATATTCTTGTGTTAAAGTTGTTTTCAACCACTTAAACTCTTCAATCTTTGGAAATTATAATAATTATTTACTTATGCAAGCAATAAGAAATTGTTTTTCTCTGTGTTAACTTGCGTGACTAAACACTCTTTTAGTATCCTGGCACAGCAACTTAGAATGGTCATCTGCACATAACTGGGGTATTAAGTAAATGTTTAAATGAAATTACATAGTTAGATTTATCAAAGTTTTCATTTGACAGTGAGATTTACTTCA
Organism: Polypterus bichir lapradei; assembly: GCA_026402145.1. NCBI lineage: Eukaryota > Metazoa > Chordata > Cladistia > Polypteriformes > Polypteridae > Polypterus > Polypterus bichir. The sequence continues at coordinate 50,820,373 of JANRMT010062837.1, forward strand.
AAGCCTATTTAATGAATGTTGTTTTTCTTTAAAATGTTTCATTTTGAAATGTTTATTAGCCTGCTTAACAGACTACTATAAAGCAGCCACAAGACATCTCTTGGGACTTACATCACAAAGTTAAATAGATTGTTGGTTTTAACCCATGTACAGAAGAAAAAATTAAATCTTCATATAGTTTGATGTTTTTCATCTTTCAGGGATGAAAGAAGTGAAATAACTGGAGGGAACTGAAGAAAGACACCACTTTGGATTAAATTTCCTACACTTCTCTGCATCACATATTTGTTTGCAGCTTTTATCTAACTAGGCAACCTTGAGCTCACTGTTAACATCCTTATAACACCATGTGGAGATCAAATGATAAGGAAGTGGGGATATCTATACTATCCTTTATGGTGGTTCAGCATTTCTGAGGAGATATGTCTTTGCTTTGGTTTTGTTCATTTTTCTCGTTACATGACTTAGAAACTCACAATTCAGATCCTCTTCTTTTTCTTTGGACTAGGCGTCTCACACTAATAAACGATGACTTACCCTAATATACCATTTCATTCCTTGTCCTCTTCATTTCAGAAATTCTTTGTAGATTGTCATTTCAGGTCATAGAAGCAGCAACATGGCAGGTCTATAATACAATGAAGAATCTCAGGCTCATGAAATAAGTACCTTGGAATTAAAGCAAAGCATACTTCATGCCACACAAGGCAAAGGGCACATCAATGGAAATGTGAAATTGCTACTGCTACTACCACTACCAGGTTTGTATGAACTGCCAGAAGTAGTCTGTAATGTATATCATATTTTATCCGTTCACTGTAGTAAGCTTGCTAAGTAAAGAGAGGACATAAAACAAGGATAAGTTGTGTGCCTCCTGATACAGAGTTGGTTTCCATTCTGAATTTGACAAAGCTACCAAGGAAGCCTTCATGTGCTCCTTCCCATTTTGTATGATGCTTCTGTTTCAGAGGTGCAAAATCCTAGTTTTGAAAGAACAGATCAGTGTGTATGCAAAAAAAAAAAATTCAAGTAAACACCTGGCCCGGCAGTAGCTAATGCTGCTACTGAACACGTAGTGTGTAGTTTGTTGTGGGTTGTGTATAGTCTGCATATTCTTTCCATGTTATTGTGGATTATTCTTTTTCACTACAAAGTCAATGGATTGTAAATTTGAGATGTAGCTATTTCAATTTAGGCAGTTTATAGACAAGAGACTTTTGTATCTGGTGGTTGGGAGGCTCTCACTTTTCTTGCAATGTTTAAATCTATATAGCTGTGTTCTTTGATATTATAGCAATATCAGAGGGTATCGCAATGCTCTGATGCTAATCAAGACAGACCAGGCACTTGCATCCCACTTTCTGATTAATTTTTTGTGATGCGAAAGATACATGCAATAGCAAGTTTAGTTAGTCATTAGTAAAACAGGGAAAGACAATATTGATTTGGAAGTTTAATGTAAATGTTAGAGAAGTCTGCACATGTAAAGGAAAACTCTAGTATGGACAAAAGACATGATCACATGACAAAAATGCCACTGCTCTTTTAAAATAATTTCTAGCTACTAAGTGAAGCATTTGTTTATTCAAGGGCAGCACAATAGTTTTAATCTGCTCTCAGATAATTTCTGTTTATAACCAGTCTACAATTGAAAATAAATAAAAAGTTAAAATTCAAGAGATTGATTGTGCACCAATTGGAAATGGTTACTGAATATTGAATATTTTTGTAATATTCTAATATGTGAATTGTGGTTTCACACACATCTTTTTATAATACTGTTGGTCAAGGAAACATATTTTTTTTAAAGTCTTCAATTTTGGTCTACTCTCATGCAAATCTGTGATACCTGTAGTAAATATTTCTCTCTGAAGTTGTACATTTTTAGTAGATCCTGCACATAAAAGCTCCACAACTTATTATAATAAAAGATTTTAGAGACAGACCATATACATTCTTAAATTAACAATCAAGGAAAATATTTTCACTCACCTTTAAAGCATTACCAAGACAAAGTTTTCTAAAGTTTATCTTCCTGTCAGATGGATTTGCTTTTTGAGAACCATGATGGAATAGCTTTCATAGGTTGGTTTGTCTACTTGTCAACTTTGCCCTAAATTAAAATCCCACCTCTGAGACTTTTTTGGGATCAAGCAACAAAATGACATCTGGGGTCTGGGGAAGCCTGGTATCAGACATATTATCTGATCCTGAAGGGTGATTTATCATAGTGATGTGTTATTATTTTAAATCTAAAGTTTGTCAGTCATTCTCCAACCCGTTATATCCTAACACAAGGTCACAAGGGTCTGCTGGAGCCAATCCCAGCCAACACAGGGCACAAGGCATGAACAAATCCCCGGGCGGGGTGCCAGCCCACCGCTGGACACACGCACACACACACTTATACACCAAGCACACACTAGGGACAATTTTAGGATCGCCAATGCACCTAACCTGCATGTCTTTGGACTGTGGGAGGAAACCCACACAAACACTGGGAGAACATGCAAACTCCACGCAGGGAGGACCCAGGAAGCAAACCCAGGTCTCCTTACTGTGAGGCAGCAACACTACCACTGCGTTAAATCTAAAATAATTTTGATAAATTTCGCCGCACCTAATATGGATGATAGCATTTCATCCAAAATGTATTTGCATCTATTCCTAATTTGAACACTCATAAAATTATTATGGCTGGAGACTTTAATTGTGTTTTAAACCCAAATCTGGATAGGTCTTCAGCTACAGTGGCAATAATATCTAATACTGCAAATGTAAACATGCAGTTTGTAATGGATCATAACTTATCAGACCCAAGGAGATTTTTAAATCCAAACTCAAGAGCTTATTCCTTCTTCTTATCAGTATATCAAGAACTGACTGTTTCTTTAGATAGAATTATTATTATAGATAATAATTTATTGCCCACTATCAAATCTTGCAAGTATGATTCCATTGTTATTTCTGATGAAGCTCCCCCCCCCAGCCCCCCCAGATCATGGAGCTTAAATCATTATGCCCTACAAACTCATTTTGTTGCTGGTGTCTTAAGCCCATGTCATTAGCCAATAGGAACTGTATAGAATTCATCTTCAAGCAAATCGATTGTGTTCTACAGACAAATGCATCCTCAACAATCTCTGCAGGAATACTCTGAGAAACTCTGAAGACTTTTTAAGAGGACAGATTTTCTCATATTTTTCCCACAAACATAAATTGGAAACCAAGAAGGTGTCAGTGTTAATTAGCAAAATTACCAGACGAGATCATGGTACACCAGGTCTCCAAATGTCAATGTCAATTTATTTATATAGCATATTTAAAACAACATAGGAATGCCAAAGTGCTTTACAATAAAAGAAGAAAAAAACATACAATTAACATAAATAACATAAATTGAAATAAAATAAATTAACATAAATAAAATAAATGATAAATAGAAGTCAGATTACATAATCACAATGAGGAAACCATCAGTATTACTGAAGGTCACGGAAAGCAAGTGAATAGAAGTCTTTAATCTTGTTTTGAACAGTTCAATTGTAGACGACTCCTTTATGTAATGAGGTAAAGAGTTCCACAGGCGAGGAGCAGCAGCTGCAAAATCCCTGTCCCCCTTTAGTTTTATACTTGGTATGAGGGACAACAAGAGACAACTGACCAGGGGCCTCATGCATAACGCTGTGCGTAGAATTCAGAGCATAACGTGACGTAAGCACAAAAGCCGAAATGTGCTTACGCACAGAAAAATCCAGATGCAGGAATCTGTGTGTAATCCAATCTTCCATGTTCTTCCGCTACATAAATCCCAGTCAGCGTGAAAAGTAATGCACGTGCACGCGCCTGCTGTCCCGCCCCAATTCCTCCCAGAATTACGCCTCTTTAAATATGCAAATCAATATAAATAGCCCTTAAGCTCAGCATTCTGTGAAAAGACAATAGGAAAAGCACGGGGTAAAATCTAAGAATTTCAGTGAATACCAAGTGGAGGCAAAGGAAAAACATACTATTTGTTGATTTAAACAGTGGTATAATCAACAAAAGGAAGTTGATCAAGTAACACAGCATGTTGGAGAAACTCGAAAGCTCAAGTTCACAAAGTCGCACAGTGCCCGAAATAAAAAAAGTCACGAAATGTCAAGTTTAGTCTCGAAATCTCCACTTTAATCACATAGTTTATTTTGTCATTAAAGTAGAACATCATAAACTACTAGTATCTCAAATCCCATCGTAACGAAAGTAGCATGTTAAATGCTTTGTTTTGTATTTGATCTTCAATGTGCTCTATGTGTGTGAATCACTACGTGCTTCTGTTCTTTCTCTTTCTCCGACAGGACACAGAATCCATTACATTCGTGATATTACAGCTCTCTGAATAATTAAAATACTGAGATGTATACGTGATATCATTTTCATGATGATTGGAATGAAAGCATGTTATTGAACATGGGAACACGATGGCGCAGTGATCGTTCATGTCTCACACAAGATGCTGCTGCGCCATGCGCGACCTTCGATGAAATAATTTATTGTAGCAGTACTGTCTGTTTCAAACATACTAACCTCCAATTCCTGTCCTTACTTTTCTTTCCCCAAATACCCAATCACCACACAATCAGCTCTGTAATAGACGTTAAGCCATCTGTAAGCTTACAATGACTATTCTTTAAAACTTTTAGGGACCTTGAAATATCTTCATAGTAAATGTTTAATTATTCTATCCGTCTGTCCTTCCAGTGTTGCGCCAGCCTCAGTAAATATACAGTGCAAGGCAGGAATAATACGTGAACTCGCTAGTGCTTCAGCACCATGTCCTCACATGTTTAATTATTAACAATACAGATTATTTAAATGAAGTTAAAGTTTTATCTGTATAATATAATCAACATATTTTGCTGCATTTCATCTTAAAAATGATATCATCATCATATATAAATACGAGTTTTATAAAGTGGCGCAGGTTGTGCAATATTATAACTGTAGTGCAAGTTTACAGTGGGGTAATTGTACTTATAAGTGCAAACAGTTCTACAAGGAGCAATTGATTGAGTGCGTTTATAGTTCTTGGGATGAAACTGTTTCTGAACCGCGAGGTCCGTACAGGAAAGGCTTTGAAACGTTTTGCCGTGTGCTTGATGCTGTATACTGATAATTCTCTTTCCGATCAGCTGCTGCTGTGATTCACACTCAGATACAGTAATATAAATACTCCAAATGGTGCAGTGAGAGTAATATGGAAAAAGGTGATCCACTTTGGCAACCCTTAAAAGGAGCAGCTGAAAGAAGAAAAAGAAGAAGAACGTGCAGTGAGAGTAACAACGCTAAAGCAGTTATGGTATTTGGAATACTATGGCTATTCCCTGGGCCATTGTATTGTTACAGGTTAATTACAATCAGATGCATTACACTATATATATATATATATATATATATAT
>JANRMT010062837.1:50835810-50868716 GCA_026402145.1 Polypterus bichir lapradei
TATGCGGTTAGTTTCAGTGTATTTATAAAGCCGCGTCAGGAATATGGTTCTAAGAAATAAAGGGTAACCACACAGGAACAGTAGCGCTACTTTGACGTTGGGTGCTGCCAGTCTGCAAAACCGAGCGCAGAACTAGCGTATGACAGGTTATGAGGTACCGTGGAATAGTGCGTGGCTTTATGCCAAGTATAGGTTTTATACATCGCGATTTGAACATAGAAACGTTCTTACGCAACATTTCTGTGCGTACGCACCGTTTATACATGAGGTCCCAGAACATCTAAGCACTCTAGATGGCTGGTGTAAAGCACACAATTCAGATAAATAGGCAGGAGCAAGCCTATGTGAAGATTTAAAAACTAGCAATAAGGCTTTAAAATCAATTCAAAAACTGACATGCAGCCAGTGTAAAGAAGCTAATATTGGAGAAACAGAATCAGACTTTCTTGCCCCAACCAGAAAACGAGTGGCAGCATTCTGGACCAACTGTAACCTGCATATCAGGGATTTACTAATCCCAGAATACAGCGAGTTGCAGTAATCAAGGCAAGAAAAGATAAAAGCATGAGTAGCTTTCTCAAGAATCCTAGAAGATAATAAAGGCTTGATCTTACCTAAAAGACGAAGCTGGAAAAAGCAACTCTTGACTACAGAATTAATCTGTTTCTCAAAAGAGAGGTTACTGTCAAAAATAACACCAACATTGTGGACGTGAAGTTTTCAAAAGACTGAGAAAGAGCCGAGAAGTCCAAGACCAATTTGGGCTTTAGCTGATGGACCCACTATAAGCACTTCCGTTTTATTTTGATTCAGATCAAGAAAATTATTAGCCATCCAGGATCTTAGTTCAAAAAGAAAGTTGTGCAGTTGATTCATTGCAGAGTTGCAGATGGGAATATAAACCTGTGTATCATAAGCATAGCAGTGAACAGAAATATTAAACTTCCTAAAAATAGCTCCAATAGGGTGAAGGTATATAGAAAATAAAATAGGACCCAAAATGGATCCCTAAGGAACACCACATTTAAGAAGAGCAGTAGACGAAAAAGAGGAATTTAAAGTCACTGAAAAGTGTCTACAAATTAGATATGACCTGAACCAGTTAAGAGCAGCCCCTTTAAGGCCAACAAAATGCTCAAGCCGCAAACAGCAATATCTCATGGTCAATAGTGTCAAAGGCAGCGGACATGTGAAGGAGGACAAGGACTGCAGTGCTGCCTGAGTCAGTAATAATAGAGATCTCAATGAATACTTTCAGGAGAGCCGTCTCAACACCATGATAACGCCTAAAGCCAGATTGGTAGATCTCAAATAAATTGTTGGAGTTAAGGTGATCAACAAATTGATTATAAATAATTCTTTCTAATATTTTAGCCAGAAATGGCAATTGGGAAATCAGACGAAAATTGGCTAAAACTCTAGGATCTAATTCTGCCTTTTTTAGACAGGGACGCACCGCAGCATCCAAATGAGGCATTTGTAGAGGAAAACAAGTTTTGCAATCAAAATTTAACGTCATGACAACAAAAGTAACAAAACAGATCATTTTTAAATCATGAAATGATTACTATGAACATAAAGAGAAGGCTAATAAGAATTTAGATCAACAATTCCATAAGTCGGAAGCTCGCAATGCAGTAACAGAAATTACTAACACAGAGAGAGAGAGAGGTTGGGAGTATGCGCTGTTGGTGTGTTGCTGTACCTACCACAAAATGAACCATCTGGATTGGAGTGCAGCGGGTGACACCTCAGCACAACACTGGAAGAGTGTGAGGTTTTTTTTGGTGGCTGGAGTGCCAATCCTAACACTAACTCCCAAGATTTTCCTTTAAGTTGGGGGACTTGCTTGCAGGGCTGAATGCAGGTTAACGTTATAACCAGGATGAAGCAATTGCAGGTTAAGGGCCTTGCTCAAGTGCCAAATGGAGTAGAGTAATTTCTTGCATTTACAGGATTTGAATTGGCATCCTTCCAATTGCCAGCGCAGATCCCTAGCCTCAGAGTCACCGCTTCACCTGCCAACGCCAGATGGAGATAAAATCATTGACCATAAATATATAACTCATACATTCAGGAAGTACTATAAGTCCTTATATTTTAATCAGTTTAGAGAAGATAAAGACACAATCTAATGAGTTTTTTGATTCATTAAAAATACCACAGCTAGATCCTTTAGTGCAGAGGAAAAGGACAAACCTCTAACACCCTCAGAATTACCGGGTGCTATAAATTCAAAATCAAATAAGTTCGCTCCATTATTATTATCAACATTTACAGAGGCTAGAGACAATAAAATTCTACCTCAGACTTTTTTTTGCAAAGTGCTAATTACCAGAAAAATAAGGACTTGTTTCAATGTGCATCATACAGACCTAATTCACTTATGAATAGTAATGTTAAGATACTCTCCAAAGTTCTAACTAGAAGGATTGAGAAAGTGCTCCTTCTGTAATATCATAAGACCAAACCAGATTTATTAAAGGCAGACATTTAGCCTATAATCTTTGATGTTTGTTTAATGTAATATACTCACCCACAAAATCTAACACAGTAGATATCTTATTATCTTTGGACGCATTAAAAGCATTTGACATGGTTGAATGGGACTACAACATTACACAAATTTGGGTTTGGCCCAAACATATGTACATGGATAAAACTACTTTATACCAATCCAGAAGGCTCTGTTTGTATTAATAACATTATTTCAAACTACTTCAAACTGGAACGTGGTACTTGAAAAGTCTCTCTATCAACATTACTTTTTGCAATCGCCATTGACCATTCACTTTCGAAATGCTAGTGTATTTCTCTGACCCACAAATTTCCATACCAGTAACCCTTAATGCACTAGCAAAATTTCAAAAGATAACTGGACTCAAAATTAATTTGAACAAAAATGTGCTTTTTCCAGTGAACTCTCTGGACTGGACACCTACTCATTTATTTTGGTAGATTAGTTAAAATACCTAGGGCTAAACATCACAAATAAATATAACAGTTTTTTCAATTAAATTTTGCTATTAGTATGGAAAAAAATTATAAAAAGATGTGAACAAATGGTCTATCCTCCACCTCAAATTATTAGGGAGAATCACTAATGTCAAGATGAACATCTTTCTCAAACTGTTTTTTCTATTTCAACATATCCCATATACATTAACAAATCGTTCTTTAAGAAATTAGACTCAATTATAACCTCATTCGTTTGGAATTCAAAACAGCCATTCATCCAAAGGGCAAGTCAACAAAGACCGAAAGCAAAAGTGGGCATGGCACTACCTAACTTTCAATTTTATTACTGGGCAGCAAATATACAAACTATAAAGACCAGGGGCCTCATGTATAACGCAGTATGTAGAATTCACACTAAAACATAGCATATGGACAAAAACAGAAATATGCATACACACAAAAAAATCCAGATGCAAAAATCTGTGCATACGCCAACGTCTACGTTCTTCCACTACATAAATCCCGGTCAGCGTGAAATGCATGTAATGCATGTGCACACACCTGCCACCCCACCCTGACTTCTCCCAGAATTATACCTCTTTGAATATGCAAATCAATTTAAATAGCCTATTAAGTTAGGCGTTCTATGAAAAGACAGTGACAAAAGCACACGGAAAAAAGAATTTCAGCGAATACCAAGTAGAGGCAAGGAAAAACTTACTATGTGTTGGTCTACACAGTGGTATAAACAACAAAAGAAAGTTGATAGGGTGGCAAAAAGTTCAGAAAGTTGCACAGTGCCCAAAATAAAAATAAGTGGTCAGATATCAAAGTCGCTGTGAAAAGGCGAATTCGCAGCCCACCATCTGAGTGTCATATGGAAGAGTATTTGGGTACAGAAAAAAGAAAAAAAAACAGGGACACAGTGGAAAAAAGGTGAAAATTCACACTTTAATCACTTAGTTTATTTTGTCATTAAAGTAGAACATCATTTTAAAATTGTTTAATTTACTGGTTTCTCAAATGCCATTGTATCTAAAGTAGCATGTTAAATGCTTCGTATTCTATGTGTTCTTCTATGTACTCTATGTGTATGAATATCTATGTGCTTCTTAAATGGGCTTTCTCTTATGCCAACAGGACTCAGAATACACTACATTCATGATATTACAGTTCTCTAAACAATTTAAATACTAAGATGTATACTTGATATAATTTCCATCCATCCATCCATCCATTATCCAACCCACTATATCCTAACTGCAGGGTCATGGGGGTCTGCTGGAACCAATCCCAGCCAACACAGGCAGGAAACAAACCCCAGGCAGGGCGCCAGCTTACCGCAGGGTGCGCACACACACTAGGGACAATTTAGAATCACCAATGCACCTAACCTGCATGTCTTTGGACTTTGGGAGGAAACCGGAGCACCCGGAGAAAACCCACGCAGACACACGGAGAACAGGGAGGACCCGGGAAGTGAACCAGGGTCTTATCATTTCCATGATGATAGGAATTAAAGCATGTATAAAACATGCACAGTAGCGCAGTGGTAGTGACGAGCTGGCACCCCATCCAGAGATTGTTCCTGCTTCCCTTAAGATGCTTGCTGAACTTTGCGCAACCCTTGATAAAATAATTTATTGCAGCAGTACTGTCTCTTTCAAACATAACTAACTTCAGACCTTCCTTTTCTTTCTCCAAGTAACCAATCACCACACAATCAGTAATTTTAATAAATGTCAAACCATGTGTAAGCTTAGAACGTTGATTCTTCAAAACCTTTAAGGAACATTGAAATATCTTTGTTTTTAATTATTCCATCCAGGGTCACACGTGAGGCAGGAACAATCCCTGTTCATCGCTACCACTGTTCAAGGCTCTGAAGCATTTGCCGAATGGGAAAAATTCAAATAGATTGTGCCCATGGCTGAGGCAGCGTGTGCAAGAAGCTGTATCACGATAATTCTCTCCGCTGTTGACACAATCTGTCATACAGCTTTCCGATCAACTGCTGTATATCTGTGATTCCACACTCAGATACAGTGGGTTAAAATACTCTGAGTGGTGCACTGAGAGTAACAATGCTAAAGCAGCTATGGTATTTGGAAAAGTTTGGCCATTCTGTGCACTGCTTTGATGCTGGGTGCCGAGGTGGCATGAGAATGTACGTGGCTTAACGCCAAGTTTAGTTTTTATACATCACAATATGAGTGTGTAAACAGTCATACGCAACATTTTTGTGCATACACACCTTTTATACATGAGGCTCCAGGACATCGACACAAATTGATGAATATACACAAGTCTAGTCTGCAACAGAAATAAAATCTTGCTATAGTTCTTTATATGCCCTGCTTTGTGCCCCAGGAAATACAGCTTATCACAAATATACTAATAATCTAATTGTTCATCCGTCACTCAGGATATGGAACCAATGCAGGAAGCACTTTAAGGTAGAACCTTTTATCTGTATATAATAATCACCTTTTCCTACCCTCTCAAACTTATGCAGTATTTAATGTTTGGAAAACATCAGGGATTAAAACACGTAGAAAAATGTATATGGACAATGCCTTTTTATCTTATGAACAATCATGCTTCCAGTTTAACATCCCATTAAAATATTTTTTCCACTATTTTCAAATTAGAAACTTTGCTAAAAGGAACATGCCAATTTTCCTCACCTCCCACCCATTTCTATTCCAGAAGAAATATTGATCAGTCTTGAAGACTCGGGCAGCATTTTAATAATATATAAATCATTTTAAAGTCCCTTCCTTTCCATGGTATGGTGGGGGAAGGATCTTTAACTTAACATCTCAGAAAAGAACTGGAAGGCAGCCGTGCATAGAATACACTCTAGCTCCATATGTGCAAATTTTAATTTTAAAATCTTTTATCAAGCATATTTATCTCATTTAAAATTGTTTAAAATACATCCAGGCCAAGATTTAACCTGTGAATATTGTAATCTAGCTCCAGCCTCTATGGACCACATATTTTAGGTGTCACCAAATTAACATCATTCTGGACAAAAATCTTTGAATGCCTGTGAGACAGCTTTGGTGTCACAATCACTCGTAACCCATCAACACTTCAATTAACCTGTAACCATTGTAATACTAAGTAGGAAAGTGGACTAATCTACATGAGAGGAGACTCCCTGGATGGGATGTTATTAGGAATACAAGAGGCAACATCAGTTTGTTCTCAGCCTGATATTTTTAGAAAGACTTGAGAATCATCCATGCATCCATGAAACTACAGTATAGTTTCTCAACTGTTTGCAAAGGTTCTTGGGAATTGTAGTTTTGCATTAGCTTCTTTGGGAAGAGGCTATTGTGAAAAAGCTTCCTGGTAGGCTTATGCTACATTCACCTGCGATTGGACAGGCTGGAAGTACAAGTTTCCAGCTCGGAAATTTCATGTGAACGCCAATGTGATATGCTTTTAATACATTAAATCTGCACTATATTTTCATGAAAAAAGTTTTGTTTTTTTTGCAGACCAAGTAACAAATCAATACCAGCCCCAAAATTCCAACCAGAAATTCACATGAATGCATTGAAGTAAAAAGATGAAACATCACAAGCCAGGGCTCTAAAGACTCTGAGAGCATGTGAATGCAGTATTAAATGGCACAAAGTCATATGAGGTTCTCTTCCTTCTCTGTCAGACAAGTTTAGAGTCAGGAAGAAGAAGAGAGGAAAGGGAGCTGCAGTTTTCTAGCTAGACTTAAAGTTTTTAAACAGGTCCAGTCATAGTTTTTTGTTATTTTGTGCTCTCAAGTGTATTTTGTTCCTTACATTTTTACCCTTCCTGGTATGTGGTATTTTTGGGTAATATCCTTCCAGCTCCATACTGGACTATAGTGGTGTCTTCCTGGGTGTTTTGTCTTCTAAAGTGCACTATATTTCTGTCACACCAGCTACACTAATAATGACGCTGAACATTTTAATATAAAGCAAAAATAAGTTCTTTTATTTAGCTGGCATACTACTAGAACAAACTGACTGCTAATATTTCCCTTGAGCTGCTGTCATTGAAATTGGCATTAAACAAGTTTTCTAAAGAAGCAGAAGTCATGCTTGGACTTGTATAGTAGTTATATATACAACATTTACTCAATCATTTTGATTGTATTAGTCACACTTACACAAATTAACACATTTGCATTTTCACATGGGTATTATGGAGGAGATTTTGTTCACAAAGCTGAATACAGAAAAAAGGCAGACCCTAAGATCATTTATGGAAGTGTGGATTGGAGCCTCAACCTGTAAAATGAGAATTAATTTGTGAATATCTGCAATTCAGTTAATTTCCATGAGTTTTTGTATCTATGTTTTCATGAAGGTTTGTGATGTTTTGCCTGGGTAAAAATACAGTATATTTCACATTCTAAGACCCATAAAGTGATGTGGTTTAGAAGATGCAGATGTAATCCTGTCTTTGTCAGATCGATTTTGTTTTGTCTATTTCTCTTTGGGGTGGTGCAGTGGTAGCACTGCTGCCTCGCAGTAAGGAGACCTGGGTTTGCTTCCCAGGTCCTCCCTGCGTGGAGTTTGCATGTTCTCCCCGTGTCTGCGTGGGTTTCCTCCGTGTGCTCTGGTTTCCTCCCACAGTCCAAAGACATGCAGGTTAGGTGCATTGGCGATCCTAAATTGTCCCTAGTGTGTGCTTGTTGTGTGGGTGTGTGTGCCCTGTGGTGGGCTGGTGCCCTGCCTGGGGTTTGTTCCTGCCTTGCGCCCTGTGTTGGCTGGGATTGGCTCCAGCAGACCCCCGTGACCCTGCAGTTAGGATGTAGTGGGTTGGAATATGACTGACTAACTGACTGACTGACTATTTCTCTTTGTTGAATGATCGGATGTTCAGACAGGGAGGATAATAAAAAGGATGTACATTATTATATGAATCCATCTTCACGCTGAATATGCTTTGTTTATTTGGTAGATTGTTTTAACTCTTTTAGGGCTGATGTCAACTTTTGTCGAAATTCAGGGGTAGAGGGCGGTAATCAGCTGCAAACTGCAACAAAACTTGCCATTACTTTTTAGTTTGACTCTTTTTGCCAGAAGGAAAGTTAGCTTTGTTGATTTGACCTCAATTCCCTGTGCGTGTGTGAGTAGCGAAGAGCCAATAACCTCTAAAATGGCATCGACATCTGGTGAGAGACCAAAGCGAATGCACAAAGCAAAATACTCGGCAGATGACGATTTTCTTATTATCACTGAATTGACCTCTGACTTCTCGGACTCAGATTTTGATGCGAGTGATCAGGAGATTGAAAAAACAAAAGTGAGGTACCAGCATCACCTGATCGCTCCCCAGATGATCATGTTACTGAGCATGTTTGTGTAGCTGATGCACGTACAGCAACATTTGCCAGGGAGGACCGCCACTTATGATGACAAGAGCTACAAACCAGACTGTATCGTACTGCGACTGCCATCATCACCACCACCCACCTACCTGACGTGTGAAGACAGCCAGGCTGCTGGCTATTGAGCCGCCCTCCATGCAGCCACCAGAAACCATGAACAGGCGCCAACAGCCACCACAGAATGCAGCAACAGACATTTTGATTTATGTGTGAAACCATTGCTTTGGGTGCTTTTTCAGAAAATTGAGTTTTTTTGGAAAAAATATCCAGCCCTGAAAGAGTTAAAGGTTGTATAAGGTAGTTCTTATATAAACTAACCTAATGTGATGCTCTGATGGGCACCAACTCTTGCTGGGACATCTAATATTTTGTAACTGACGATGAACTAGGGCAAAAGATTTTTAAAGGTACAAAATTGAAAAATTGCATATTCATTAAAAAAGACAAGTGTCACTGTACAAATTAGTAATTTATAAACACAGAGTCATCCAGAGTGCAATAAATATCAAATAAATTATATAAAACACTGTTAAAACCAATAGGAAAAACACATATTCTAAAGTCCTTAGCAGCAATCTTCCAAACAACACATCTCAGCACTGTTGCTTCCATTGCCACTTTCTAGACGATGACGCAAGCAACTCTTCATTCACAACATTAACTCCACCCTCAGGCAGTATTGCCTACCAATCCTCATGTTCCCATCTGACGACCTCACGTCCCTTCTGCTCTCCATCAGCAGAGTTGATTTTGCCACCATACTCAGACTCCTCCACTTGCTGCCAAATGATTTGGTACAGGCATGAGCTCACCATAGTCCACTTTGTCCCCAGTTCCTCACTGCATCTTGGAAAGCGTGTCATTCACCAAGGAGGTACGACCTATTTGGCCATTTCTCTCCCCCCCCCCCCCCCCCTTCTCCACGTGGTATAGCGGCTCCACAGCTCCCCTCAAAAAGGCCAGTTTTAAATAAATAATCGTTGCACTTGTGGCTTAGTGAGGGTGTGTGGTTGTGTGGCTGAAGCAGGTCCTGGGGAATTTATGATGTGGGCATTTCTCAACTAAGTGCACAGGTGAGAAGCAGTCCGTATTCATAATTGTTACTGGGAGCCGCTGATTGCCACAGGTGAATACCGTCCCCGTTATAAAGAGTAGCACGAGGCGGCTGGGGAGGAGAATAAAGAGAAAGAAAAGGAAGAACAGGTTGCAGGAAGCAGTGAGGAGAGAGAGCCGGTGTGAGCAAGAGCGAGCAAGCAAGTGAGCACTCGTAGGCAGCTGGACAGAGAGCCCTAACAGAGGTGTTTGGCCAACACCTAGGGCAGTTGGAAGTGGTTGCTCCTGCTGAGCATTTTATGCAGGAACGGGAGTGACCATCAGAAGGATGGCTAGCCACATAAGGCCGAGAAGGCAGCGGGAGTCGGGAGGCTTGGGCGGTGAATTCCCTGACGTGAGCATCCTGGTCACCAGGGAAACCAAGTCTCGATCTAGGTGAGCTGAGCCAGGGATCAGAAGGCCACCAGATAAGTTATGTAGGAGAAGAAGGTCAGCTGCAGGTATGGTGACTCTCCTGTTGCAAAGCCCAATGGGAGAAGCAGGGGAGCCGCCAGGTAAAACAACACAGGGTTCTGTGTTTTTAAAGGATTTCTTCCAGCGTTGTGTTAACCTCATCGTCATTTTAAAGGATTGTTTTTTTTTCTGTGTTTTTTTAACCTCCACTTTACAACTGTTTTTATGGATTTTTTATTTAATGATTTAAATCACTGCACTATTTATTTGAACATTGATTTTGATTGTTGTTTTAATAAAAGCACTTGGCATTTTTGCATTATCCCCTTGCTCTATTTGTTGTGCCTCACTGCCAAGCTCATCAGTGACATTATCAACGGTGTCAGGTTCAGGGCTCCCGGAAGCGAGATGGGAGCATGGATTGAACCCGCATTGTCACACTCTATCCACGACCAATCACCTTTCTAACTCATGCCCTTCTCTCTTAATTGACTGATTTCTTTTCTCGTCTCACATTTATTCTTTTTCTTCCCATTGCTCTTCATCCTTATTCAACATATACACAACATTAATCACCAACTGCCACCATAACTGAACCCTGTCAATTACTGCACCACAACAAGATTGTATGTGCGCACTGACGTGCCTGTCCCTAGCCATACTGGAACCCATTAATATGCCAGGTAAGTAGTAAAACAATTTAAAAGTCTTAATAACACTGTGTCACACCATAAAGTCAGATTTTGGTCATTTATGATTGATCAGCCTATTGCTCAATCTCTGGGGTCCTAATGAACTTCCCACTGCTCCTTACTTTTAAAACCTCAGAAAAACATAAGGACAAAGAAGCTCATCCAACTTTCTTTGAAATGATCTACAATCCCATTCCTTCTCACCTCGGCTTCTGTTCCGTGATAGCAATCAGTCTTGTTGATCCTTTAACTTTTTGCACTCTTTCTCATCCAACCACCTAAGTTTTTGCGAAACTGTCTTTTTAGTGCATTTTCGTGTCTCTATGGATAGCTTTTGGCAAAGTAACTTCATCATTCGACATATACTGTAATAGTAAAATAAATGACATACACTGCATTAATGCTGTCAACCTACCTGTCACTACAACAGTAATTTATTGATTAATGTAAACATTAGTGCAAACATTTTAAAAAGAATTTCCTGAAGCTATGTACCAAGAAAAAATATGCAGCAAACAAAAATAAGAATGTCAATAGATAATTGTTAAAATGTATGACAGCACAGCACACAAATACTACTCTGTTTGGGTTACTATATCTCTAACAATGTTGGCAGGTGTCGAAAATACCCCTAGTTTAATTAATCATATACCTCCTGAATATATGCATGCTATGGGCTATATTCTAATTGTATGAGGATTTTTAGTGTAAACTGAAAAGATCAAAGACCTTCAAATCTGCCCTTCAATTTAAACAGTACTAAGAGGCATGTAAATTTTATGCATCACTTTACTAGATGAACACTATCATAAAGTATCAAGAAAAATATTAAACAGACACACAAGTGGGAATAATTTTAAATTGCAGCAGAGCTGGGGTCTACAGTTAAGCTCAAAAGCTATTTTTCGTTATGAATTAGTCAAAGTCTTTCAGTAAAATATATATAAAAGGCTAAATTTAGATGTGAGAAATAACTTCCAAACTAATGCATGGACACACAGAGAGACCCGAGAGGAGACTGCAGTTGGGTAATTACTCATAATGCATGTGATTGCAACTACCAAATAGACTGTGGGCAGTTCAAGTATGGCACTAAATTATTTTCAACACTAGCCAGTGTGGCGTCTCTGCAATTTATGTTGAATAAGCTAGTAGAACTGCCTGACCCTTCTCTATTGGCCAGGTGTTAATGGATCTTAGCGATTTTATTTATCCACTTACATTGTACATTATGTTCCCAGAATATATACATTCATGAAATGTACCTGATGCAATAAATCAGGTGCAAAATAGAAGCTGGACTTTCTTTCTTTTTTATTGCAAGTGTGAATTATGCACAGATCTGCTTGTTACTGACTTTTTGTTTACCTGGGATACTGTTTGGAAAGCCTGGAAAAACTGATTCGCATCAATTTATTACTCTTCTGAAATGAAAGCATTCATTCATATTCTGAACTTGCTATATTAGCCATATAGATATGAGGAACTGGACCCTATTCCTACTGTACTGGAGTAGAACAGGAACAGGTCCCGGATAGAAAACCAGTCTAGGTACACTAACTCTTTTAGGCTAATTTAGACATGCATATTAAATCAACATGTACAATTTAGGAATAGTACATGAAGTTCGAGTATCTGCAGAAACTGACATAAACACAAGGAGAAGGTACAAACTCCACAAATACAGTGTGACTGAGAATTGTGCTAATTGCTGTGCCCTTAGACCGACCCAACAAGAAAAATGACAAAACAGTAATTTGAGGAAGGTGGAAGTGCTCTTTCTCAATCTTTTTTTTTTGTTTCTCAGTCGAAATATGGATTTCATTGGGGTTTTTTATGATTACACTATTAATAATAGGGCATCTCAATGTGAACAGAAATGGCTTTTGATACTGTTCAACGGTTTATTTCCTGCATCTTTATAATCTTTCAATGAAATATACCAGGGGTACGATCCTGGAGAGCCACAGCAGCTACATGTTTTCATTCTAACCATTTTCTTATTTAGTAACTAGTTTTTGCTACTAATTAACTTATCCATCCTGCTATATCCTAACTACAGGGTCAAGGGGATCTGCTGGAGCCAATCCCAGCCAACACAGGGCACAAGGCAGGAAACAAACCCCAGGCAGGGCACCAGCCCACTGCAGACTAATTAATTTAATTTAATGTATTTGCTATTTAAGACTCCGACCCTTTAAATCAGGGCTGAACAAAGTCAGTCCTGGAGGGGTGCAGTGGCTTCATGTTTTGTTCCAACCTAATTGCTACATGAAAAAATCATTCATTGCTGACGAAGTACTTATTGCTCAAGTGACATTTTTCTGCTTCACTTTATTTGTCTCATTTGTTAAGATTTTGAACCCTTAATTGTTTATTTTAGTCTAAAACAGCTGTATTCATTGTTTTAACTATTCCTTACTAGAAAAAGATGCAAATGACAAAGGAACTAGCTCTATATATATAGTTCTATATATAGCTGGTCTCCTTTTCCACCCGTGTGTATTCATCGTTCACTATTAGGTTTCATTAAGTACTTGGGAAGAAACTGAAGAGAAAGTGAAGAACTGAAAATTACTCATCCATTTCTGACTTCAGATCATATGGATGATGCATGCATCATTTGAAAGATTTAAAATGTATGATTTAAGAGTGAACTGACATGGTAGTTTTGAAATTAAATAAGGTCAGTTATTGGTGAGGATTGGCTACTGTGACGGATGGCCGGGTCCCATGCCTGGCCGGGAAGCCACTTCATCACATCTGCCAGGGGGACGAGGGTGGGAAGCCCAGTATCTCCCCCTTGACGCTAGATGGCAGCCTCCCTGGCTGTGTCTCGGTCTCCCCCAAGGCATCATGGAGGTTGGAGTTCTGTGCAATTCTGTGGGGTTCCGCAGGTGCTGCCAGGGAGTGCTGCAACAGGAGCTGCTGGCCCCTTTTGGGCACTGGTTTCACCTTACCTGGAAGTGCGGCCGGATGTCGCCAATCAAGCACCTGGAGCGCTTGGTACCCAATAAAAGGGAGCCAGCAACCACCACTCAGCGGCCAGAGTCAGGAGGAGAGATCGAAACTTGACAGGAGGAGTGGTGGTGCCAGAAAGTGTGTTGTGTGTGACTTTTATGCTGTCCTTGGGACTGTGTTGTGGCTGGAGGGGTTACAGGGAAGACGTGCCCTCCAGCTGAAGAAAATGAAAGTCTTTTTATTTTACACGTGCCTCCGTGTCCATCCGTGTCAGGTCAGGCGCCTATATAGCGTCTTTTCTTACACTACTAATAAAGCAATTGGGTTGGAACAAAAACCTGCAGCCACCGTGGCTCTTCATGTTCAGAGCTGGCCACCCCGACATATCCCTCATTTAATATTCAGACATTAACATCAACAAACACATGAGTAGTGGGCTGATGATTTAAACTGGTTTTGTAAACTTATTACCAGTTATAAAATGCGTTGTTAATGTGTAAACTAGTTCAAATGTCCTCCACATTTCCATCTGCGTATAATATTTTATACATATATTTATATTTCTTAAACAGTTGGAAAAACAAGAAAAGAATAAATAGCAGCTATTTCATCTATAAAAAAGCATGGCTGTGTCAGAGTATACTGCATGTAGAAAAGGGAAAAAATAAGCAATTATTATTAATAATAATTATTATCTGAAAAATTAAAAATAAATTAAAATTTTAAACAAAGAACTTTAACTACAAATTTCTATTTAGGAAATCTGGGGATAGTCTTCTGTTAATGTTTGGTATTATGCAACACTTGTCTAACTAAAAGACCAAATTCGGGTGTATAGTTACTATCCAACAAATATGCCATCTGATTTTAATTTACAACCATATTGTTTAATTTTAATAATAAATTAATAGGTTTAAAATTCCTACAAAATATAGTATAAACAGGTAGGCTGATAATTGTACACATTAGCACTTTAACTGTTCCTAACACTTCTGACTATAAATTGTGTTTGGCTGATCAAATTATTAGGAAAGTAATAAAACATAAATATAAATCAACACTTTAATTTGTGAAAACAAATCATCACTGATCCCCTACTTGGTGAAATACCTTATGCTGCAATCTCCCCTGCCTGAAATTTACTGTATCATTAGTATCATGTTAAGTTTTACACATACTACTTTAACAAAATTACACATATAAACATCTCCATAAAGTGCAGCTTTGGATGTTGAAAGTAAACTGCAAATAAAAACGAGAACCATAAGTTTCTGTTAGCAGTGTCACACAGCAGTGCAGAAGACAACAAGAGAACATCCTGTACCTACTGTAATTCATACATTGTGCAAATTAACAAAGAAGAAATATCCTTTGTTTAAGCAACCATTTAATGCGCATTCCACTTGATGTTGTGTGATACATAAAACCAAGGAAATTTAGAAAATTCTGAACTAATATGGTCAAATTAGCACAAGTAAAATTAATACCATTACATCAATATTTGCAAAACAAATCTGGAAAACAGATTACATTTACAGGATTTAAAATATCTTCAGAAAATCATACACATCACTGGCCTAAAAGTTTTCGGCATGAAAAATCTGCCATGAGTTCTTTGTGGAAGGCAAATAAGGAAGTGGAGAACCAAAAAAAAGCTGGGGTGCCAACTGGGCCACCCCAGTTTACAAAAATGGGTGTGTGGTGGCTCAACAGAAAATAAGCATAAAAGCTCCTTTTTAAGCCTCAACAGCTTCTCAAAATACTCAGCTCTATCAAGCTGGTTTGGATCTTGGAGTTTGTTTTTGTAGGTCGTAGCTCCTCCAACTGAGACGCCTTCAGGTTTATACTGTTCTAATCAGTGGCTAAACTGAGTGGGGGCGTTACTGAGTGCCCCCTTTAGGTGTCTTTTCAGAGCTAAGGAGGAGTAAAGAAACGATATGGTCAGTGTTGGTGCCCCTCTTGTCCCAGCGGGTTATTGTACATCTTATCAGAACCTGGAAGGTGATCCTCAGACACTCATGTGTGACACCATCACAAATAAATGAAAAATCAAACTGATCCATTCATGCAAACGTTATAACTTTCATCATTTGACAGAAAGCTTATATACTGTAATTTAATTGGCCTGCCAAATGCTGCCTGTTGTAATTTTGAAGACCTCTTTGACACTAGTGATGAGCGAACTGTGTTGAATTTGCTTCAGCTTAATTTCAGTGAAAGCACTGGAACATTCAGGAACATCTGACTGTTTGGAAGAAAGTAGAAATTGAGGCTGTTATGTTAATTATAATGATGTATTGTTCTTTCAAGTGTCTGTGATGGCTAGGGAAATGTCTTCCAACTATACTGGACTGATTATTGTCTCCAAAAATGTGACCTGAGCTGTGAGGTAGCAGTGCTAATCACTACAATACTGTCAATCCCTGGGATAAAATTAAGAGAATTAAATATCATAACAGTAAATATTTTTGCAGACATGAAGCATGAATTCACAAAGGCTTGCCCCTCACAGATCCAATAACAGGTATTTAGCTCTCCATACATCCATCCATTATCCAACCCGCTATATCCTAACTACAGGGTGACGGAGGTCTGCTGGAGCCAATCCCAGCCAACACAGGGCACAAGGCAGGAAACAAACCACAGGCAGGGTGCCAGTCCACTGCAGGGTATTTAGCTCTTTAAAACCACATTTTTTTTTCCACTGATACTTTTGCTCATTCACTGCTTCTGCTATCAAATAAGCTCAATATTACAGCACATAGGCTCTACCTTCCTTCCTGTTTGCCTCATCTGCAAAGCACTCTGTGTAATGCTGTTAAAGGGGTAGGCTCACCGCTTTGTTTGCCATTAGAGAAAGCGATTGTATTTAACACTAAAATCCCTGAAGCCTACGAAAAAAGTCGTAATCCCGGGCCACCTTAAATTCCTTTGCATTTCTACATTAGCGTCTTTGTTTTGCAAATCTGTCGATCAGCACAAGCTGCAAGCAGCCTACTATCCCATCCCCCACCACCACAGCTCAAATGCGAGCAATGGTACCAAGAATGCATTTAGACTTGTAGGAAGATAAGTAAATAAATATAGGTAAACATTCAACGTGGCTTTTATATAAGTGACATATAAATGTTTTTCATATAAAGGCCATCAAAAAACATAATTTACAAAAAAGGACTTTGTATGATACCATGCCGAGCTCTGTAAGCTCTGCTGTTTCATTGAAGGAAATGCATGTGGCAGATTCACTGGCAGGATGATGTCAAAACTTTTGCTGCATCCAAACGGTACCATCTTTCTCTTTTATGCCTGTTGCAGCTGCGTTGTTCTTTTATATGAGTGGACATTTTTTGCTGGGAGGGCTTCCGTTCTCTTTCTCCGATGTAGAACCCTTATCCTCATCTGAGTTCACCTCTGTTATATCTTTATTTGAAAACTAACAGTGTCAGATCGGGGGGGAGCGTGAATGTGACTCAACAGCTTCTCAATAAATAAAAGGGAATAAAAGTGAATAATGAATACTAACTTTTACAAGTACCATAAATTTACACTGGCTGTTACAAACTCAAATAAATCAAATGTATGTTTTTATTCTATAATAGTAGTAATAAATAGCCATTCACTACTCAAAACCAGTAATACATAAAAGCCCTGGGATCAAACCTGCCACCTCTCGACCTGAAAACAGCAGTTCTTACCTCTAAACTAGCCCTACATGTGGACGGGTGTGTGTGGTGTTATGGGTCCACAGCTCGTTGAGCAAAGGCCATTTTTTAAATAAATAATCACCGCACTCGAGGCGGCTTCGTGAGGGGG
Source organism: Polypterus bichir lapradei (assembly GCA_026402145.1). Classification (NCBI taxonomy): domain Eukaryota; kingdom Metazoa; phylum Chordata; class Cladistia; order Polypteriformes; family Polypteridae; genus Polypterus; species Polypterus bichir. Next base: position 50,853,127 of record JANRMT010062837.1, read on the forward strand.
CGTAGTTGTAGCATGCCGCGGGGTGATCTGCGGTGTGGGCGTTTCTCACCGAGTGCACAGGTGAGGAACTGCCCACATCCGTGATTGCTCCCGCAGCTAATGGGCTACGGCTGCTATGGCCCCTCGCATTATAAAAAAGAAGCGCGAGTCGGATCAAGGGGGATCAGAAAAAAAAGAGGATGGAGGTTATAGCAGGAAGCGAGCAGGTCGGTGCAGCAGGAGCGCGTGAGCGCTTGTAGGCAGCTGAGCAGACAGCCTGGGTGTTAGGCCGACACCCAGGGCGTAGTAGTTGTTCTCGCTCCAGCTGAACAAGCATGTAGCGGGAGTGATCAAAGAAGAAGACGGGTGACTCCGCATGGGGCCGCGGATGGCAGCGGGAGTCAGGATTTGGGAGGTGGTGTCCTCTACGTGACAGCCTTGGCCGTGTGAGGAATTCCCAAGTCGTGGTCTGGAGGGAGCGGAACTGAAGCCAGGGATCGGGACGCTTGCCAGATCTGTAGTGGTGTGAAGGTCAGCTGCAGGTAGAGTGGCTCCCCTGTTGCAAAGCCTGGACAGGGAGAAGCAGGGGAGTCACCAGTTAAAAGAAGGCAATGAACTTGTTGATTTTTAAAGACTGCTTCCTATTTATTTGAATGTTTTAACCTTCAATTTTAAAGAATTATGTTTTTTCTATTGTTTTAACCTCCACGTTTGTTTTAATGGATTATTTATTTAATGAAGAATTTGGAGCACTGCACTTTACCTGGACCACTGTTTTGTTTTTGATTGTTTCTTTTAATAAAAGCACATTTTTACCATCCCCTTGCTTACTTGTTGCCTTCACTGACTAGCTCACTCGGTAACATTATCAACGGTGTTGGGTTCAAGGGCTTCCAAATAGCGATGGGAGCGTGGAGCCAGAACCTACATCATCACAGTGTGTTTTTCATATCCTATCCTTTCCCAGTTTCTTTTACTTTAGTTAAATTCTTGAAAAAAGTGCACTTGTTTTGTCATATCTGTGTCTTTTGTGAAAATGTTTATTTGATATTTGGACTTCAGTCTTCACACATTATACACTTTATGTCGGCATATGGCCAATTATAGGCAGAACATGAAAAAAGTTTCTGTTCTAGTTAAGTGTTCAACATTTTTTGCCTCGCATTTCCTGTCATCCAACATTTAAACAGATCATTGTAGAAACAGAATACACATGAAATGGATGTTTTCCAAATAATAATATATTATTTACCCTCTACAATTCAAGGCACTTCACACCCAGATAAACAAACTTGAGCTGGGAGAACTTGGTGTACGACTAAAGCTGCCTCGGTGGGGAACGAGATGGCACGCTGCCTGCTGCCAGTGCTGATAGACACATTTGGTGGCCCAGGATTACGAATTTTTTCATAGAATTCAGGGATTCTAGTGGTAATCTACTCTGCAGTTCTCAGAACTAAGGCAATGACATTAAAAACTTAAGCAATTTAAACTTATGACTTGTTATATTGACACCTTAGCAATTTTAACCAAATCTTTTAAAAATAAGTTGAAACAGAAATATGTTACAGTAGCTTACAAAATTAAAATAAATTAATCATTCAAAAATGTATCTGAAGTTTAAAAAAAACTTTGATAAAATTAAAACAGTACATGAATTGCTAGTTGAAATCACACAGAATGATCCTACTTTTTAAGATGGATGAGATCACAAATTCACCAATACTTTTCAATTGAAAATTTGGAAAATTTTAAAACTTCAAACAGCATAATCTTTTTGAGATATCTTTCACTGAAAAATAAGTGTGCCACTTTTCAATAAAACTGGTCCACAGGGGGCCAAGTTGTTTCATGTGGACATGGAAACAGACAGACAGACATAGGCTTTTGCAATAGGTGCTTTGCACAGTATATATGATCAAATCTAAGAACACGCTTCCGTAAGAAGGAGATGCATTATATTATGATGGTACACAAAAAGAGAGATCAAATCGTAAATTGGGGTGACTAGAGTTTGTAGCATGAGTTAGGGATTAGTTTAATATGATAAAATAAATTTACGCTCAAATGGAAACATGAAAAAATAGCATTTTTAAATTGTGGCCAGATTCTCACAGATTCATATGTCTCCAGGCTAATTGTAAAATATTTTGGAGGAAAGTGGTTCATTTGCCAGAAATATAGCTTTCAATGCTGCTATATAAACATATTGTGACTGTAGCAACCTTTAATAGCAAACCTATACAGCACCACTATAAGTGCCAACTAGGCCCACATGCAATTACTGTGGTAATTCTCTAGTTTTAGTTTCATTCATAAACTCTGTCTTTTTTTAGAGCAGATATCTAAAAATAAAATAAACATTACCTCATGTAGATTATGTTCCTATGGAACGTATAAAATCAATAAGGTCACATAATCTTCTTGTATATGTTTGAAGTGCTGCTGAGCCCAACTTTGCTTGCAAGCAATCGCCTAATTTACTAAATTATCTTCAGTCATTAAATAACCAGTTACCACAAGACTCTTCACACTTTTATCCTGATGAACTCTTGCTCTGCACTACCACTCTGACACTTGGAGAAACATTACACAAAACTTTACCATCAGTAGGAGTGGGAAATCTTTGCATCTCTTTATTTTATCAAGGGGCTTATTTCTGCTGATATTGGAGGAGGACGAGGAGGTGTTGACTGAGGAAAAGATAATCCAGTAAAGTTACTAATAGTCATTCATACTGACCATTTTATTATCAATAGTTGTGCGTTGGAATGCGCATGTTCAAAAAAGGACATGGAATTGAACTAGAAATGGCACATTGTTTGCTGCTTTTGTATATGAGAGCAGAGCTCTGCTGACTACTGGGTATTCCTACTAGGATTCACCACAAAAAATACTTCAGATTGATGTGTTTGTGAGAAATAATTGTAAACTTGTAATAAAGAAAGAAAACATTGGAATAGGCACAGAAATAGCTTATAGTACATGACAGATGGGCTCTTAAAAATTTCAGGCTAAGCAAAATGTGAAAGAAATGTGGTCACAAATATATTATCCAACAGTGTGGATGTGAAATCTAAAAGTGAAACATTAATACTGCGGCAATGCTATGGTTCAGAGCATTCCTCAGAGAATGTTTCTGACAACCAAACTCTGAGAGATTCCTACTAAAAAAGCATCCTGGACTGGTAAGATTATAAGCAGTTCTGATACAAATTCTCTGTTAACCTGAGAAACAAATATTGTGTTTCAGAGAGTATATGTCTATTTTTACAAATGTCTTTAAAAGGTATGTGATCTTCACTGTTCTCATGTTATTCCTGGCTTAATTCATGTATTAATTTTTTTTTGGTTTAAAAAGCTATAAAGAAATTTGCAAATATTTTACTATATAAATATGCACTCCAGATGTACAATCTGCATCAAAACAGATGCATGTAGTGATTTACACTTTCCATTTTACAAAGAATATAATTTTTTAAAGGGTGGCTTGGTGGCTCAAACATTAGTAGTAGTATTACTGCTGGATCAGGCAATACCAAGGTGGAGTTTGATCATTCATTGAGTGTCTGCTCTCTGAGGAGCTCAAGTTTGTTCTTACCAGTAACACAGACTGTAAACTCAAAGATTAGAATATCATTGTGTGCTTGATGCTTTTTGGAATACATTTGATGCCTTGACTTGAAATGCATTAGAATAAGGAGGCTCAAAAATGAATAAATAAATAAATGCAGTTTAGATTTATTTTTACTTTTGTCATCATCAAGTAATACTTTATTAAGAGCATGCTTAACTCAATATAAAAATAATGTATATCAGAATAATTTATAACAAGTGCATATCAGTATTTATAATAAAAGCATATGATCTGGAATACTGGTTTTATACTTTGAAAGACGTATAAACCATGAATTTAATTTGCGCGAAAATGATAAGCAATTGAGAAAAAGAAGTTCAGAAAAAAAATCAACCTATATTCTGAATGTTTTTAGTTGAGACAAAGCCAGAAGCTTTTAATAAACAAAGTCAAATCACATTTACTGTACTTCAACTGAAGAAAATAAAACTGGCACTCAAAACTGGGCACCTCTAGGAACTGTTCTTTTCATATTGGAGAATTTTGAAGCACTTTTTCTGGTTTATTACTGTTGCCCTTTCTACTTTTCAACTAGTTAATCTGAGTATGTTTTGTTTTAAATTATTTTTCCTGTGATTTGGTTTTGTGTTAGACATTTGCCTCTGTTAGCTCTTTTGGTATTTACTTCACCATACTTGAAGGACTAAACATATTTATAAAACACAAGAAATGAACGGATTTTGTGGTGTTTCTGGTCTGTTTCATGAAGGTTTCTATATGGGCTTAGTATTTAATAGCAAATGCTGGCCAGTGAAGTGTGCAGTTTTTCATAAAAAAGAAGAAAAGGTTATGCAAAAGTAATGCAACGTTTGTAACCCATTACATTCTATAGTAAGTAACTATATAACCTGTTTAGTTCCTTTTATTTTGTAAGTAATGAGTAAAGTAACTAAGTTACATTTAAAAGTAATGTTCCTGAACATTGTTGGCACATGTTGGGCTTTAATACTTTGTCATACTTTGCAGTACCATTACTCAAACAAAGCAAGTGTCTATTTTGGCAGTTTCCCCTTTATGTAAAGTATTCTTGTGGCCGATACGCCTTCCATGTTAATTCCACAGCTGTCTAGTAAGCATTGTTTATGAACTGAGTCTGTAGCATTTTTGCAATATTTATAAACTTTTCTGATTTGTGTAAACTTTCCTTTACCTAATATCATTTTAAACATTTTCTTCATTTACTGTAATTTAAAGGAATACACAACTTAAAAATAATATTTTTTTCTGAAAATGTTACTTACGCCCTGTAGTTTGTAGGGATGGCTGAGAAAAAATTTTAATGTCATGCTTTCGTTAGGAACGAGAGAAAGATTGAGGTTAGTTGCATTGTGTTGTAAGCTTCTGCTCAGTACTGGCTTTAGTATTTTCGCTGTCCTAGGTAAAAGTGAAAGTGTTGTGTTTGAACCATGGAGTCTTGAAGGCAATTGCTGTTTATATTACACTGCAGAGTAAGTGAGGGATGTTGAGGTTCCATTGTAAAGTTACCTAAATATTAAATCAAAGAGATTTACTTTGAGTTTTGAGAGTGAAGAAACACAGACATTAGATAGTGGTGCAGAGTGGGGGTGACCCTTGGAGTTGTGATTGCAAAGTTACCCAGAAATTTAAATATTTGCTCCAAGAGCAAGAATGGAGGTGGTCCCCTTTAGAGTTTCAAACATGATGCAGGACAGACATTACTTCAAGTTATGAGAACAAGTACTGTACTATGTCTGTGATGGTTTGATAAAATGTCACCCCCACAAAAAACTTTATTACACTAGGTGACCGTCTAGTTCACTTATATGGTAAAGCTGGCCCTGGATCTGGTCTTAGTAAGTAATTAAAGTAAAAAGACTCAATTTTGTGTTTAAAACTATTAAAGTAGCTCCAGAACTATGGACTAGCAGTGGACCAAGATGAAGTGCAGTTGCATTCTGACTTAGACAACCTTGTGAACAGGTTTAATGAACTTAGTACGGTGGATTATGTTACAAAATTAATTCCACATACATCAGACCAACTGTTATGGATATGAAAAAACACTTAATTTTGCTATTTATGCTATTAAAAAATATGGAAACAATATTTTATGTTTATATTTAGACTGAAGTATAGCATGATACTGAATTCAAATATATTTCACTCAATGCCATAGAAAAAGACAAGTAATGTATGGAAATATTTATTTTGTGTAATATAAGGCATAAAAAATATGGATTAATATACATTTAACCATTAATCTTCAGCAGTGCCTGAAGTGAAAAAAATAATTGCCGTTTTTTCTTGGCTTCTTGCTCCACCTCATGATGCATTGCAAATTTTACATAATTTATTAATCAAGCGCATGGGTCCCCCTCAGAGTTTCAACTATACGTACATTAGGTCAGACAGCTTGGGGGTTGGGAGGATCTCCTTCAAGGTCAGATGCCAGTACGCAAACATTTACTGCTAAAAATGGAAAAAAAGCTAAAAATTCGTACCAGTGTGTTAACGGCCCACTTTAAACCCCGATATTTAGTAAAAAGATGAAGAGTCATTGTCCCTAATTAGGAAATCACTTGTCTGTCGATTTAGAAATGAAAGAAGGTGCCAGTTTCTTCCATGCTGTATTCCTTTGAAGTGTTGTAGAGGTATCTTTGTGGATGCTCTCACAATATGTATTACAAAGAGCCTTTGCACTACTGTGGATTTTATGCTGCGATAAGACATTCTTTACGAATAGTGTCTAGTCTCTGACTAGATATTTTATATCCTTTGGTGACTGTTAGATTTATTCAGTCATTAGGAAAAGCTGGACGCATAATGAATGGTAATTATTTTGTATTATTTACCTTGTGAAATGATTTACAGTGAGACCATTATGCTTCAGATATGATTCTACTAATGTTTGCCTCTCATTGTCATTACTTTCCATATATAGATTACAGTGTCTTTTCATATGCTCAGAGTGAATAATGTTAAAAAAAATGGAGCTCTGGCAGACATATAAGCCAAATCCAACTTTGGGGTTGATTTTGAATCCTAAAACTCTTGACTTACCCATGAATAGATGCAGTAATTCCCATACTCCATGAGAATATCAGCTGTTATCAAACACATTAGTGCTTTATTAGCATACATCTTGAGCATATATATATATCTATTAATCCATTATCACATCTACTTATTTAAAATACTGTTGTTTGTGAATATTTGGACATCATCAGGCACAAGGCATGACCCAAAATATACAAGTTGCTAGTGTATTGCAGAGCATATACATGGAGTACTGGCATGATCGAAAAAAAACAAAACAAATGACAACTCATGTTCAAATGGCATAGCGTTTTCAACTAGTGACATTTTTATGTATGAATGTGTGCGTGCGTGCAAGAGAGAGGTGGAGACAGATTTGATCGCATTCAAGTGATTACTGGAATATAAAATAAACACTTTTGTAAAGGTCTAACGAAACAGGTCTGCTTATATTCAAGAATAAAACTGAACAAAAAATTCAAGTGACAACAAGATACCACGAAGACAAGATTCACCAGCGTTTGTGTATCTGCTTATACCCCTTCAATGATGTCTTTTACAGGTAGCAAAACTTTACACCGGCTGTTACAGACTGAAATCAAAGGCTTCTTCTTTATGGGTGTGTACACTGTCAGTATGACACTGCCAGATTTAAACACTAGCTTGGCAAATTGCTTGCATACTAAAGTAACTGTAGCTGCAGGTGGAAGTCCCATTTTAGTTTATGGTGCCAAGCAGAGTTGTGTTGTGGTGCAACAGTCTATTAGCCAATAAAAGCGCTGTGAAGAAACTGTCTTTTGTTACGGTCCTGAATTTCTCCAGTCTGATAACCATCATGGGACATTGTATCTTTGATTGTCAGTACAACAGATAGTTCTGAGCAGTTATCAGCCACACCACCCACTGTGGTCATCACAGCTCTTATGAAAAGAATGGAGATAAATGCCATCAACTCAGAGAGGGAGAGGCAAGTTTGTTGTACCATGTGAACATCACTGAGAGAATAAAACTGAAAAATAAAAAAAGTGCTAACTTTTACAAGTAGACAAAATTTACACCAGGTGTTACAGATTCAAATTAAATGTATATTTTTATTTTATTATATTAATAATAATAATAGCTCACTACTCAAAACGCAGAGCGGCCGGTCTCAAACCCGGGACCTTTGGGTTATAAGAAGGCAGCGGTTTTTACCTCTGCACCCTTCAAGTATACATATAAATTCCCTGTTGATTGACATTTGAGCTTGGGTTTTTAACTCATTGACAGCAACATGTAAATCAAATGTTTTTTTTTTCTTTGGTTATATTCTTGAACTAGCAAAATACCCGTGCTTCGCAGTGGAGAATTAGTGTGTTAAATAAGTTATGAAAAAGAAAAGGAAACATTTTAAAAATAACGTGACATGATTGTCAATGTAATTGTTTTGTCACTGTTATGAGTGTTGAAATAAATCATTATTTCTTTCAATTAGGTTCGTATTTGGAGGACGTGTGTGTTCAAGTTACATTCCGTGTTTGTCAACCGTTGTAAAGATAACATGTTTCATTCATCGAAGTGTTCACTACCCAAATCGCTACTCGTGAATCTAAGATGTTTAACAGGCATTCCCGGTATTAACTTGTGGATTTGCCTGCGAATATTTAGCGGCAGCGTGTCTATGAACTTGTGGAATTGCCTGCGAGTATTTAGGGACAGCATCTCTATGAACTTGTGGATTTGCCTGCAAGGATTTATCAGCAGCGTCTCTATTAAGTTGTGGATTTGCCTGCGAGTATTTAGCGACAGCATATCTATTAACTTGTGAATTTTTCTGCGAGTATTTAGTGACAGCGTCTCTATGAACTTGTGGATTTTTCTGCGAGTATTTGGTGGCAGTGTCACGAAGTTGTTTCTGTCTAGCTGCATCAGAAAATGTACCATGATGTCTGTATTTTATTGTTTTCTCACAACTTAGATTGCTGCTGTCATAATCGGTTTGAGTTTCATGGTTTGTTTCAGTTACGTTAGTATTTGCAGAACTTGTGTTGAAGTGACATTCGGCATCTGTCAAGCATTGTAAGCATACAACCGCCTTCATCAATAACTTTGCATCATAAAAAACGAACAATAAAACAGCGGAAAAGGCGTGGATTAAATAAAAAGGCTGCAGTTATCAGCAGGGAGACATGAATACCATGATGAAGAAAAGAAGGGAATGAAGAGACCGGAGTGACAGGCGGCCTTATATGGGTAGGCCAATTACGTAGGGTAGGCCAATTACGTAGGAGGCATGGGGATGGGGGACGCAATATATGCAGGCAGCCAACTACATGGGAGGCGTGGTGATGGGGGACGCAATGCCGCCTCACACGGCGACCGAGCTGCAGGCTATGGACGTACATAAGTAGGATTCAATTATGACTGTTATGCGTAGAATTTCGAAATAAAACCTGCTTAACTTTTGTAAGTAACCTGTAAGGAATGAGCCTGCCAAATTTCAGCCTTCTACCTACACGGGAAGTTGGAGAATTAGTGATGAGTAAGTGAGTCAATCAGTCAGTCAGTCAGTGAGGGCCTTTTATAGGTATAGATAAAAGCGCACGTGTTTGATATTTGGACTAAAGTCTTCACACATTATACACTTCACGATATTATTAGTATAACATTTAAAAAGTTTCTGCTTTAAGTATGTTTTCAGCACATGGAACACACATGAAATGCATGTATTCCAGATAACGATATACTGTATTATTTACCCTATACAACTCCAGGAACCTCACACACAGATAAGGAGCCTTTGCTTGAGCTGGGAGAGCTTTTTGCCTGAGTTGAGCTTCGTCAAGCTGGGGGATGGGACAGCAGGCTACTTGTGCTGATCGACACATTTACAAAACAAAGTCGCTAATGGAGAGGTGTGAAGGGTTTTAAGGTGGGCCTAGAATACGAGTTGTTTTCATAGGCTTCAGGGGTTCTAGTGTTAATGTCAACAATGAGCCTAATCTGTACCTCTTTGGGACATTGAAAGAGTTTACAATATTTTTGAGGCCTGATTGGCCAAATACAGACTGTACTATATTTTCACATTTGCTGTACAGGCAGATTAAGTGACTTGCTCAGAATTACAAACTAAACCTGAAGTTCAGGCTCAGCTGACAGCATTGTGGCTAGACGTCCAATGACTTACTTACTGGGCTATTCTGTGTATTTCAAGACTTTTATTAATCCTTTTTTTCTCCTCTCTTCAACTAGGTCTTTCCATTTATTTTGGTCAGGGCATGGGTGCCACAACTTGATAATGATCATGTTCAAAATAAATCTTGATTGTTGAACAGATTCAGATATTACACCTGCATAATATATTCAATTTTAATTTCAGTACATTGTGCTCCATGTTAATTGTATCTTATGTTTTCTCTGCTGTGCTCTTGTCACCTTAGAGACCACATTTACTGAAAGGCAGCTGTTGCTTACATTCTGTCTTCTCTGTGGTCTACAAGATGTTGAGTTAAAGGACTCCTGTTTAGTATTGTGTCAAGAATAACATTTCTGTGATATTTTCTTCAGTTTTGGTTTAGAAATTCCATAAATTCTTCTCTAAGCCTTCAAACAAAAATTGTGAACTGGTAATGTTTGCATATTTTCATTTTTATTTGTTTGCAGCAACATAAGAATAAATTTATAAATACATCAACTGTTAAATACAGTATTTGCTTTACCTACACCTTTTTGTGCCCTCAGTGTTAAATCTTTATCTTATCCAGTGGTTAATGGTTTCATCTTTCATTCAATAATATTAGTATTTCCAAAATATTTTTCTCATCAATGTTCTATATAAAAGGTGCTACTGTATATATATAAGTATGGGTATTAATATTATTTTATTCAATTTTTTTTTCATCACATTACATGTAATTTTGGAATAATACTCAAAATGTAATGTTTGTATGTTACCCTTTGATAACAATTTTGCTTCCAGATTATATACAGTATATATTTTAATAGAATAAGCTTATTGCTTTTCTAATAAAATAAAAATGTGTTGGTGTAATCATTTTAAATAGCTATATTAAAATACGGCAGTAAAAAGTTTACTACAAACTTTGAGACTGTCACTTTTTCATAAATGTCTAAGCTAATTAGAACAAATGAAGTACAAGCAAGTATGCTTAATAAGCCTGCATGAGTCTCTCTGGCATCTGGTAAAATGAATAATTGACTTGACCTTTGCTCTCACAATTTATCTTGCTAGCAGAATTCTTTGATATGATTGCAGAGTTACTGTATACAGTACTGTTTGCTGTCTTACATGTTTTTTTCTTATTAACTGTACATAGAACAGTATGTTTTAGTAGCAAATAAAATTTTGTTTGAACAATGTAGAAACAACAAAAAAAAATGATCATGGCTTTTTACACTAATATTAGATGGATGGAGCCTAAATGTTTTTAATTACTGTAAACAGTTATGTGTATTGGTACTTGCACATTTTAGATTTTATTGCATAACATTCCCTTTGTTTTAGAAATAGTAAATGTTTACAGAAAAAGCAAAGAGCAGTACACACATTGATTGGTTTCTGATAGCATTATCAAAAATTAGACGCATGCAATATATAGTACAAGAATGATTTATTCATTTGAGCCCCTTTATATTTAATTTGTGTATATCTTATTACATAGTATAAAAATGCTTCCTCATTATTTACACTAATATATTTCTTCTAATATTGTATTGCATAAGTGAACACTTTCTATAATAGTAATAAACCACCAAATACTACAAGTGTGCTTTCAGGAAATGTGTTGTGGGTCGCAGTACAAGTTATGCTTTGGTTACTCTTGCATATGCATTGTACTCTGCACAGATCTATGAAGCAACAAAAGGATGTTTGGTGTAAGCAAAGCCTGGATTAGTCTTGAACTTTGTTTGTCAAGATGCCTGTATACCAGCATGTGGTTATTATAATTTCAGAAGAGGCTTTACAGACTTTACTTGTGAGGGTACATCAGAAGAAGCATAAGAACATAAGAAATTTTACAAATGACAGGAGATCATTTAGTCCATTAAGCCAGTTTGTTTAGCTAATAGCTAAGCTGTCTCAATATCTTATCCAGATTTTTCTTAAAGATTGTCAAGTTTTTGCTTCAACTGTATGTCTTGGTAGTTTGCTCCAGAGTCCTGCAACTCTGCATAAAGAACTGCTTCCTAGGTTCAGCTTTAAATGCACTTCCCTCTTAATTTCCACTGATGTCCTTGAGTATGTGATTCACACTTAAGCCAAAAGAATGTTTCTGGATCTACTTTATCAGTACCTTTGAGGATTTTAAATACCTGGATTACGTCTCCACACAGTCTTCTCTACTTGAGACTAAACAGGTTTAATTCTCTGAGTATGTATTAGTAGAATGTATCCTTAAGTTCTGGCATGTGCCTGGTTGCTGCTTTGCCTTTTTGTACCGTGGTGAACAGAACTGCACACAATACTCCCGATGTGGTCTTACATTATATAGTTTGAGCATAACTTCCCTGACTTAAAATCAAGTTTTTATGACCTAACCTAACATTTTATTTCCCTTTTTAATTGATTTTGTGCATTGCTTAGTCAATGAAAATGTTGCACATACCCCTAAATCCTTTCCAGAAGTTTTTTCTTGTAAGGTAGTGTCTCTCATTCTGTATTTAAAATTGATATTCCTTTTGCTCATGTGTAGCCAATTTGCACTTTTTTACATTAAACTGCATTTTCCGTGTGTTCGCCCAGTTCTGAGTGTTGTTCAGGTCATTTTTAATTATTTTTGCTGCCTCCTGAGTGTCTGCCATCCCTCCAATGTTAGTGGCATCTGTGAATTTGACAATTTTGCTAACTATACCAATGTCAATTAATATAAACTAGAAAAAGTAACGTTCCATGGACAGACCCCTGATGGACTCTACTGATGAACCTGCTCCTTATGAAGCATTCTGCTCTTATCTGTACTCTTTGTCTCCTGCCGGTTAACCAACTAGAGATCCAGTTGGGTAGGTTACCTCTGATGCCTACAGCTTCTAGTACACCATGTGCAGCACAGAGATATTTTGAATGGATTTCTTTTTAGAGATGGAGACACTATGTTGTTTACTTGTGTTAAATACAGTACTATTTAAAATATACATCCACCCATCGTTCAGCAATTTCTCATCTGACACATACTGTTTTGATTTGTTTTAATTTTCTTTTTTTTGACTGCTGCCAATTTTGTGGTTTGCTGTGTTAATTTTGTTATTTGTAACATTGTTTTCAGTAATTGAATAAGTTTGCATATTTCAGTTTCTAATTTTTTCACGTGTGTTGATTAGGATTAATGATTGCCAGGATATTGGGCAGGTGAATGACAAGGAGTAAGAGAGAAAAGAGGGATGAGGTTTGTAACGAAGGGGGCATAACAGAAAGGAAAATAAAGATTTGGCTGTTTGCAGTTCCCTGTTGTGGCCAGGCTCTTACTGTAATGAGATAGTTTCCTGTGTTCCTTTAGTATTCCTGTGGGAAAATTGTTTGCAGCAGGAAAGTACAAAAACATAAGGCACTGTTACTCAGATCAAATAAAACAAAAAAAGAAACAACTGAAAACCATTCTTAACATGGTTCGGCATGCTTCAGCCACAGACATGGATCTGGGCATTCTCCATCTAGGAGGTAGGCACACAGAACAGATATATAACATTCACAGGGCAGATTGTCCCTGGGTCCTGTACCTAACTTGTAAATCCAGAGCTTCTTTATTCCGGGTGGCCTCTCTTTCCGGGCAGGATGATCTGCTTGCCAGCAACGACAGCATGCGTTTGGCCGCTGCTGTGCTGCCATGTGTGTGTGCTTGTGCTGGAGTGTCAGGTCGCCATAAGAATACATTTGTAGGTCACTGCTTTGCAGACAGCCAGGAATCCTGCTGACTACACCACTTGTGAACTGCAAGTGGTGTTCAGCTTCCCAAACCTGACATGCACAGACACAGGAAACAAGTTCAGCACACACTTTTAAAAATTTTTTCTTGTGAGAAACAGTTTCCCTTGTTTCCCACCTGCTCAGCATAGTAAATCCGGCACAAATAGCAGTTTCACACAACACTTTCTTTTCTTCTTTCTTTCTGTTCTGCATCCACTTCTCCCGGCAAGCTTCGTCTCTCATCCTCCTGACTCTGACACCAAGAATGGAGTGAGGCAGCTCCTTTTATAGAGCAACCGGAAGTTCTCCGGGTGTCCCATAATCTTCTTCTCGCAGCACTTCTGGGAGTGGTGGAAGTTCTGCAATAAATGGCACAACAGTTCCTACAGCACCCCTGGCGGTGACCACGGGACCCAAAAGGGTTGTATTGAACTCCAAATCCCATGTTGCCCTGTGGGAGTCTGAAGCACTGCTGCAACCCAGGGACACTGCCATCTAGTGCTTCGGGAAAGATAAAGCCCTATGCACCATATAGGTGTTCCGGCCAGGTAAGTTCCCTGGCCATCTATCTATCTATCTATCTATCTATCTATCTATCTATCTATCTATCTATCTATCTATCTATCTATCTATCTATCTATCTAACTAAAAGAGGTGATAAACAGAAACCTTAGGCTATCAGAAAAGCAGCCATTAACACTTACTCTTTGTGTTTTGTTTGCTACAAAAAGTTCACAATTAACTCCACCAAGTTAGTGTCCAAACAGATTTGGTCAGTTTGTTAACAAAAATTTAGACCTGGATTATATTAAAAGTATTAAGGTGGGGGAACACTGAGGGGTGAAAATGTGAGAAGGTCCTGCATAGCACAGTCTTGTACAGGTATTTTGGTTTTTGTTAGTGAATGCATTTTGGCCTGAAGGAGCTTCTGCCAATAAATGGTAAGTATTGAACTCACACATTTAGGATTAAGGGACAATGTTGATTGGTCAACCTTTTTATGGCCCTCCAATAAACCCCAACCATGTCCCCAAAACCAACATTAAAGCTGCTGGGACCCCTATGCAGTGTGTGAAATGTCTTGTAGTAATCAGGCATTCCCATTAGTGTTCACGTACACAAGACACATCACCTTATAATAATGAGCAGCAGCATCATGCAGAGACATTTTCATTAAATTTATGTACTTACAGTAGATGATATTTGTGCAGTGCTAACATGGCTATATCAATACATGAATTAAGAGGATTGAGTGCTATGAACCAATTTACCACCTTGCCAAATATCGGAGGAAAAAGAACTCACCACTGAGCACTGTCTTACGCTGTTATGAATGTCCAGTTAGCAAAAGGTTTAGAAGCAGCTGGGGATGAAGTTCTGCCACATCCTTCTCTTCTGGTTTTATTGGTTCATACAAACCACAAACTACAAATCCCACAAGCCGCTACGAATCAGTGCAAACCTTTTTAAAGGCACAGACCCCAATTTACAAATAGGAATCGGCGAGACCAGTGTTGTTATTCCCATTTAAAAATCACTCAACAGAACCTACAATGCAAGTAAAACCCCCTATGTGGCCCCACTAAAGATTAGGGCAACAAGAAAGAAAAAAGTAAAATCTACCCATTCATCCAACCTGTCATTAGAGCTAAAAGTTATGAAATATGGGGAATCCCATGGCTGACCATAACTCTTCCTCATGGAATCGCTCTGTTCTTTTACTCCTATGGATTGCCCTCTACGGGTCTTCTCTCTGCCTTTACCCTTTTATCATGGGAACCCACATAGTACATACTACCTTCATCGTTCTTTCATTTTCTTTCCTTCTTCTTCTAGGTTCATCTGCCCCCCAACACTTTTAACTTGCTTTGCGGTCATCAGCTCACCACACTCAACTGGCACCCTTATTCTCATTTGTCATTGCCTTAGTAATTAAACTAATTATCTTTTTCCAGTGGCATGTCTTCCAGGCGCATGAATAATTATGCACATTCTTGATAGATAGATAGATAGATAGATAGATAGATAGATAGATAGATAGATAGATAGATAGATAGATAGATAGATAGATAGATA
>JANRMT010062837.1:50868726-50892087 GCA_026402145.1 Polypterus bichir lapradei
ATAGATAGATAGATAGATAGATAGATAGATAGATAGATAGATAGATACTTTATTAATCCCAAGGGGAAATTCACATACTCCAGCAGCAGCATACTGATAAACAATATTAAATTAAAGAGTGATAAAAATGCAGGTATAACAGACAATAACTTTGTATAATGTTAACGTTTACCCCCCTGGGTGTAATTGAAGACTCGCAAAGTGTAGGGGAGGAATGATCTCCTCAGTCCGTCAGTGGAGCAGGACATTGACAGCAGTCTGTCGCTGAAGCTGCTCCTCTGTCTGGAGATGATACTGTTTAGTGGATGCAGTGGATTATCCATGATTGACAGGAGCCTGCTCAGCACCCTTCGCTCTGCCACAGATGTCAAAACTGTCCAGCTCCGTGCCTACAATAGAGCTTGCCTTCCTCACCAGTTTGTCCAGCCATAAAGCGTCCCTCTTCTTTATGCTGCCTCCCCAGCACACAAACGCGTAGAAGAGGGCGCTCACCACAACCGTCTGATAGAACATCTGCAGCATTTTATTGCAGATGTTGAAAGACACCAGTCTTCTAAGGAATTATAGTCGGCTCTGTCCTCTCTTGCACAGAGCATCAGTATTGGCAGTCCAGTCCAATGGTTTTGCTGGTGTTCAGTTGTAGGTGGTTTGAGTCGCACCATTTAACAAAGTCCTTGATTAGGTTCCTATACTCCTCCTCCTGCCCACTACTGATGCAGCCCACGATAGCAGTGTCGTCAGCGAACTTTTGCACATGGCAGGAATCTAAATTGTATTGGAAGTCCAATGTATATAGGCTGAACTGGACCGGAGAAAGTACAGTCCCCTGAGGCGCTCCTGTGTTGCTGACCACAATGTTAGACCTGCAGTTCCCGAGACTCTCTGTAAGATAGTAAGATAATGTAAGATAGTCCACGATCCATGCCACCAGGTATGAATCTTCTCCCATCTCTGTCAGCTTGTCCCTAAGGAGCAGAGGTTAGATGGTGTTGAACACACTCACCCCTTTCAGTAAATGCAAATCAATAATTAAAAACAAACCCTTTTGTTTCAAGTGACCCCTTGACCCATCTCATCACAAGGTTATTTTGGTTTTGGATTTTTTTTGCACTGATTTTGGCTTTTGATTTGAGAATTTGGTTTCTTCATTATTAATTACATTTCTTCCTTGAAGTTTGTGTTTTGTTGGACAATTTTTGTTGCTTTAGACTTTTTCTTATAATCTTTGTTTTTAGACTTGGTTCTTTATTTAATAAGATAAATTACATAAGCAAAAGTTTAGGGCCAGGGGTTTTACTGTTCTTTCTTTCCAAGTGCAAGCCACCAGCCTGTGTGGATTTAAGTGCCTATAGGCCTAGTTTTTAAAGAATTCAGGCCTTCCTTGAGTTTTGCAGCCTGTAATTAGTCAAAAATCTATCATCACCCATCCTGTAAAGTGCTTACAGACTGCTGAATTCAAACCCATCCTGTGAAGAACTGTCTGCCAGTTACTCTAATATTTTTTTTCTGAAGCCCAGGAATTGACACTGAGTGAATCATAACACCACAAAATACTTTAAAACTGTATTTTCAGGAAAAACACACACACTTCTAAGAAACCATAAATGTTGCAACCAGACTGTCATGAATCACAAACCAATGAAGAAATAACAGTTTTATTTCTGTATTTTTGCAAAGAGTATCTTTTATACCTAAATGCAACCTAACCTATACAGTATAATTTATGTTGAAAATAGTTTCTTTCAAGAAATGGTTAGAATATTTGAGGGACTGTGTATACAGAGTTATACTCTGTTTTAAGTGACTACACACATTTTCATTCTACTGAGTTTTTCTAAGGTGTGCAAGGTTGTTTGATATTTAATTGTATTAATGAAAATGGCTATATGGCTTTTGTTGTCAATATGTCTATCGAATACTGTGAAGCATTGTTTATAGACATATATCAAAATATATAAAAGTTTTTAAAACGGGTCATTCTTCAAACTGTTGTACTGTGCACAAATGTAGCATAGTCTTTTATTTCATAGTGTAGTCATTATCACTTGCATAATGAGAGGAAAGATTCTGGTATTTAGTATTAGTATTATTAGCTTAGTATTTTTGGTATTAATGGTAATTTTATCCAAGATGTTTTGCAGTATAGTGAACGTTCCATGGAATTACAAATATTTTGGGAGCACCTGGTTACAGAAATGAATGATTACAAATGAATGAGTTATATAAAATGTAGAAATACTGCACTTATTTATTACTATCCAACAGAATAGATAATAGTAACAAGTGTAATTTACAGTGTGTAAAGCAAGGTAATATTAAGAATAGTCATGTTCGAATTTCTGTTATTGTGATCTCTAAAATAAATCTGATTTTAAGAGCTTCATTAATCACAGCTTCTAACTTACTGCTGAGTAGTCTATTATGCAAAGCTGTTTTAAAAACAGTCCACAACAGGAATGTCTGCATAATACTTAAACTTGTCTGAATTCTTGTCCATTTGTTCTTTGCCGAGGGGATTATCGTTTGGTTGCACAAACTTGAGTACAACTGAAGTTATTCCTGTGGGTCACATGTAAAAAAAAACATATAGTGATTCCATTTTGATGGGTACTAACTTTAATCAAATGAGCTTTCCTCTTCTAAGTTATTTTATAATGGACTTCTGCTTAGGAGGAGGCCAAAACACTAGATTGAGCAATACATCTCAAGGGAACACAGCAGTATCTTAACCTCTGCTTTTAACTCCATTTAATTTTCATCTTCAGTGCATTGCTTAGTCTCATTATAAGAACAATTTTTGATGTAATTTAATAGACCGGCATAGAATATGCTGTTATACTCAGTGTACACCTGAGCATAGTGTATTAACATTGCATTTAATGTATACCATGTAAAAGCTTAGTTTGACAGTATCTTCATGAATTATATTTGAACTGACCAACAATAAATATTAAGTGTTCTGGATATGTAAATTATATAGTCAACTGTAAGTGGTGAAGAGCAATAGCAATATCTGAAATGTAAAGATCAACAAAATAAGGCTAGCATTTTTTCCTTCTAGATCTTGCAATTCATCTTTAGAACTTATCAACTAGGAAACATGTTAGTTATCTCTATCAGAAATTTTGCTTATTTGCTTATCGATGCTTTATGTATTAAAATAGTCACTATGTAATATTATATGCTAGAAAACAAAAAGGCACCTATTTTACACAACTATTTTGGGAAGAGAGAAATTCCTTTGAGAGGTACATCATGCTGTACCAATATTTTTATGTCATTTTCTAACCCACTTAATACAGAGCAGAGTGATGGTGTCTGGTTTGGGATTGTGGCTTGGGCATGTCCCATTTAGAATATGACGCAAGGCAGAAACAAACCCTGGACAGGGCGCCAGTCCATCACTGGATGAACACATACACACACTAGACACAATCTGGCATCGCCAATTCACCTAACCTGCATTTCTTTGGGAAGTTGGAGGAAACACACACAAACATGGGGGGAACATGCAAAATCCACAGGTCCCAGGATGTGAACCTTGGTCTCCCCTTATTGTGAGGCAGCAGTGCTACTATTGTGCCACCCCATGCCAATATTGTAAAATACCATCATTCAAAATGCTACTTTTATGTTATCTGCCTTACAGGTGCATGTATAAATCCTCATGGTCATAACACAATGGGCGACTGCAAAAGGCAGTTGAAGAAAAAATGAAAGAAAAAAATCAGTATTTGCTGCTTTTTAACCTCATTTTAACAACTACATCCCTTGAAAATGTATTGGTTGGTATTGCCAATACCTCTACATCCATTATTTATTTATTTTTTTATATAAAGATGCTATTACGCTTTCAAACTTAGGTTTTCAAGGTAAGCTGATGATTGTTTTCATGCAATACAGAAAAGATTCAAATGAAAATGGCCCTACCACTATATCAAGCACCTCTATAAAATAAAATTACTGTATGTATTGTCACACATGTGCGCATGGGAGGCAGCTAAAGGGCTTGAATGAGGGCAATTCCGAATCTGACCGGGATGTAGCAGAGTGCACTGATTCTTTTTCTCGCTTTCCTGCAGACCATTCACAGGAAATTCCACCTGGCCCTGTTGACGTCACTTCTGGGTCCGAACCGATAGATGAAGACCTTTCTGGTTCCGGCCCCCTCGATGTCATGTCTGGGCTCGAGTCTATGGTTGAAGACCCTTCCAATCCATGCCCCTCTGACATCAGTTCCTATACTGACCTTTAAAAGCCTCCACCTTTCCCCTATTCCCTTAGTTCTGTTTTGGATTCTGGTTTGTGCACATCAATGCTATAATTTGTTTTTGCAATTTAGCAGCCAGGAAAACAATATATGGTTAGCTGCCCCAAACCTTGCAATGACTTTTGTGCGAGTTTGTAACAGTATACATATTATGAAATATGTAATCATATGGAGGTTGAAAATGATTTGACAAACATCTCAAGACTTCATCTCCTTACATACAAAATGATGTCTAGGGTGCCAAGTGTCAATAATTTACATGCATAATTTTGATTATAATGGCATAAACTAAGCTTAAACACTACCAGTAGCACATGCATTGATGTTTTCAGAGAGTGACATAATTGTGAAGATTGTTTGCAGGCTAAAATTTTTTTTTCCAATTAAGATAATTTTTATATATTTTGTTTTCTTGAAAATAAGTTTCATGCATTCTTTTTGTTACTTTGTTGATTATATGACTCTGTGTTCGTGTTATATTTCACATTGGGCCTATTTTGAGGCAACAAATTGGGATGTTGATTGCGAGCGTCATTTGGAGGACATCGATGGAGTTACAGACTGTGTCAGAGAATAAATCAACTTCTGTGTGGACAATACTGTACCCTTACAATCTGTAAGCTGCTTCCCTAACAACAATCCATGGGTCACCAAGGACATTAAAGTCCTTCTGAATGATAAGAAGAGAGCATTTAGGTCAGGAGACAGAGAAGCAGTGAAGAGGGTACAGAAACTGTTGTCTGTTAAAATAAAAGAGGGAAGGGATAGCTATAGGATATAGTTAGGGACAAAAATACGGCTGAACAACAAAGGGATGTGGAAGAGAATGAGGACAATCAGTTGCTTTAATTGCCATCTGAGGAAAGGCCAATGAGTTTAACAAGTTTTTAACAGGTTTGACAACATGCCTCATGTCAGCTCCACCTCTGTGGCTGACAATGTACCCTGAGATACCAGCATTAGTGCCTCATTTGCTTACTGTTCCCTCCCCCACCCCTTATTAAAGGGGAAAGAATGCGTAGAATCATGCCTCCTCCCACCTACTAGCTGAATTCACCTCCACCCCCTCTTCTTTCTACAACACGGATACAGGCAGACCATCCATCACTTTTACTGAATACCAAGTCATGAGTTAACTATGCAGACTTCATTCTGCCAAGGCAGCAGGCAATGATGGCATCATGGGTGCTTTAGATCTGTGAATCACAGCTCAGTGGTGTGCTACTAAGGATTTTCAACATGAGCCAAGTATTCCAAAAGTGCCAGTGCTGTGGAAACAAATTGTCTAGTTCCTGTTCCAAAGAAGGCATATCTGACTACAGGCCAGTGGCACTCACCACATATATAATGAAAATTTTTAAGAGACTGGTCATGGAAATACTTTGCCCCCAGGTTAGGTCAGCATTGGAGCCCCTCCAATTTGCCTACCAGGTGAGGACTGGGGTTGAAGATGCCATTGTCTACCTGCTGCACCATGCCTACAGTCACCTAGACAAGCCAGGAGGAACTCTTAGGATTCTGTTCTGTGCTTTCTCATGAACTTTTAACACCATCCAGCCAGACTGGGGAGTAATCTATTGGCAATGCAGGTGGATGCTCCCTTAGTTTTGTAGGTTATGGACTATTTGACTGTAAGGCCACAGTATGTGCGGCTACAAGGCTGTGTCTGATACTGCGCTGTGTAGCACTTATGCTCCACAACGGACAGTTCTGTTCCTTTTCACTTTGTACACTATAGATTTGAGCTACTACACAGAGAGCTGGCATCTATTGAAGTTCTCAAATGACTCTGCAATAGTGAGAATTATTAGGCATGGTGACGAGACGGAATATATGAATGTAATGGAAAGTTTTGTTTGCTTGTGTGAGCTAAATCAGCTGCAAGTCAACACCAGTAAAACTAAAGAACTGTTAACAGATTTAAGATGCTCATGATCTCCCCTGTCTATTAGGGGTGTAGATGTGGAGATCATTCAGGAATACAAGTATTTGGGGGTACTGTATATATGAACAGTAAGCTAGACTGGTCCAAGAACTATCTGGCCATATATAAGAAGGGCCAAAGTAGGCTGTATTTCCCATGAAGGCTCAGATCTTTTAGGGTCTGCAGCATTAAGCTGCGAATGCTTTATATGTGTGTGGTGTGCTGAGGATGCAGCATGAAAAGAACAGACATTAAGAGGCTAAACAAACTAATTCAGAAGGCTGGCTCTGTGGCAGATTGGAGAATGTTGTGTAGACGTCAGTCTATTATTGAAAATGCTAATCACCCACTCATAGCATTGTGGTTGGACAGAGGAGCATTTTCAGCTGCAGATTGACTAGCATACAGTGCTCCACTGAAAAACAAAGAAAATCCTTCCTCCCCACAACGATCATACTCTATAACTCCTCTTCCGGTCAATCATCCACACTATAAGATGATCCCCTTTTCTTTAATGGATATCCCAGTACATTTTCAACTACTTAGATGTGCTGTTTGATGAACTTGTCTATTGTCATTGAATAACTTTTGTTCTCAGAATTTGCAATATTTCAACAAATATTGCAATATTGTTATGTAAAATACTCTGCCTGCTATTACTGCTTAGTATAATAGGGATTTTGTAAGATACTCACATGCATAATATTTATTGTATTTCATTCACCATGTACCTGTAGAGCTTAGTGAATGAGGATTTACTGATCTTTATTTTGATATTTATATTCTATTTTTATCTTACGTGCTTATTTTTTATACTTGCTCTTAGCGTTACTTGTGCCTTTGTCTATTTGTACAGTTGTAACATAAATAATTTCCCTTGGGTTTAATAAAGTTTTTCTGATTCTGATTGTAGTGGGGTACCTGAATACAATATATGTCAGTTAATGTCATATCAAATGCCATGTTGCAGAATTAACCTATTATAATTTACAGAAAAATAAATTAAACTTTCTCAGTCTAAATACTTACAATTTACTTTGGTTAGGATTTCTGGTATTGATTCCTTGCTTCTTTGACTTAAATTTTTTTTTCATCCTGTGTAAGAAAATTCAGGGGATAGACTGACCCTTGTCTATCTTATGATTATGATTTCAGTGTTTGCTTTCTTACTTTAGCCAACAGTGACAAAAAAATGAAAACAAACAAAACAGAAGAGATATGCTCTTTTTTTCATGGAAAGATATTTTAATTGGTTCAAATTAGGGGACAAATATATTTAACACAGCAAGAAAAATTCTGCCAGGTTCCCAAATATTGCAACAGTGTTTGAACAGTTTGGTCGAAGATGTTATTGCTAAGTTAAGTGTGACTTATTTACCAAAGGTTCACATACTGTTTCCTACAAACTGAGTGCATGCAGGATCAAACAATGTCCTTAATGAAGATGTCAAAACTATTTATTGTGCATCACTAAATGCAATTAATCAGATCCTCTTTGTCTTTTATTATACATGGATAACATCATTCTAGAGTATTTAAAAATCCTTTTCTCACCTTTTTTTAGGTTTCTGAGGCTCAGGTGTATTTAATGAAAGAATAATTTTAAAACATAAGGGCTTCACTTTTTATTTCTTTTATTACCCCTACATATCATCTGTCAAATTTAAAGAACAAATATAAGAATGTTCAATTTAATTAGGTACACTGAACACTTGTTTTAAAGCAGAATTTACACATTTTAAAAAATGCATGCAACAAAAATCGAGCATAATTAGGGGAAAGGAAAAAGAGTAGCTTACTTATATGAGGTTAATTAATTTGGTTTATATGTGGTTTCAGCTGTAATCAGTACAATTTCATTTGAAAGTTAGATGGCTGTCAACTATGAAATACATTACCTTAGGACATTTTTTTTCCAGTTCTGTCTAAACTTAATCTACCTGAAATCCTTTTAATTTTTTTAGAAAGTGCTCATTCCCAGGCAATTACCAAATGATCATCTATGATCTTTAAGTTTTATTCTTTTATTATCTTTTCGTGCTGTATATCGTCCATGCATGTAACAAAAGAACATGAGAAAAGCTTAAATTAGGAGAACCCATTCAGTCCATTCATCAGCTTCAACTGAAAAATCTTCAAGTCTAGATCTGACTAAAGAACAGATGTCTAATGAAGTGCTTGGCAACTTATTTAATACACAGTATTTGCCTTTTTCTCTACAAAGTCATTCTTTCTAACGTGAGTGCGAAATTTTCCCTTAACATACATTAATATTTGTTTCGTTGTTCTTATTTAGGCACTCATTTTAAAGCAAAAGCTGGCATCTGCCTGTATTTTGTCAAGGGCACACACTCTCTTAATATAGGTTTTTTATGTCACAGTCTATTGGTAGCCCAATCAAACACACACACACGCACACACACCTCTCTCAAAACTGGCGGTGAGGGAAAAAACACTTCAGTGTTAGAGGAAAAATAGTGTTTAGTAACTTAGTAACTTAGTGTCTTTTATTACTGGAAAACTAACCAGCTGTGATAACAGTACAGGAAAGCAGCACCTCATCAGAACAAAAGCCCATGCTTCAAAAGGAATATTAGCAACTTACTTGTTTGTTGCAGTGCTCTTAGCTGCAATGTTGCTAAGTTCAGAGAAAAGCCTGGATGGTTTGTATGAATCCAACATGATAGCACTTGATGGTAACTATTGTGGCAGAAAACCAGTGAGCAACTGCTGTCTTTTTATTATTATAACATTGTTTATAAGAAAAATTGCATGGTGGAGCAGTGTGTAGCACATCAACCTCTTGGATCCAGCATCCTAGATTTGAACTGTATACCTAGTTGTTGTCTATGCAAAGTCTTCATGTTCTGCTCAGGTCTGTTTGAGTTTTACTCCCATATCCCCAAAACATAAAAGTTATATAACTTAATCCAGCGTAAATGTATGCGTGTGGGGACCATGCGATGGACTGGGGCCCTGTCCAGAGAGTCCCTGTTTGCGCCCTTGTGTCCTGAATTGAATTAAGCAGGTTTGAGGATGTTATGTTTGCAAGGATTACTCCAATAAATTATTCAGTTACCCTAGATGCTGCTTCTTCTTCTTCATGCTTTCTCTCTGTCTTTAACCAGAACATATGCCCAAGTTCTTGGTTATATAAAATACCAACCAAAGTGCCTTGCAATGCCCAAAGAGGGAATAACTGTCTTTTGGGCCCAGTTGTTCAAAAGGTATAATCTGGATCAAAACGATATGGATTTTGAAATGCCTTTATTTGTCATATAGGATCACATAATCCGCCTTATGTTTTCCTGGATTTTCAAAGCAGAATTGGATTTAATCACTCTGAACCAGAAAAAAAAAATTCAGGATTCCCAAATCTTGCTTACCAGCGCTCTAAAAGAGACAGCATTTTGTGCTGAAGGCTACTACTGTAAGAATTTCAAAAACAGGTATAATAGCCAGGATGGGGTCACTCAAAGTGTATTTATCTGAAGAAACAAAAAACAGCACCAAAACAAAATAAACACCTCTTCCCATTTTCAATGTTTTTAACACAGTCAGACCTCATCTGATCCAAAAAAATTTAAATAAAAAGAAAATATATATTACCCACATACATTGTAGTTATTTTGACCATGTGTTTCGAATTAAAATTTTAAATGTCCAGTAGTTGAAAATTAAAACAAAAAAACATTCATATTTCTTCATTTACAGTATGAGATGATCAGAAGTTTGAATCTGTGCTTTTAGAAGGAGGATCTGAACACTTCAAGCCACTTTTTTGAGCTTGTTTGGCAGTAGAGTAGACATCATTTTTTCACTTAAGAAACATAGCTAAAGTTAGACCTCTTATATCACTGAAAGATGCTGAGAAATTAGTTCACGCATTTGTTTTCAGTTAACTAGATTACTGTAACGCACTCCTTTCAGGACTACCCAAAAAAGACATAAATTTTTTGCAACTAGTGCAGAATGCAGCTGCTAGAATCCTAACTAGGAAAAGAAAACATTTCTCCAGTTTTGATGTCACTACACTGGCTATCTGTGTCATTCAGGATTGACTTTAAAATTCTGCTTATGGTTTATAAAGCCTTAAATTATCTCGCCCCATCTTATATATCGGAATGTCTGACACCTTATATTCCAAATTGTAACCTCAGATCCTCAAATCAGTATCTCCTTAGAATTCCAAGAACAAAACTTAAAAGTGGTGAGGCGGCGTTCTGCTGTTATGCACCTAAAATCTGGAATATTCTGCCAATGGGAATTCGCCGGGCTGATACAGTGGAGCACTTTAAAACACTGCTGAAAACACATTACTTTAACATGGCCTTCTCATAACTTCACTGTAATCAAAATCCTGATACTCTGTATATCCAACTCATTATAATAACTATTCATGGTGGCTCTAAAATCTGTACTAACCTCTACTCTCTCTTCTGTTTCCTTTTCCAGTATTCTTTTGGTGGTGGCGCATCTACTCAAAGCACCGTGATGTTCCAACAATGATGGATGGATTAAAAGCCAGAAGTCTGTATGACCATCAACGTCAAGTGACTCCGTGAGAACCCTAAATACAAAAAGGACTATTTCATTTATGTTAGGTAGAATGCCCAGAGGGGACTGGGCGGTCCCGTGGCCTGGAACCCCTGCAGATTTTTTTTTTTTCTCCAGCCGTCTGGAGTTTTTTTTTTCTGTTTTTTCTGTCCACCCTGGCCATCAAACCTTACTCCTTTTCTATGTTAACTAATGTTGTCTTATTTTAATTTCTTATTTTGTCTTTTATTTTTCTTTTATTCATTATGTAAAGCACTTTGAGTTACTTTTTGTATGAAAATGTGTTATATAAATAAATGTTGTTGTTGTTGTAGAGAGTGTCCCTAGCAGTGAGGATCCACCATCTTCCAAACTAGCAGAGCTGAGATTAAGGATTGTTTTATCTGCATAAGGAGGAACTGGCTCGCTTTTCTCTTAAATTGTGGGCTCACTGTCCCCTGCAAAACTCTGAATTCCATGTAGACCAAATCAGTATATTCACCTCTCTTAAAGGGCTTTGTTCCTGTTTGGGTGTTTTTTGCTGCTGCATGGTCCTTGGTTGCTTTGGCCTTCAGATTCTTCCATCTAAATTTTACTTTATCAATGATTCTCTTCTGGCCGGACTACATGGTATTCACATTATGGGTGATTTCAGCCCAAATGTCTTTTTTCTTCTTCATGGTCAACTTTCCTTCTTTATTAGAATCAAAACATTCTACTATTGAGGCATAATAGCACCTAACACCCTCCAGCAGTGCATAGGTTTCTGCTACTATGAAATTAGGTCCTTTTGAGTCTATGGTTAGACCTTATTGGTATGGTAAACAGAGTTTATAG
The DNA here is from genome assembly GCA_026402145.1 of Polypterus bichir lapradei. Lineage (NCBI taxonomy): Eukaryota > Metazoa > Chordata > Cladistia > Polypteriformes > Polypteridae > Polypterus > Polypterus bichir. The sequence continues at coordinate 50,880,294 of JANRMT010062837.1, forward strand.
GCCATGGGTGTGATTTATTTATCAGAAAACATGCTGAATCATATCAGTTAATTGATGTTATGGAATTATGGAACCAATCATACATCCATCTTATTCATACCTTTCTCAGAGGACTTACAGAGGTCCACTGACATGGCAGGTATGGTCCATCGCCACTACCATTTTGGCAGGAGAGAATATATTCAAAGGGTGCATGTGGAGCGTACAAAACCACTAGAGGAATACACCACTGAAGAACTTTATGATTGGTTTTGGTTTGGGAATACTGATATTAAGTACACTGTAGGACAAAACTTCTGTGGAAGAACAGGTCCTCATTGCTCACCACTTCTATGCATATACAGTAGGTCTCTCTACCAAGTTGTTGGTGACAGTGTAGGAGTGGACAAATTAACTGTGTGTAATGTTGTGAAAGCGGAGTCAATCACTTTTGCCAGCCTGGACAAATAGTTTGTTTCATTTCTAAGGGATGACCAGATTTCCCAGACCAAGCACAAGTTCTTACATTTGGGGAACATGGACAACACTATTGGGATTATCGACCGCACTAATGTATATATACAAGCACCCCATGAGAGAGGGCGGGAGTACCTTAATAGAAAGGAGAAGCATAGTATAAACATACAAGTTGTGACTTCATGATTACAAACTGTGTTGTGAAGTGACCTGGGTCTGTCCATGAGCTCTATAAAACCTCAGAATGGGAGACTGACTGGACATGCAATATGAGATGCCATTGTTAGAAACTATTTTTTGTTTTGTCAAATGAAAGTTCAAATTGAATCATTTTTGTTTGATTTTGACAGCTATTTGGAGGATTATTGTAGGGGACAAAATCTTTTTTTTTACTTTACTGTACTGAAAGGTATAATAACCTAATTTCAAATTTTTCTTCTTTATCACTGTAATGGTAAATATATCAGGTGCAATAAATAAATAAATGTGTATATACAACATGATGTAAATGTTCTTTATTTGACCAATTTAAATTTATTTTGCATTACATTTTTGTTACTGAAATCAACCCTGAATCCACCCTATGGGTGAGATCAGCATTATCCTGATTTTTTGGATCAAAGTTATCACATTTCCGCGAAAAGGATTTGAACAATGCAAACTGAGGGTTTGATAAAGATGAAAACCAAGATTGGATTATGTGATTGTTCTGTTTTGGTAGAGTTCTCTATTACTCTGCTTTTCCTTTTGTATACTTTATTGTGTAGACTTTATCAGAATGCCTCATATTCCATAGACTTACCACTGTTTATAAGGTATTGTACTTTACAACTTCTCCCCACTTTCCCTTCTACATCTATAACCTCAGATTCAGGTAATTGCATAGAATAATATGACAAGCAGGAGTCAAGATGCAACCTAAATAAGGTATTATTGATAATATTCATAAAATAATAACAATAAGCAAAGTACACTTGAAGATTAGCAACCATAGAACCTGATAAATGCTGTTACGCAGTTTTAGGCAGCACATAGACTTGCAGTTACTTTAAATGTCTTTAGTTAAGTCATCATTTTATGGCTTTCTTCAGGACAGGCCACATACCTGTCTCAATATGGCTGCCGAGTTGTGCTTCTCAGTCTGGTCTTTTTTCAGTTCATGATGTGTGAAATGCTCCTTCATCATGATGGTGTGAGCAACTGAATTTATGCATTCTTTGTCCAAATCCTTACACCAATAGACATACTCTTAGATAAATAATATTGTAATCCAGTGAAACAATTAAACTGTTATCCACATTAGGTTTTTGATAAGATCATGCTTTGGCCACTTTAAAACTTTGTGTGCCACAAAGGTGTCCTCCCATCAGGCCCACTACAATCCTACTGCGTAATTGGAATTGTAGTCCCACTGTTTTTTGAGTAACGCCCTCCTATTATAAAACCTCTTCCTAGTACAACAATTAGACTAAATTTTACAGTGGACCAACGGCAACACACAGGCAAAATTTTGTGCGTCAGTTCAGATTTTTTGTGTGAATGACACACAAAGAAACAGACATCCAAACAGATTACAGTTTTATTTATATAGCTTTTGTGCTTGACCTTCAGCTTTACCATGTTTTTTCAATTTGTCTATAATTGCTTACATTTGAATAGGACCATGTCTTACATGCTCATAAAGCATTTAAAATTCCTAGTACAAGCTAAATTACTTTTAAGTGTGTATCAAAAATCACGACTATGTCTGCAGAACCATTAATAGCATAAATCACAGTGACATAATAATTTTTAAATGCATTTGCCGTACACTTAATATCCATAATCATTTATTTCTTAATTTTAAACACTTCAATCTTGTCATCCTTTTTTTATTTGAAATAAAAAGATTCAGCTTCTTCAGTCTTTCCCCATAGCTCTAGAATCATTCTGCCAGTTCATTTCTGGACTTTGTCTAGCTCGTATGTCCTTTTCTAGTAGATACAGCATTCCAGGAAGAGGTCTAAGAGGTGTATTGTTTCAGCTTATTCATAAACTCCCTTGATTTGTATATGATACAATGTGGTATGTACATCTCAGTAGTCTTTTCAACTGGTCCTGTCCACTATCATGTCACGGACAGTGATGAGTCCACTACGTTTTTCTAATTGTTTAATTACATATATTTTTTACTTCCTATGTGATACATTTGTTGAAAAAATTTGGAACTGACTTTTCCTGTTTTATGTTAAGTACAGCATATTTTCCTGAAATGTCTCCATACCTACAATTTCACATCAGAGTTTGTTTCTTTAAGATATTTTCACATTGCTTCAAAAATTTTCTTCTTAAAGTTAAAGTTAATTGTTTTACTTTTTCAATTTTTATTTTCTTCCAATATAAACTTCACGCTTTTCATGAATGGAAAACATAGTTTTGCAGCAGTGCTGTTCCAGAACATTGAAAAACAGACCATTTTCAATGAAAGGCATTCAGGGTAAAAGATGGGCTTTGCTGTGAAAAAAAAAAGTTTTGTTTTTTTTGCAAAAAAAAAAAAAATTGCTAAGGACATGCTTCTTTTTTGTGTGGATGTTGGAGCAGATGAGTTGGTCCAAACACATGCTGCTACCAAATATCAAAACAAAAAATAACTGTCTTTACCAAGACTGGAAGAATATTGGTTTTGTTTATGAAGATACAAAAAAGGTGCACAGAACTGTGTGTTGTATTTGGCATCCCATTCAGGGTCATTTCCTGCCTACTGCCTCCATGAATAGGCATTGGGGGAAGGTGGGGGTCTGCTGTGAAAAAAGGTCTTTTAAAAAAGAACTGGGACATGCTTCCTTTTGGTCACACTAGCCAAATTCTTTATAAACTGTGGAACCCTTCTCTATCTGTCTGCCTTAAGACAGTATGAATCAACAAATTTCCCTGGCAAGAATGCATCATGATGGCACACAGCCTCACTTTAAGAAATAACTCTGTCTACCTGAATCATCTGTATGTCTCCCTGCATAGCTGCAGAAGGCAATGAGCCACCCACCATCTATCTCAATATATGCGTTCTTTCCCCCACGGGTCTTCGCTGTTTGAAGGTTGATTATTCCCTGATCAGTTCCCACTGACAGACTTAAGACTTAAGATCAGGAATGCCTCCTTTTCTGGCTCAGTATCTCCAGGATTTGCTCCAGAAATCTGATCAGAATTTGTAAAGCAACAAGTGGGAGAGAAAACCTATTAAAAAAAAAAAGATTTTGAGCTACGAGTATTTACTGCAAGCTTAATGTACACGAGGACACTCGCAAAACACTAATTGCACACATCGCAATCAGGACAAATAACTGAGATCCTCAAATATATGAGCAGTGGAAATGTGACTAAGTGTTGCCTCACAGCTCCAGAGTCATGGTTCTGATCATCATCTCTGTGGAACTGACATGTTTTCCCCCTCCTAGATTTTGCTCCAGGTACTACAGCTTTTCTCTCACCTCCTAGAGATACAGTATAGCTTAAGATTGACTGACTGATGAATGCAATGGATGGGCTCTCTGCCCAGGGTTGGTTTCTACCTTGTAACCCAGTGTTACTGGGAATATGCACTGGATCCTGTCAACATTGTAATGGATATGCAAGTTAGAAAATAGATGTGTCAATGGGTACAAATGTATCACCATTGACCTAATTGCAGAGACATTAATATAATCTGCTAAACCAAACCCAAGTTGTCTGCTGTTACATAAGTGGTGCTATTTCATGTTATAGTTTATTCTCATGTGTTCACAGTACAAATGTCTGCCATAGACTAATGACAGTAATACAATACATACAGCAGGCAATGAATAAAAACACAGCCAATAAATGAACACCACATGTTATTTTATAAGAAGAACTTACAGTATCAGCTGGAAGAATCCATGCCAGTTTAGTAATTTTCTGACCTGAGGATATAATTTTCCCTGAATCTACTGGCTTACATACTAATTGTCCTGTACTATTTGCCAGTGTAAAGGAGAGAGAAAACCGATTGAGTAGGATTCCTGAAGTCCTCAGCAATATGGTTTGCCTTTCTAAAGCACTTTTTGTTATATAATGTACTGAACAGAGGGGTCCTGTATGCCAGTAATATTTTGAACTGACTTCTCCATCACCTGTAGTGTGGCATCATGGCACTTGGTAATGCCACCTCTTCATGGTATTAAATCTCAGTTCAGCTTGTAGCTTGTAGCTCCTATCTGGTGGAACAAGCCGTCCACCTCCATTGAAAATTCTAACTAATTCAATGTGTTTAGGAACAATATGAAAACTCTCTTGTTTAGTGTATTTCTGTCTTACTGTTAGGTTTTTATTGTCTAGGAATTGTAATTCTCTTGTATTTCTGTTCTGAGCTCTCCACTTGTGATGATCAATTTTGTAACTTTGTCCTGTAACACTTGATCCCAGACAGTCTCTCTAAAACTGATGTTTACTCAATTATGTCAACCACCTTTGCAAGACACTTGGGGTAAAAGCATTTGCTAAGCAAATATATGTATATATACATTTTTGTTTTTGGTCCTCAGCTGAGCAGGTGCCATATCAGGATATTAAACAGCTACACTATAAGGATAGAACAGACTGAGCACTTACAAAGGTTGGTGAGCACAAATGTAAACAACTTAGCTTTACATAGATGACTAAGGAATTAAAGGCGTAGGTGAGTCTTCTTGATGGTGGATGACAGGTATTGTGGCTACTTCAGGTCTGAACTTAAAACCAGCTCCTTGGTTTTGCTGACATAAAGGGAGTTTGTTTAACATGGAATCCCTGTGTGAGAGGGCAAACTCTTTTCTGTAACCCACCACATCATTGCTAGTGTTCAGACCTTGTTAACCCAGTCATAAGTTAACAAGGAGTACAGCATAGGGCTCAGAATACTATTCTATGGAATGAAGGTGTTGAGAATTATTCTGGAAGAACTGAGACTTCTAATCCACAGATGTTTAAGGTCTGCTAATTAAGAAGTCCAAAATCCAGCAGTAGAGAGTGGTACTAAATCCCAAGTCTAATAGGTTAGTAATCTGCCTCAGTGGAATAATACTTTTAAATGCTGAGCTGTAGTTTATAAACAGTAATCTGACACAGCAATTTTTAATATGTAGGTATAACTGTATGGTATGAAGTGCAAGAAATATGGCATCCTCTGTGGACTGCTTCTGGTGTCAAGAAAACTAGAGGCAATCCTAACTATTAGATATATGTTATGGGTTGCGTCAAAGAACCAGCCTCTCAAAGAAATTCATCACAATAGGAGTGAATGATATTTTGTGCACTATGACAGGCTTACTAACAAAAATAACATTGAATTTAGCTTTGATTACATTTTAAATATAATAGCAAAGAAATGGTTTATGAAAAATGAGGACATTGGCAAAATATGAAAAACGTCTCTTGATAAGATTAATTGTTTCAGTGGTACTGCATGTGCAATAATAATAATAATAATTTGAGAGTGCATAGATATCATTTATAACACAGATCTGGTTATTTTATTTTTTTAAAAAATGGAACAAAACCTAAAGAAAGTAGGAGAAGAAAGTTTGTAAAACAGATGTGCTATAATACCCAGGAAAAAAATTCCTGCCAATAATAAGGTTAGGCACAGCAGTTGATATGGCCAGATATCAGGTATAGACAGCAATAATAATGATTACATTATATAAATTAATCCATACATTTTTAAAAGCAATTGAAAATTATGTTAGGTTCACAGGAGTCTTTCACCAATCCTGACAGCACTGGACACAACACAGGAACTCATTCTGGCCCAGACAGCAGTCCATTGCTAGACAAAATCGTTCAAGCACCATTAGCCCATGCATATTGATCCACTGTAAAATCGGCAATTAACTGGAACAGCGATGAACAGGTTTACACTAAGAAAATCACATTCAGACGAGAAGAACATGTCAACTCCATACATATAAAACAGTCAGGATTCAAGAACAATCTCTTTAAGCTGTGAGGCAGGAGCACTAATAATGGCTATTCATAAGAAAACTAGACATATAGACAACTCCTTCCAAACATATCTAGAAATGAAAGAGGATTTATTAATTATTTAGTCAGCATACAATATGGTTAAACGGAGTAAGCCTAAAATAATGAAAGTAGACATCTATGTTGTTTGTGCTTTAAACCCCTTGAAATAATCTAGAATAGAAATCAAAAAAGCAAACTTCAGTCATACTATATAGAAGCTGCAAAATAGTTTCCTCTTGATGGTTACTATAACTAAAGATTGCACTGTTTGCAATGAAGGCGGAGTTGTTTCAGAATTCACTATGTTTTAATGAATTAATATTAACTTTCACAGCAAACATTAAACAAAACAGAAACAAAAGACATATTATTAATATTTCTACTTACAGACAATACTTCTGAAAATGATTGCACAAACAATTAGAAAGATATTTTAACACACCATGTGCAGTTGTGCAGCTTTCATAGCACACTCTATTAGCTACTGTGTTCTGAGTAAGCAAAATGTCTAGCAATTTACTGGGAGTGGTCACCATAACAAGTAAACTTAATCATGAGGGACCAACACCACTAGATGGTGCTCAGCAAAACATTAACATAAAATAATAACTCCACCACTAGATGGCTCCAAGATTAGATAGATAGATAGATAGATAGATAGATAGATAGATAGATAGATAGATAGATAGATAGATAGATAGATACTTTATTAATCTTAAAATTGCAAGTAAAACAGACAATAACTTTGTATAATGTTAACGTTTACTCCCCCCGGGTGGAACTGAAGAGTCGCATAGTGTGGGGAGGAACGATCTCCTCAGTCTGTCAGTGGAGCAGGACAGTGACAGCAGTCTGCCGCTGAAGCTGCTCCTCTGTCTGGAGACGATCCTGTTCAGTGGATGCAGTGGATTCTCTATGATTGACAGGAGCCTGCTCAGCGCCCGTCACACTGCCACGGAAGTCAAACTGTCCAGCTCCATGCCTACAAAAGAGCCTGCCTTCCTCACCAGTTTGTCCAGGCGTGAGGCGTCCTTCTTCTTTATGCTGCCTCACCAGCACACCACCGCGTAGAAGAGGGCACTCACCACAACCGTCTGATAGAACATCTGCAGCATCTTATTGCAGATGTTGAAGGACGCCAGCCTTCTATGGAAGTATAGTTGGCTCTGTCTTCTCTTGCACAGAGCATCAGTATTTTTTAATTTCTTTATAATACATTATTTAACCTTCTGGGCCAGAGCAACTGCTTTACTATCTCTGGTGGTTAACTTTCAAGTTCCTCTGTATTACAAAGAAGCGCTAACAAGTTTAAAATGTTTAATTTTCCCAGCTTTTAAAATGAGGCTACTATAGATGCGGAACCTAGAAAACCAAATCTTAGCAGAGCAAGCAAGGTGATAACATAATGGGGCTTATTCTGTTTTTGTAAACTGAAAGTGCAGACCCCTTAAGTCAGAATACATATTAATTAACTAGTCACATGACCTGTCATCCATCCATTACCCAACCCGCTATATCCTAACTACAGGGTCACAGGGGTCTGCTGGAGCCAATCCCAGCCATAGAATAATTTAAAAATATTTGATATCTCTTGCCCTTCATGCACCTTCAGCTACTATCCTAAGTATTTGTGTGTGTGTGTGTGTGCGTGTGTGTGTTTGTGTGTGAACATTTCTTCACCGGCACTCCCTTTCTCAAGCATGTTACCATAAAGCCTGCTTTGCAGGGTCTGTCATCATTTTTGAGGCAGCTTTCTCACATCCTGTCCCCTTTTATACCTGCTGTCTGTGAAGGTAACTCTCTGCATGCCTCCAATAGCACTTCTCTTACTTGTTTGTCTCACACTTGCACTTCCTCATTTTCACGTTACCATAGCCAAACTGACCAACCACACCAAAGCCAAACTGACCAATCAGTTTGCTCAAATGGACGGGACACACAGATTTTAGTGTTTCATTATATAGTACATGGGCTAGGTAGGCATAACAGATAAGCTGACCTCATAGCAGATAGCCTAGGGTCATTAAAATAAGCCTTCTTTAAATATTTGTCTTTTTACCCCATTGTGATATTTGTGCTCAAAAGGTTACTGTTTTAACTTTTGATAAGTGCAGAAACTAAAGTGGAGAGGACATCTGTAAGATGATAAGATTTATTTGTGTTTGTGTTTTGACTACGTTTGTAGGTGCAGCAACATGCTATCAGTGCATGCTCCCAACATTCCCTCATCTCATTGGAGTCCACCTTGCATTCAACCCTTTCTTAACTTTGGATGTTGAATGATGAGGGCACTGTCTCATTGTCGATTGCAGGACCCATTCACACTGGGACCAATTTAGAACTGTCAGTTAACCTGGCCTGCACATCTCTAGGAATGTGGGAAGAAAACCAGAGTACCCTAAAGGAAAACCTACTTGGACTTGAGCAGAATGTGTAAACTTCACACACAGCGTCTGAGTTCAGGACTTGAACCCAAGTCACCTGATCCATGGCACCGTAGTGCCACTTCCTGCAAAACTGTGCCTTTTGGTGGGGGTGGGGACACAATATCAGTTTTTATTTTTTTAGCAGACAACAAAATCTTCTATACCTTTTGCATTTAAAGTGCAAGACTATAGCCAGTCTTTCAATATCTACAGTATGCAATGAAAGAAAAATGTAAAATTACATATTATATAGTATGGAAGTACAGTAATTAGTTATAGTGTGTATATGACATTTTATTTAAACAATCTGATTTCTTTCTCAACATTTATATTTTATTACATTGTTTTGGTGTATAATTATTATCATAAGACAGCTGTTTTAAGAAAAATATAGGAAAATTTGTAATAGTAGTATGAACTATTTTCAAAGAAAGATTAAAAAGGATTAATTAAGGTACTTTAATCAGTAAAAGTTGCATAATTCTATAAGTAAGGTGGTACAGAAAGCTTTTGACATTTTAAAACAACAACATTTACCGTGAAAAATGTTTGACACATAAATGGGGTTAGTCCAGGGCAAATTCATATCTTGGGTCCAATACCAATGAGACAGATCCCTGCAAATGAATAAATGACTTTATAAAGTGGATGAATGTAGAGTTAGCAAATAATCGCAATGCCTATTGTTCTAAACATGTTATGTATCATTTTTATTTGTTGTGTCATTTTTAAATAACCTTTACCCCCTATGTATTGAATCTACTTTAAGAAAGTGGCTAGATGAATCGTTAAACAAGATTAATATTGTAAGATAAACAGGGCTTTAACTTTCAATAGATCAGAGTGGAGCACTAAAAGATAAATAAGGATGTCATGGTATTTTTTTACATAACACTTCTAAGTGGAGGCTTCTGAAATGCAGGAGTTGACCACACTCCCCGGCTGCAAAATAATATATTTTTTTAAAGGTAACATACATGTAAGCCATTAAAGGAAAAGTATGTGTATAAAAAAATCAAAGACATTAAGAAGGCCCCACTACCAGCTACTACTTTAGCCTCTTAAATAATGAATTAGTTGCTCGTATCCTCTGACAGTACTCTGAGAAAGCACTTCCTTTTGGAGTGAAGGAGAGCTTGAATGCTGATGAATTATTCATTGCTGAGTGTGCCTGTTAAAATGACTCAACATTGGAAGTCAAGTGCAACATTATCTTTCTGCTGTCAGAAAGTATTTCTGCCTGTAAAAATAAAATTAGAGAAATAAAGATACAAAAAACAATGAACAAACCATTGAATTTTTTCTTAGATTTAATTCATTATAACTATGTTGTCTGAAACCATTAAGTTGTAATATTCTGATACATACTTTATATTTGTAATAAACCTAGCTAAGACATTCCTAGTGTTTTATTACATCATTTAGGAACAATCCACTCATAACCAGGTCAACAGTTTACAGAGATTATTTGTGTTCTTTGTTAACTATGAAGCCTGATTCTAGACTCAGAATTCTAGCTTCAAGGGTCTGCAGGTGTATTTTGAGTGTAGGACAGGGGGATTTTTATTTGTACAACTGTCAGATATTTCTTATTTTTTGTGCTTTGACAGCAACGTGTTCTTGTTCCGTCTTTGTACTGAATAATCTGTGCTCACATACTGAAGATGTAATCTGGTAGAAGGACTGATTTTAGGTATTAAGGAAAAAATATTTTTAAACTATTGCATTCACTTGACAATCCATGGCAGCATTCTTCTACGGAGATCATGTGGAAGGTCGTCCACAGAGGAAATCTACACCTAAGTAGTACATAGATATGAAAAAGATTGAGCATTTGCATATGTTCACAAAGAGTGCTTTTGTTTGAGCCAGACCTCTCCAAAAAAGACAATAGAATTTGTAATACATTATTAGACCTCTCTATATATAATTCAAACAATGGAAATACTTTGCTATATTATTATTGCAAAAGAGATGCAGACAACAGCTGTTCGTTAATTCTTGGAATGTTTTAACTTCTGCCAAAAAATAAATGACTTACGTGCTTCACTTCACTTGTAAATATCGCAAACGGATGATTCATTCCAAACTGTGGCTGCATGTGGATTTAATAATGTTAAAAAACATACAGTATATTAGGAAGTGGTATTGTTTATTATATTATCATCAGTCAGTCATCGTCCAACCCGCTATATCCTAACACAGGGTCACGGGGGTCTGCTGGAGACAATCCCAGCCAGCACAGGGCGCAAGGCCGGAACAAATCCCGGGCAGGGTACCAGCCCACCTCAGGGCACACACACAGACACACCAACACACCAAGCACACACCAGGAACAATTTTTTTAGGATCGCCAATGCACCTAACCTGCATGTCTTTGAACTGTGGGAGGAAACCCATACAGACACGGGGAGAACATGCAAACTCCATGCAAGGAGGACCCGGGAAGTGAACCAGGGTCTCCTAACTGCGAGGCAGCAGCGCTACCCACTGCGCCACTCATATTATATTATATTATATTATTTATTTTTATGTACTGGTGTGTACATTATCTTCTATGAACAGGTTGTAGGGTTCATGGTGCAGTTTACCACCTCAGAAGTCTTAAAAAACGCCCTTGGCTTGCCTATCTCAAATAACCACTAATGAAAACAATATGCAAGTGAATTACGCTTCACAACAATAAGCTTTTTAAAGAAAGCAAAATCTTATGCTCATTAAGTTGGGATATCAGACAAAAGCTTACTGGAAGATCTTTCTTTTTCTTACACAGCATATTCCAGTTCAGTATTGTAGAAGGAGGGGGCCCTGTTCCAACAGTATTGGGTACAACATTGATAGATAGATAGATAGATAGATAGATAGATAGATAGATAGATAGATAGATAGATAGATAGATAGATAGATAGATAGAT
>JANRMT010062837.1:50911741-50942276 GCA_026402145.1 Polypterus bichir lapradei
ATCTATCTATCTATCTATCTATCTATCTATCTATCTATCTATCTATCATTTTTTGCTCCCTCCATCCAATATTTATGATGGGTTGGGCACCCATTTATTTCACATGATATATATACTGATTATGTCATTTTGCAAAGATTTTATTAATTTTTGAAGACTGTGTAAGCTACCAGTCATAATGTCTGTTAAAAGTCAGTTAGGTTTGCACCAAACCCGTTATAACCATTTTCTAAAGAAATTGTATTTGATCATTTCTATTTAATGCTGGAAATTAAAATTAAACACTATTTCTAAGTATTGCTATATCTGTTTGTCCTTCATGACTTAAAGCACTTTGAAGTTAATTACTGGCGTATAAAACAAAATATGCCACCCACCTTTGTCTGAAATATATTGGCACTTGACATTTATGTTTATTTTCTAAATACCTGTCTCCATAGATGAACTAATTTCCTGATTATTACAAAACAGTTATGGCCAAAAAAACCTTGGAATTTCAGAGAAATTACAATTAACTTGTGCAGCTGTCATTTTTTGCTTTTCAAGTGTGACATAATCAAGGTTCTTCAGTCTGTGACAGTAATTAAAATTTTTGTGTTGGATGCCATGATAGAAACAATTAGGTGCCAGGAATGTATTGTTCATTGAATGTGAGATACGCTATTAATATTCACAGAAATTAATAAATTGCTCAGTTAATAGTTTTGTACTGCATTATGCAAATATACAGTATAAATAAGGAATGCTGATTTCCTTGAGTCACATGTAAAGAATGGGAATTGTGATAATTATCTAAAAGAGAGCTACACAAATGAAATGATAGTTATTGTTACAATTTATTGAAGAGGCACTTCACAGAATTGAAAGCAATCCCACCCTGTTATCTGCATATGAAAATGAAATGCAAGTGGCACACAAAAGATAACACTGGTAACTTCTGTATAACCAATGGTGTGATATACATCTGTAACTTAACCTCAATGTACAGTATGTAACTCTTCTCTCTTTAAGCAGTATTAGCAAAGGTTAGTGGTACATTTTATATTTTTCCAAAAATACTGATATTTGAAAGTATAAATTACAAAGTTTTAACAAGATGTATTAGAATGTTTTCTTCTAAAAGCACAAAAACAGAATCAGATTAACTTTCATTTATTATTATACAGAAATTTTAAAATGTAATAATATATACAACAAAAAATAAATAACCAAAATTCTGCAAGGAAATGGTGTATTTTTGAAGACTTAATCCTGTATATATGCCAAAAAAAGTAAGCTTATCAGGAAATCTTTGAGGGAGTATTTCCAGTTTTATTCACTGGGGTCATTTCCTGTATACCAGATATGTATTAACTGTGTTTTTGTAAATATTACAATGAATCCACAACTCATCATGGAGGTCTTATATAAAAACACCAAAAGGCACAATCATTTGTCTTTTTTGATGATTTCTTCGGGAAAATTTATATCCATATACAGAAGCCAACTTAGGGGACTTGATGTAAATACTGATAATGTTATCAGACTAGCTACAGATTTTTACTGCCTTCAGGTATCATTAAAACACCTAATACACTGCTGTCCTCATACCAGAAAAACAAAAATGCATATTATATTAAAGCACAATGTCTTTCTTACCCTAAAACTATATATACGTGTTACATTTTGAAAAGGAAATACAAAGAAATATTTCAAATAAGAGGGAACAAAATGAAAAGTTAAGGCCCAGGGCTTTAGAGTGTAAAAAAATGCTTAGATTACAACAGTGTTAAAATCCATGATGCTTTAAAAATTGAATCAATATGGATATTCTAAAAGCTGTCTGAGACTTGAAACATTACAGAAAACAAAAACTAATAGCTGCAAGGACTTTGTTTCATTTGGGATTTTGATTCAACTGAACATTGATGAGGGGGAAGTGAGAGACTGTTCTCAATCAATTCTACCCTACTGAAGCAAGCAAGACCCCTTCATTATAGACATGTGCCATAATTAACCAAAATAGCACTGCTGAATCATTAACAACTTTGCAAACTATGTTAAAAATTGTAACTCGTTAAGAACTTTTTAACCTGCAAGATTTTATATTTTTCAATGTGTTCAAAGTTATTTAATATTGATTGCCTTACTTTAATCATTGAGTACATTCACATACTTCAAAGCTCAGTAATTTACACATAAATGCTACTGTGCATTGCTTTGGAAGACTTTTTAAAATATCCTACAATTAGAAGAATACATAGAGATATTTGCAACAATTCCATTTTTATTTTTGTGTTGCTTTATTTATAAGGAACAAATATGCATCAAATAGAGTCAATTTGTAGTTAACCACTACATACAGTAAATGCAATGCTTTCTTATTTGTAGGAGGTCAAAAATTATAGAAAGGAGTAGAGCACTGCACTTTCTTTTTTTTAAACATTGTAAGTCACTAATAGATAACTGCAAATCTATCACTGAAAGACTGAGAAGAGTTGCAAGTCAAACAAAATCTACATGTACATGCAAAGAAAATGGAATCAATTCATCAGAGAAAAATGCCGTACTGTATATACTCACGTATAAGTCGGGTCTTGAAACCCAAAAATCAGACCCCAACTTATATGCCCGTTCAAAAATGTGACACTTAATTTTTTTTTTACATCTTCTTGCCTCCTCCAATCTTGCATCAGTTTCTCAGACGCATCGAATTTTGTTGTAGCAGCACAGTTACCAATTTATTTTGCTACTTCAACTACATTTAATTTAAAACCAGTTTCATATTTTCTTCTGATTGAATGCTCCATCATAGATAAAGGATGCTCTTATGATAAAGGTGTATGAGGGCGTGAAATACAAAAAACACAAAACAGTGCAAATGTCACTTCGGAATAATTTGCGTTTTACCATGTGGTCACGTAGGCACAATACTTAGAAAAAAAAGTAATGTGCTCCGTGGTTACTATCTCAGGTGGGCGTTAGCATATCATAATCTCTTGGACCAATAGCGTGAGTTTTCCGCATTCGACTTATACAACCGACATTATAAAATACCAGAAATTACACGGTAAAATCAAGTCCCGACTTATCTGTAGGAGAACTCATCCACGAGTATATACAGTAATATGAAGGCTGAATAAGAACTGCATCAATACCATTTTAGTCATGGAACCACAGAATATCAACTGAATCTAAGAATAATATTAATGCCTTCTACAAATTATAAGCATTCAAGAACACAAACTAAAAGACACTAATAGACTGGTATCACATATAAAAATAAGGATTTACTCAAGAGAATATATACTGCATAAATACTAGTTTTCTAAAATGTCCTCAGAATGTATAATATACAGTATCTTTGGATTCTTCTCATGTTTTTCTAGTTATGGGAAGCATGAGACACTGCAGAAAAATCCAGTATAAGAAACATCTGATCCCCTGTGAAAAACAAACGCAGATCACCACTTTCACAGGTACAGTAGGTGTGTGAATTACATTTATAAGGACTATCCTCACCATTGCATGCAAGTTTGCCAACAATGTAAAGTAAATTTAAATTTTTCCAATATTTACAAAGAACATTTGCTTTGCTCTCGTTCAGGTTACATTTTACACTTTGTAATGAAATCTTTTTTCTGAAATGAAGTTCTATCTGTGTCAGTTGTAAACCTATAGAAGAGAATGAAGTATGCATTCAAAGAGGAAAATCTAGAGTGCCTATACAGGTGGTATCTTACAATAAACACTAACACATTTTTAAACTATAAAGTGGACAACACATTTTGTAACATACTATCAAGAACCCATAAATATTTGTCATCCATTCAACCATTTAGTCAATTCGCTATATCCAAGTTAGGCTTATTGAAAGCCAAAACATATCTTGATAGCACTGTGTGCAGGAGCCAAACCTGTAAAATGTGAAATCATTAAGTGAACAGCTTAGACTAGATGGATGGGAAATGATGACAAAATATCCAAAGGTTATACCAGGACATGTGGCATTTGATAGGAAACAGAAACCCATAATGTAAAATATTATCTGTTTATTTAGCAGAATCTCGTGAAAAAGAATACCGGATAGCTCAATTAAACATCATGCTATCCTGATTCCAGGTGATACCAGCGATGAAATGATTTAGAGGAGAGTTTGTCTGCAGCATAAATTGAGGTGAAAGATTTCTACGACATTTAATCAATTAAAGTATTTGTTTGTATCTTAAGTAATTCATAATAAGCTGCTGAAACTGACTCTTCTTTAATTACAAAAGAGATCAATACAAATGTAAAAGAAATTAGGTTATATGCATTTTCTTATATACTGTATTTTTCTATATATGACCAGTGTTATACATAGTGTAAGTATACTCATTTATATTGCTGTTATTGAATATAGGATTTCTTTTAGCCTCACCTAAAAGATGGTGTACTTTTGACCATGTGATAAGGTGTTTACTTTAAATTTCCACTTTTCCACATTCTTCCACAGTATGCTGTACTACATTTTAGGTGTCTTTTCTTATCTATCTCTGTAAAATTTTAGGAGTGCTTGAATTAAAATAAATACATACATAAACCCAACCTTTCGGAGAATGACTTTGGAATATTTATTTCAAAGATTATCCACAACACCATGTTAAAGGATTTCTGGTATTTGTTACACTGTATTAATCCCCGAGGGGAAATTGTCTTTTCGCATAACCTTTTTGAAACAATGTACACCAAATCCAAACGTACATTCAGCACATAAACATGTAGACTGCAAAATTAATAGCAGAGCCACACAGCAGAGTCCATTCAAAACAGCAAACATACGGATATAAACTGTTGCATTTGTATTGTTCTTGAGAATTGCACAAAGCTACATTTCCACAGGATGAGTACTGTGTGTCTTCTTTTTAACTGCTGCTTCAGTTGGCTGTACTAGCAGAAAGCAGTAGTTTCAAAGTGAAGGACTCATTGCTGCAACTGACAATGTTGGAAGAAGTGTTTGGTTTAAAACTCCTTTATTTTGTGCTGTTTTGCCACATTTTTCTAATTTCTTAATATTCTTTGTTTTCATGTTTTGTATTATTTGGCTGGTAATCTTTCATTATTCCAGGCATTCAAAATGACCACAGCATCATGGCATCACGTGATGTCCTGGTGCCTGCAGCCAAGGGTACCTATTTTGACTGGGCATCTAGTAGTTCCTAAGCAAGGATGGATTAGGGCAAGAGTGGGAGCCACAATGAGTTTTGCTGGTGCCAAGTTCAATAGTGCCAGTTTATTAAAGACAGGTTGACACTTTGTAAAAAACTGTAGTTCCATTAATAGAAACCAGGACATGAAGAAATAAATAATTGTAAAAAATAAGACACTTCAATAGTTTAATAAAATCAAGCAATAAGTAAAACAGTTAAAATCCAAGAAAGATTAGACAATCAGTCCATCCCTCACAGCAATGTCCTACCCAAGCAGAGCACATCCAGTACTCAGTTCATAAACTGTGCATTATCACAACATTGGCACTTAAACATGAAGTTTTCCCTCTGCTCCCTCGTTCGGCATCTGCAGAGAGTCGTACAGAGCTTCATATCTATCCGGCTCTTTGCAGCAGCAGAACAGGTTTGATGTCACCTCTCCCAGATAGCACATCACATTACAAAGAGATTTAAAATGACTTGACTCCTCACTCTTCTTCTCTGTTTCTCTCTCTCCTTCAGTCTAGACTTTATTGCTCCTTCCTTCACTCTCGATCTCTCTTTCTCGTATATATACATATTTTTTGGTAATTCATTTATAGTAAGTTACAATAAATGAATAAATAATTATATGCTGAATTGGTTATATTGTTTCAGTATCTGAACTTTAGTCAAATTAGCTTATATGACTGTCTTATTAAAAAAGATTAGATATGCTTTAAACAAAAGTATTAATAGACAAAAGTCTAAACTGTTAAAACATATAAACTGACATGGCAGAAAACAATTAACATACAAATGAATCATAAATAATCAAAAAAAAATCATTCATTTGATTAATTTACCTTAAACCATGCTTTTTAATTTTTTTTATAAAAGCAGCTCATACATGGAACCAATCCCTACTAACTAAAACAGTGTGGAGAGAGTGCCTTTCTCCGGTCAATGTTCTAAATCTGTGTAGACCACCAGATACCATAGACTTAAAAATATTAGCAACTAGGTCATTAGACAATCCAGTTCAGCTTTACTCCAGGGGCCATGCAATGGTTTCTGTGCTTTTTTTCAGGTACAGTACATGTGTACATATGGTAAAAATCAATGGTATGTTAGCTTTTTGTTTTCTTTGTTGTTTTTTCAACCATTGTTATATAACTGATGCAAACAGGAGCTATATGTCTGTGTTACTTGATTATCAATTTCCAGGACCACATTGTTAGCGAGCATTAGCAACATGAGAAACTTAAACTGCAATATAAAAAGCCATTTCAGCAGTAACACCGGCCCTCTTATTTACTATAAAAAATTTAATGAATTAAGTGAAAACCTTTATGAAGATGTTATAATACAAGGATAAACAAACATTTTTACAAAAACTTTTTTAAAAATACAGTATGTAAAACGTAGTAAAATTAAGAATTTAATATCGCTGGAGCAAAGTAATACATTTCTGTATTAGTTTACTTTATTTAACTTTATTTTAAGAAAGAACTTGTTAATTTCTTCTTATATCCTTTAACAAAAATTTAGGGAACTATAGAACAGGGCTCCTATAAAACAAGTCTGAGAATTGAGTAGGCTGCAGCACTGCTCACACACGGTTTTATTATGTAAATGTCTGTTTAAATTACAGTATGGATCAGGAAGACAGCAGTAATGAAGAAATGGACAGGTAATGCCTATGTTTCTTGAGAGGCATTGACTGTCAGCACTGACTTTGCTTATATCTAAAAATAATCTCTTTGAAATTAGATGTGTCCGTTAGGGGTAACACTACAGACTTTTAGTAGTAACTGAATTGTAAATATTAAAAAAATAAGAAAACAAATCTGTTCACATGCCATAAACATATGGTAGCATTGCAAAATAGGTCTGTAAAGATACATTACAGTGTAATGCACTGTTTATGTAATAACGAATCATCTACATTTGCTACAAAGAAAATGCTGCTATACTTGATGAATATTCTGAACTGCAGGGGTGCTCTTGATCAGACCTCAAATGCAATGGAAAGCAGAGACAACAGGAAAAATCCAAAACCAGAAATGATTTAGGTTGTGCTAGGGCAGCATAAAATGAACTAAGGGGTAACAGAATAATGAGAGCTATCCTTCCACACTTCACATTCCCACATTGTACCTTGAATCCTGCCCTGTCCTTCTCCACTCAAGGTGAGCCCTTACCAATTATCCTCTCCCAAAAGACTAGTAGATTTAAAGGCAACCCTTGGGATCAAGCCCAACTGACCAGCAAATGGTTTTGTTTCATCACCTGGCCCATTGGGTTGCATGCAACCATCTTCTTAACGGGTGTTAAGTGCCCCTGCTTATGGATAGATTACAGCAGTGACTTGCGGTGAGGTTCATGGCTGGTGAGGCACTGACTCCTTCAGAGTCAGATTTACAAATATGTGAACCCAAAAGAGTAACTTATTCAATATTCAGTTGGCAGCACACACATTGACTACTGATTATGTTTCATATCTCATCAGCATTCTTTACACACACACAGGTAAGGCACATATTTGACTAAGAAACTACGTTACATTTATAGTGGTGACAAAGAGCGGAGAGAGCGCACTTGCTCTACACTCACCATGTGTTCTAAATTTGCCGTTGCAATTCCACAATTCATACTCATTCAATACAAATGAAAGTATTGAGTGGTGTACAATAAAAACGATTTCAGTTTTGATCTTGATTGAAATATTTAGTTGTTTTTAAAAGCCTTTAATTCTGATGCTTTGACCAATTTTAATATAGACTGTTCAACAAAAGGATAACAAGAAAAACAAGAGAATATTTTATTTAAGGTCAATATTTAGTTTTTAAATAATGGATTTTTTTTCTTAGTCTGATCCCATTTGTTTCTAAAATTGAAAATCATTTATGTTCTTACCTTTATTTATAAATGAAGTCCATGCGCCTATCCTTCTCCATGGAAATTTCTGTCACTTTCTTGTAAAAGTCTTCCTTAAGATCCTTTAGTTTTATAAATCTCAATCTTCCATTTTAGCAGTCAGTCGGAACAAAAAATAAAAATAAAAGGACCACTGCAATGCACTTGACTTTCTGATATCACTAACTTATTGGTGCCCGGAGCCTCTGCGTAGAACAACAGCAGCAACAAGCACCGGTTTGGCTCACATGCACCCCCTTCGGTGCAGCACAGTATTGTGTACCTCATCTTGTGCCTTTTCACTGCGGTTTTATGTCTGATCAGCAAGACTAAATATGTCACACACATTCATTAAAGATATTAGCCAGACTGTGACAAGTCAGAGTATATAATAAACGTGCCTGCAAACATTATATTGGCAACATACAGAGAGACAATAACAGGCACATTGCCAGTTATACAATACAATACAATTTATTTTTGTATAGCCCAAAATCACACAAGAAGTGCCGCAATGGGCTTTAACAGGCCCTGCCTCTCGACAACCCCCCAGCCTTGACTCTCTAAGAGTCTTTTAGTTTGTGTTCTTTTCCCTTGTAGGGAAAAAATGGAAGAAACCTTGGGAAAGGCAGTTCAAAGAGAGACCCCTTTCCAGGTGTGCAGTAGGTGTCAAAAAGAAGGGGGTCAATACAATACAATAA
Organism: Polypterus bichir lapradei; assembly: GCA_026402145.1. NCBI lineage: Eukaryota > Metazoa > Chordata > Cladistia > Polypteriformes > Polypteridae > Polypterus > Polypterus bichir. Next base: position 50,920,509 of record JANRMT010062837.1, read on the forward strand.
AATACACAAAATAGAACAAATCCTCAATACAGTATAAAAATAAAAATTTTACAAGTATGGAGCAGAATTTAACAGTAGATGATATCACATAATATGATTTGGATTTTCATGCATCAACCCCATGTGTGCCGCACCTTGCGTTTCTCCCCTGTATTTGAACAGGAAATGTACCAGTTCAGCAATTTTGACTATAAAAATTATCAAAATTATACAGAAAACAAATCTATAGTAAAAACCAGTGGGCACGTTTATTTTATGTTATCATTATTAGTTTTTTTACTTTTTCATCATGAGAGCTCACCTGCCTCCTTTGACCATACGTCCCTGGACGTATCCTCCTACCGCTCCTGAGTTGCTAAAAGTACTAACTATTGGCATGTTGAGCTCTTTTGGCAGTCTTTAACTTCTTTAACCTTTTGTTCTGAGTGTGGCTTCCTCCAGCTTCTAGACAGCTTATTGGTGTTGCATCCTGTCAGCGGTCCATCTTTACTATTAGCCTTCTTCTGGGCTCTCCACCCAAGTAGAGGTTCAGACCATCTCCTGGATCAACGAAAACCCTGCAATGCCTTAACAAATCCTGCTTTTCTAACCATGCTATAAATTAAAAAGCTAAATTATATTGAAACACTCAGCTGCCCATTCAAAGTGTGTGTTTTATTTCACCATTATGCTTTTATATACAATTTCACAATAAACTCAAAATGGGCACTCTGCAGTATTTGCAGTATTTTGAAAATACCATCTTTATTAAATTCATCCATTTAAGCATCTACTGAACTTTCAGTATCTTAATTTAAGAGTTACACAACGCCAGAGCTTCCTTCAAAAATATCAATTATGAAGAGCTGATACAAAGATGGTAAAGCTCAACGCTAAAATTATAGCTGTGATTCAAAATAAAAACAGAGTAAAGGGAAGGTAAAATGCTAAACTCAAGGACAAGCTGTATTATAAACCAACTCTCCCAGTCACACAGTTCCTGCTTCTTTAATATCGCTACACAAATCAGCAGAAATGGTGAGACCAGACAAAAAAGACAGAGGAAAGGGAATGTTCAGCTAAAAAGGCAGCACCTAGGAGGACAAGATGTGAAGTCCAGAGCTGATCCAGAATAGCAAAATCTTGATTGTTGAAATGATCTTCTCCTATTGTGAAAAATGACACACATCCTCTGTTTACATATGTAGCTGGGATCATTTATCCTTATGTAGCGTGCGGCCGGGGCTCTTGCCTGGTTGGGACACCTCCACGCTGAGAAGACTGGGGGAGCAAGTGAGGAGGAAGAGACGAATGATATAGTGCTGTGCTTGTGCTGGGACTGTGTTATACTTGTGGGGAACGGGGAAGGTGTTTCCCACAAGAGAAAAATAAAAAATAAAACCTGTGTGCCATGAACTTGTGTCCCACGCGTGTCTGTGTCGGGTTCAGCTGGTGGTGCCAGCTTGGTAGTCCACACCTTGTTTTATAAAATCACAGTATCTAGAATATGGACACACTTTCTTCCTTGGCATTCAGTAAGTTCTGAAAACAGAGTTAAGACCATAAGGCAACCCTCCTGAAAAGTGGTCCCGTCTGTTATTTGCTTAATATGTTATTTTCAGAGCTTTCAAACTAAGTAGGGTATTTCCACAGCTTAATTTTCTTGTTGTTGGGTCCATTTCACAAGAGGGATCTTGCATGTATTATTCAGCTTTTTGTGATTATAATACAGCACAATTTACTGAGATTTCAACTACCAAATTATATATTTTTCAGATTTACATACACCTACCATCCATTCCTATGATTAGCTTGTCTTATATTAATTACTTTAGGCAAGCATCTCATCCCCAGCTGGAGATCAAGCCATCATTATCATTTTCTGAAGGCTGCAATGCTAACTGCTGCCACGTGTTTGAAGAATTATGATGTATTCTACATTTTAATTGTACTGGTTCTGTACTGTTGCCTGCCAATAATGCGATGTAATACAGCAGATTATACTAGAATCTTGAAGATTGATTTAATTATGTTTAATTAAGCATGTGTCAGGGCAGACCATACAATCTTAAGCCTGATCAAACAAAATTTAGCATCTCTAGAATGAGAACAGTCTCTCATGTACTCAGACAGCAGAAGGCACAGTTCTGTTTAGAGAATACAATTAAAAAATCTTTAAAGATTTACATTCATTGTGTACAATCTCTCAAATTCATATAATATTCAGTAACACCAACTATTTATTTTTCTTTTTTAACACTGGATATTTTTTCTTTTAGTTTCTTAGCTAACTGAGAATGAGAACTTAATTTTTTTTTCTTTATAATCTGTGATCTCTCACTGCAGCCTAATCATATTTTACATGTTGCAGGAAGCAATATAATATTAAACATGCTAAGAGAAATATTTATCTTTCCCAAGAAACTGTAATTTAAAATTTTTTCAGTGTTCCTGTGGGAGATTCTTCACAGTGGTAAAGTAAAGAAGATAAAATCAGGTTTTCATTATTTTTATTATTATTTCATGTCTATGAGCGTTCTGCATACAGAGAAATGTGGAAGCAATTTTTAATGAATATTGGATGGTAGATGTAACACTTGGCATTGAATGACAGACCCTGTTTCAAGGGAAGCATATCAGTGTCAATAAACAAAGGAAGAGTTACTGGTACTTGCAGCAAAATTAGATATTGTCCTTCGTGTAGGTGCCTTAATGATCATTTTTACAATTATAAACGTCTTTAAATGAAGAGAGTCCTGGTGTTAATATGAGAGTTCATTCAGCATAGCTAAGAACGATTTAGGTTTAGGCAAATGCATAGGTTCTGAAGGTGAAACTTGACAAAATAAAATATGCACAAATAACGTTTTTGGATCTAGTTAAAGAGAATGAAAAGCAAAGAAATGATGCTACTTTTCCTTATGGATCAACAAAAAGATAGAGACGTTTAAAATATATAAATCATTGGAAATGAGGCAGAAAATATATTGAAAACATTTTACAGCTGCTTTGATGCAAATGTAATCTCTGAGAAAATGAAATATTTCTGTGATTTAAACTCCAAGAGTACAAAGAACTGAAAAACCATTTGATCATTTTGTACTTGAGCTAATTAAAGAACAGCAAAAATGGTAGAAGGTATGTGAGTGACAGATACAAGTGAGAATTAGATGAGAAAATAGATATTACAAGATTTCTCAAAACTGAAGAAACACAGCTACAAACAACATATTACAGCATAACCACCTGCATAAACTAATAGGATTTACAGTTGTTGTATTAAAAGTAATATAGATCAAGCAAACAAGTGGATTGATCTTTATTTCATGTAGTATCAATAATAAGAAGCACCAGCACAAGGTAATTTACTGTATAAATAAAAAGAAAATATTTAATAATAAGAAAGCAAATTCATTGTTGTTAGATAATTGGATAAGAAACAAAAATAAAATTAAAAAACATTTCACTGGAGAACAGGGAAGTTGGTAGATTAGTGGCAAGAAACAGGAAAATTCAGTTTCAGAATCATTATTACAGAGACTGCATTTATTTTTCATAGCCAATATAGTAGGAAATAAATGTCAGTTTGCTGAACTTATCAACAGACACATAATGGTGTGCAGTAGATCTCTGATTATACTACAGAAGAAGGAAGTTTAATTTCATTTTGGTCCAAGTAATTAAAAACTCTTGCTCAGCATCTACCACACCAAGCCAAGCACTCTCTGGGGGCAAGAGGCTACATTCTAGTTTTGTGTGCAATAATTCAGAAATAGAAGGTATAACCTTCAGTAAAATATCACCAAATTCCAGGAAGGCATTTCATTGAACTTGTCTAGTCCTCTAAAAACGTTTTCCCAATTTTTCATGGTTGCAGCTTAAACTGTAAGTAATAGTGCTCCTTGTTCACTGGCAGGCATTGGTGCAACTCTGGAGACAGCAACAGTGGTACACATTTCACTCCTACCCATCTCAAGTACGCTTCAAAGCAGATGTGCTAATGTGCTACACCCAGGCTTACTAGAAATATGTGAAAAGGAAATAGTGCCAAAGTTCAAGGTGGCATTGCTATCTGTATGTTCCCCTTATATAACAGTAACAAATACAAAGAGCAGTGCCTCACAGAGCATCACACAAGGATACCATTATGGTTAGGAATAGACGATCACTCCTGACAAGGCAATCTGAGTGTGCAGAGGTCAGGGAATGAGAACATGTTTCCCTTATAAATGTATCTTTTGCTATTTAAAAATCCATCACCTGTTTGATTTTTCACCTATGGTTAGCGAGACGATGCTTTGATCTTCAAAGTTAGGTTTAAATGGTTGCAAGTGAAAACAGCAGAGATTAAAATGAAGCAGCACAGTACTAAGTGCTGTTGCATTGTAGCTCCACAATTCTGCTTTGGGAACAGGGCACTGGAAATCCACCAACCTCCCCGTTCTCTAGTGGTGACACCATTTCCATTTTCGCCTCTTTTTTGTTTCAAATTTTTTTAGTTAATGTTTTTATTTTATTTCTACTCTTTTTTTATATTGTGCTTTCATTATTTTGTTGGTGCTTTGCTTTGCTCTTCAGGCTCTTCATAGCCTAGAATCATACCCTAAAAACCTGTCTGTAAAGAAGTGTCTTTTGCAATAGTGAGAAACAATGTAACAAGGGCTGTAAAAAGTTGATAAGTTATGGAGAGAGTTTTTGCAGCTAGCACAACTAAGCTAATATACAGTGAAGTTTTACTGCTATGTAGTAAAACAGCACATGCTGCTGAAACTCAAACCTGGAGAGCAATCAAAAAGACAATTAGAACAAGCGAGATTCTGGACTTGAAAACCAAGACATACAGAATCTCACAAATTGACCTAGGAAGAGAGTTTGACAGATCCACAAAGTTGAATAAGCATTTTCCAAGAGCTATGCAATGGTTTTTCAAACTGTACAAAAAACAACATCAGCTGTCAGACAGGTCTACATGTTTTAATCACCTTACAGAGACATTGTGGATTGTTGCTTTGAACTAACTTTCTGAGCTTTTTTATTATTCAAGCTTTTTTTCCTAATTTTTTTTATTTTTTATTATTATAATGGTGTTGTCATCATGTTACCGTTCAATGGGAACACTTTCTTACTGCTGCAGTTTTGGATGCTTCTCAGCATGGTCATATAATGTTGTTTATAGACATGGCTCCCATTGTTATCAATGTGTCTAGAGCATTGTGACCTATGACATCATGTCAGTAATGCTTTAAAAAATGGCAGTACTGTGATAATGCACCTGAGAGGCATTACCAGTTTAAAGAAAAAATGTTCCAAGACTAGTTTAAAATAGCTTATATGCCGAACAAAAAAAGGCACTTACCTTTTTAAACAGTTGAAGTGCAAGCATGCCTCTTAATTTTGCTACAGCAGGATCGCACTGTGATGCCAGTGGCAGAGCATACGCGGGTTCAGGAAAGGCCTACTGGACTTCATTTGTCCCCGGTCAGAATGTAAGCATTTTCATAGCCACCTGCTGCTGCTGAAAAAGAAGTGTGGGTCGGCTTAGCTGGATGAAACACACTGTGAGTGTTCTCGTGCATGCTCATGCACATAAGCCTGCCAAGTAATTTAATTCAGGCCTTGCAGAGGTGTGGTATAGAATGTTAGGGGAACATGCTGGCATCAGCTACAAATGGAGGAAAGGAGTGGCCTATCATAGTATTGGTTGAAAGTGACACTATCCAGTATAAAAGGCACTTCCTGCCTATAGGGGTCATCTTTGTTTTTGTTTGTTTCTGCCTTTAGACTGACTAGAGAGAGCAAGATGGCAACATTGCAGAACATTTCAGTGTGCGATAGATGCTGACGGCTTGTGTCTATTTTTGTATATATTTTCATTTTTGCTTATTATAGGTATCTTCTAGTCACTAAGTAGGTTTACTGGAGGTATTTATATTTATTGAGGTTTGGTGCATTTTTGTATATACTATGGTAGCCAGCCTAGACACAGACAGGTAGACATGGTTTTAATTCACCCACACACGTTTATTTACAATTACTAATATTTACAAGTGCACACACAACCCCAAACTCCCCCAAAGTCCAGGCCTCAACAAAATGCCTCACTTTCTTCAGGCCGTCTCCTTTACTCTCCTCCCGAGCTCCGTCCTTCTCCGCTCCCAGCTCAAGCCCCTGAACGGAGGGAGGCGGCCCCTTTTGTAATCACCCGGATGTGCTCCAGGTGCCTCCCTATAATCTTTCGCCGGTACTCCCCAGTGTGGCGGAAGTACTGGCTGCATTCCAGGTGTCCCTGGTCTTCTTCCCCCCAGCACTTCCGGGTGTGGCGGAAGTGCTGAGGGCCAGGGCTCTTCAGGTATTGGGGCGCCCTCTGGCAGTGACCATGGGCCCCTAAAGGGTTGAGCTTCCAAGCTCCGTTCCCGTGGTCTCCAAAGCCACCAGGGCAGTCGCCCCCTCGTGGTCTGGAGGAGGTGCAAGCCCTCCTCCGGTCCTCCTGGGCGTCCCGGCTGGGTACCACCCCTAGCCACTCGCCACAATACATTTGATTTTTTTTTTTTAAGGTATTTTGGTGGCTTACTTTTTTTGGGGACTAATAATTGTTTCTTTCTGCTTTTCATATTATACACACATTGTCCTTTTGATTTGAGGTCATTGGATTGCACTGTAATTACTGTAATCACCATTTGTTATTGATTTTAGTGTGTCATTGCTTATGGACTGTGTTACAAAGCCTACATTTTACAGTTTTGTCCCTACACCTGTAAATAAACTATACAACATCAACAACATTTATTTATATAGCACATATTCATACAAACAGTAGCTCAAAGTGCTTTACATAATAAAGAATAGAAAAATAAAAAACACAATATGAAAACAAAATAAATCAGCATTAATTAACATCGAATAAGAGTAAGGTCCAATGGCCAGGGGGGACAGAAAAAACAAAATAAAAACTCCAGACAGCTGGAGAAAAAAAAAAATAAAATCTGTAGGGATTCCAGACCATGAGACCGCCCAGTCCCCTCTGGGCATTCTACCTAACATAAATGAAACAGTCCTCTTTGGATTTAGGGTTCTCACGGAAAGGCTTGATGATGATGGTCACGTAGAATTCTGCCTTTTAGTCCATCCATCATTGTTGGAGCATCATGAAGCTTTGAGTAGGTGGAGGTGGCGCAGGCCACCACCACAAAGAAACCGGAAAAAGAAACAGAAAAGAGAGTAGGGGTCAGTACGGATTGTAGAGCTACCCTGAATAGTTATTATGAGGAAATTGAACATATAGAGTATCAGGATTAATTTAAATTAAGTTAAATTGAAGTTATTGAAAGGCCATGTTAAAGTAATATGTTTTCAGCAGTGTTTTAAAGTTCTCCACTGTATTAGCCTGGCGAATTCCTATTGGCAGGCTACTCCAGATTTTAGGTGCATAGCAGCAGAAGGCCGCCTCACCACTTCTTTTAAGTTTTGTTCTTGGAATTCTAAGGAGATACTCATTTGAGGATCTGAGGTTACAATTTGGAATATAAGGTGTCAGACACTCCGATATATAAGAAGGGGCGAGATTATTTAAGGCTTTATAAACCATAAGCAGAATTTTAAAGTCAATCCTGAATCACACAGGTAACAAGTGTAGTGACATCAGAACTGGAGAAATGTGTTCGGATTTTCTTTTCCTAGTTAGGATTCTAGCAGCTGCATTCTGCACTAGTTGCAAACGATTTATGTCTTTCTTGGGTAGTCCTGAGAGGAGTGCGTTACAGTAATCTAGTCGACTGAAAACAAACGCGTGAACTAATTTCTCAGCATCTTTCATATAAGAGGTCTAACTTTACTTATGTTTCTTAAGTGAAAAAATGCTGTCCTAGTGATCTGATTAATATGCGATTTAAAATTCAGATTACAGTCAACAATTACCCCTAAGCTTTTTACCTCCGTCTTGACTTTTAATCCTAATGTATCCAGTTTATTTCTAATAGCCTCATTGTATCCATTATTGCCAATCACTAAGATTTCAGTTTTCTCTTTATTTAACTTGAGAAAGTTACTATTCATCCATTCTGAGATACAAGTCAGACATTGTGTTAGTGAGTCAATAGAATCGGGGTCATCAGGTGCTACTGAGAAATACAGCTGTGTGTCATCAGCATAGCTGTGGTAGCTCACGTTGTGCCCTGAGATAATCTGACCTAACGGAAGCATGTAGATTGAGAATAACAGCGGACCCAGGATAGAGCCTTGTGGAACACCATATCGGATATCATGTGTCTTTGAGTTGTAATTACCACAACTAACAAAAAATTTTCTCCCTGTCAGGTAGGATTCAAACCAATTTAAGACACTGCCAGAGAGGCCCACCCATTGACTAAGGCGATTTCTAAGAATATTATGATCAATGGTGTCAAATGCAGCACTCAGATCTAAGAGGATGAGAACAGATATATGGCCTCTGTCTGCGTTCACTCGCAAATCATTTACTACTTTAACGAGTGCAGTTTCTGTGCTGTGATTTATTCTAAAACCCGACTGAAATTTATCAAGAATAGCATGTTTATTTAGGTGGTCATTTAACTGCATAATGACTGCTTTCTCCAGAACTTTGCTTAAGAAAGGCAGGTTAGAGATGGGTCTAAAATTTTCAAGAGCCGAGGGGTCAAGATTATGTTTCTTAAGAAGGGGTTTAACTACAGCAGTCTTAAGACAGTCTGGGAAGACCCCCGTATCTAATGACGAATTTACTATGTCCAGAACATTATCAATTAGCACGCCCGATACTTCTTTGAAAAGCCTTGTTGGTACTGGGTCAAGGACGCAGGTGGAGGATTTTAATTGAGATATTATTTTTTGTAAATCAGGTAAATCTATCCTAGTGAAAGAGTTTAATTTGTTTATAACAGAATGCTGGGGTTTAGGAGGATCCTTAGTGTTTGAGGGATATACTATGTTATTTCTAATATCATTAATTTTTTGATTGAAAAATACAGCGATAGCCTCACAGGTTTTATTGGAAGTACTTAGGAGGCATTCCTGTGAGTTACCTGGGTTTAGTAGGTGATCAATTGTAGAAAATAAGACTCTGGGATTACTAGCATTGTCATTTATAATCTTGGAGAAATAACAGCGTCTCTCAAGACGGACAGTGTTATTGTATTCTGTTATTTTGACTTTTAATATTTCATAGTGGATAGTTAGTTTAGTCTTCCTCCATTTACGTTCAGCTTTGCGGCATGTTCTCTTTAAGTCCGACACTCTTTGGGTCTTCCATGGTATAACAATACTAGAGGGTTTTTTTACTGTCTTTTCAGGTGCAACTATGTCAACAGCAGCTCTCACTTTAGTATTAAATTTTTCCACCTTACTATTTACATTATCCTCGCTATTATAGTTGACACTATAAACGGACTGATTGCTTAGAATGTTTGTAAGTTTTAAAGCTGCTGCTGAGTCAAAGAAGCGTTTTTTAACAATATGCTTCTCATGAGTGTTTTTTATCATTATTTCTATATTAAAAAGTAGAAGAAAATGGTCCGATAGACCAATATCAATGATCTGCTTTACATCAACTTTCAGTCCTTTAGTAATCACTAAGTCTAACGTATGACCTGCTTTATGTGTAGGCTGATTTACGAGCTGCCTCAAATCAAAAGAATCCAGGAGGTTCATAAATTCTTTTACTTTTAGATCACACTGATTATCTATATGAAAATTAAAGTCGCCAACTATTAGGAGTGTGTCATAGTTAGTAATTAAAATTGACATTAAGTCAGAGAATTCCTCAAAAAAAGACGCGTTGCATTTTGGAGGTCTATACACGGATAATACTAGAACTTGAGCATCTCCTTGGATAACAACGGCGAGATACTCAAAGGACTTGAACTTACCAAAACTGACATCTTTACATTTTAATCGGCTCGAGTAAATGTTAGCCAATCCGCCCCCCTTTTTCCCCTGGCGGTCTGCACGAGTAAAACTGTAATCCGGAGGCGCAGATTCGATTAAAACCGCCGCGCCGTTTGAGTTAAGCCACGTTTCACTTAGTGCAATAAAATCTATTTTTTTATCACTAATAAGATCGTTGATAAAAAACGTTTTGTTAGGTAAAGCTCTAACATTTAATAGTGCCATATTTAATGTTTCGGAGGTGCAGAGATGAATACTATGTGCGTTATTGATATTTGGAATAGGGACTAAATTATTTTTATTAGCGCCGCTCTGTGTGTATTTTTTGTTTAATCTGTGATCTGTTTTAATAGTTTTGATACATTGTTCCTCTAAAATGGTAATTTTAATTAGATTATTGGAGTTTATACCTTTTTGTTGAAACCCGATATTTTTAACCATGGCTCTGTGTTTTAAATCTCTCCTGCTGATCGTGTTAGGTCCAAAACTATGACAATGCCCAGTGTGCAATTTGTTGTTGACATTCCCACCACACAGGATGTCACATTTTGGTGGCAGAGGTGGGATTGATCAGGAGGTGAAAGATCAAGCAATATTTTTGGTTTTGAGAACAGACAAAGGATATAAATTATGACAGCAAAGAAGCATCTGGGGGTTTGAATTCCTGAACATTCCAGAGGAGTTGTCCCTGGAGCAGCACAGGGAGTCAAGGATACAACCTCCATAGATGATGTTCGTATTGTGGAGTCATTACTAAGGCAATTCTTCACCATCTAGGAGTTCAAGGATCTAAAACATTATATGACAAGGGGAGGATGGCTATACAGTGTACAAGTGGCCAAGATCAGACTGGGTAGTCCATTTGGTTTCCTTACTTACAGGAGGAGCCAGGGGGACTTTTTTGACCATACCAGTAGACGGGTCTCTGAAGTATGAGATAATCACAGAGACCTATGGGTTAAGATTTCATTCTGTAGAATGGAAGGGCAGACAGTCCCCCACAGAGCTTTTGGCATGATTAAAAGAACTATGCATAAAATGGCTGCAACCCAAGAAAACAGTCAGTAGAGCAAATACTTGATTGTTTTATTGGAACAGTTTTTAAAGGTGTTTGACATCGAACTACAGACCTGGGTTGTGGAGCATTGACGGAAGTCTTCCAAAGAGGCAGCTGCAAAAAGTAGACAGAGTCAATAGAAGAGCCAGAGCAGCAATGAAACCCACATGTATGTCTCAGATTGATTTGGGTTGTGGTTCTACTAGTAAAGTAAGCCCACCAGCAGAGTCAGGGATCTGAGGGATGCTGATAGAGGCAGCCAAGATGGGGGTCACTGAGAAGGACCACAGCTGCTGGAGACTCTGCCTTCTGAGTGAGCTATGGGTGAGCCAGGCAGACAGAGAGAGAGTTGTGTTGGTCTTATGTGGGAAGAAATGAGAAAGATTAAGGACCAGATGACTGTTTGTTTTACACGGATTTTATCTCTGGATTTAACTCATGGACTATTTGCTATTTTTGTTGGATTATTTATTTATGTATTTATTTAAGGAAGAGCATTTCACTGTTTGCACTTTTGGTTGGATTTTAAAGAAAAGCGCTGAATGCTTTTCCACCAACTCCTTGCTGAATGTGTGTGTCCTTCATTTGCCCTGCTCATCCTGGTTCATGACGATCGACGGTTCTGGGTTCAGGAGGCTGGGTCCCACAAGCATCCAGGGAGAGCTGAGTATACCCAGAATGTGACAGGCACCTGTCTATCACTATCCAAGCCTTACATAGATAGATTTGAGTGCTTGAATCTATCTATCTATCTATCTATCTATCTATCTATCTATCTATCTATTACTGTAAAGTATTGCTTTAATGGTTGATATACGTGTTCACGCCCTCGCCTACGTTTTGCGTATGCGACTCACATGTAAATGGAAACCATGTGTTTAGTGCAGGCTGTGGTATTTTAAAACAAACCTCTTGTTATTATTAAGTAATATACTGCCCTAAAATGACTCATAAAAGACAAAAACTTGATGTTCGCTCTTTTTAAGACTCTTGGATGAATGAATGAATTTGTGCAAAAGGATCATGCTGTGTGTGCGTTATGCTGTGAAAGTGTTGTGTGTTGTACATCAAATGTACAAAGACATTATCAAACTAAACATTAATCCACATTTAAAAACTGTGATGAGGAAAGAGAAGCTATAAAAGAAGATGTCTAACACCTGAACATTCAGAAGCCTGCGTGAACATAAAAGTGACCAGTTACACTCCTGATATTGAGCAATTGAGCAAAGAGGTACAAGGGCAAGGTTTGAATTAATTCATTAATAGCTCTGATTAATAATAAAGAATGATTAATCATATTAGAATTCTTGATAACCTTTTCTTATTCAAACTATGTATTTTGTATTGAAAAAAATTGTAATTTATAATTTGTAATACAATTTTTAATAAATGTGTTGAAATTAAAATTTGACAAAACACTATTTTCACATATGATCCTGTGTATTTTATAATATTAAATGACCAATAATATAAGATGCAGTTGTAATGGGCTTCAAAAGTATATAATACAGTATATATATACTTTTTATATATACATTTGAAGCCCATTATAACACGACCAATTCTGATTCATATATAACAAAATTGGTAGAATTATGTCGGCATGCAGAATAAGATTGTAACATAGGTTCGGCACGACACCACTGAAAGGTTGCTGACCCCTTGTCCAGTGTCATCTGGAGCCTGTACATTCTCACAAAGATTATGTTAATTTCCTCAGCCAATGTTATTAAATATCACAGTATTTTGACTTTCTTATTTCATAATACAGTATAGTATAGTATAGTATAGTATAAACAGTTGCTGCAACTAGCAGGAATTTTCAAGCTCAAAACTTACACTTGGACTGTGGCAGGGTAAAACGAAACTCCAAAATAATGTGAACATTTTACCATGGCAATATAGATACAAACTGAGATGTCAGTGTACAATGTTACATTGCAGTAAAGGAGATTTTTGAACCTATTGAGATATTTTGTTTTTTTACGATAATACGTGAACTGTCAAAGCATGCATTTAGACAGTTGCTCCTTATTTTATTAAACTTACTACACTCCTGTGTGAGGGTAATAAATAACTAATAAGTACTGTAAATTACTAAGCAAACGTTTTAATGTAGATATGACCTTCTGTAAGTATGTCTTTGTTTTTAAGACACTGCTTATATATTTATATATATTTTCTATTAAAAAGTGATTTCAAATGTGGCTCTGGAAATTATACTGCCAGCTTAGACTTTTGACACCACTTGCTCCACCTTTTGAAGCTGTTTCTTCATGTGATTAGTTTTAGTTTTGGCACGATAAAAGAGTGGTCTCGAATTGAAATGCAATTCATAGAGCTGCCGCTAAGCAAAATGCAATACATCTACTAGTTATGACATACTATATCAGTTGATTTTCTTCTTTCATCCGATAATATTGATAGTTATTTTATGCTAGTATTGGTCATTTTGCATTAATAGTTATTTTTAATTTGCTAATTATTGGGGAGTACACTGTTGGTTTTACTTTCAAAAACACTCAGTTTACAAAAATTGAACAATATCTAGTCACAGACTCTCCACCACTAACAGCCATCAATCAATGATATTTTCACATCACTTGAATTGGAATCTTCTGTGCATGAAAGCTGAAGAGCCACCACAAGCCTATTTGTGCTCCTTTTTTTTAACTCCATTGTTGAGTGGACATATTTAATGTAGTCTACTAACACATGTAGCCGAATTCTATTATTACTATTATTTTTGAATATGATTCATTGTTACAAAAAGTTTTAATAAACAAAAATGTGATAACTGACTCTGGATGAAATAAAAAAAATTGAAATTTTTCAACTTTCATATTAGTTAACTCAGACACCAAAAGCACCTAAATGTTGAGCTACACATACATCTTTTATCTTGTTGAAATATAGCAAATACATTTTATTAGAACATTAACACAGAACAAACTAGATGAGAACAGGCCACTCAACCCAACAAAGCTTGCCGTTCCTATCCACTTAACAACAGAATCACTGAAGCCAACGAAAACATTCATAATGTCATGCCACCTTAAATTCCCTTGCACCTCCACATCAATGCCTTTGTTTTGCAAATGTGTCAGCCCAGGCAGCAGGCAGCCTGCTTACACATTCCCCACTGAGGCAGCTGAAGCTAGACACAAAATTTTCACAGCAGAAGAATCTTTATCTGGAAGTGAAGTGTCTGAATTGTATAGGGTAAATAATATATTGTTATTTGGAATACATACATTTCATGTGTGTTCCGTGTCTACAACGCTCTGTGTAAATGTAGGATGACAGAAATTTTTTTTCATGTTATAGTAATTATCACACATTGTTGATGTGAAGTGTATAATGTGTGCAGACTGAAGTCCAAATATCAAATAAACACTTTCACAAAAGGTATAACAAAACAAGTGTGCTTTTATTCTAGGATATAACCGAAGAAAAAGAAATTGTTCAATTTACATGTTTCTGTCAGTGTGTAAAAACTGAAACCCAAATATCAATCAATTCAAAGTAGACATGCCCGCTTGGCTGGTGCAGAGGTAAGAACTGCTGTCTCATAATCAAGAAGTTGCAGGTTTGATCCCGGGTCCACCCCGCATTTACTATTTTGAATAATGTGTTGCTATTATTATTATTATTATTACTGTAAATAATAAAAACATACATTTGATTTGAGTCTGTAACAGCCAGTGTAAATTTATAGTACTTTTAAAAGATATCACTGAAGGCATATAAGCAGACACACAAATGCTGGAGAATTATGCCTTCTTGGTATTTTGTTGTCACTTTAATTTTTTTTATTCAGTTTTATTCTTAAATAAAAGCACACTTGTTTCATTATACCTTTGTGAAAGTGTTTATTTTATATTCCAGTAACCACCTGAATGACATGAAATCTGTCTCTGCCTCTCTCACTCACTCTCGTGCATGCAAACTCATATCCATTCATGAAAACGTCATTATTTGAAAACATTTGAACATGAGTTGTCATTTCAAGGGGAGGCAGAGATCTTGGAACAGGAGCTTATTGTTGAATGTGCTTCCTCTTTTTTTTTTTTTTACATCGACTTTTCTTGTATGTTCTCGCATGCATGATGTCCATGATGTCAACACTGCACTGACAAAAAGAGAGAACCATAAATATATGTGACATTTTGAATAAATCATTTTATGACCTGTATAGTACATATCAGAAAACATTGTAGCACTGATGCAACATTATATTCATTTACATACCTTCATGTGGTTGTAGTCTGTGGCCATGTTTGTTTTTTTTTATGATCTTGCCCAATCTCCACTTTATGGTGCATGGTACTGCGAATGCAGACAGACTTCTTCTGTTTAGGTGCATACAATGTCAGCATGGCACTGCCAGATCTAAATACTAGTGTGGAGAATTGCTTGCATACTGAATTCCTAACCACTTAATTCTTCTAAAATAACATCAAATCAAATTTTGAAAGTCCCTAACGTCCTACTGTCAGACACACTACTTGGCAGGTTATTCTATGTGTCTATGGTTCTGCATGTAAAGTAAAACTTCCTAATGTTTGTTCAAAAGTTTCCAACTGTGTTACTGTGTTCTTGATGAACTAATTTTAAAATAGCAGTCTCGATCCATTGTACTGATTCCCTTCATAATTTTAAACACTGCAATCATGTCTCCTCTTAATCTTCTTTTGCTTAAACTGAAAACAATCAGCTCTTTTAATCTTTCCTCATAACTCATCCCCTGTAGCCCTTGAATCAGCCTAGTCAATCTTCTGGACTTTTTCTAGTGCTTTATGTAACCTGGAGGCCAAAACTGAACACAGTAGACTAGATGTGGTCTCACCAGTGTGTTATAAAGCTTCACTGTAGCTGAATGTAAAAATAGTTTGATTAAAATTTTCTCACTGCTAAGGCTGCATTTTATTTTTAAACAGTAACACTAGATTGAGAAACCGTTACATGAAAAGTCATCCCAATCCACAATATAGAAAATTGAGATTAAATCTTATATAAAGAAACACAAGATTCTTATCAAACTAAATGTCACTGAAAAATATTGTACTGTCCTCTGGTCTGCATAGCAATACTGTTAGCCCTAGAACTGAGTATATTGCATCTCTGTGATCATGTGCCACTTAAAGAATGAATCGGTTTAAAACTTGAAAGTATTATGTGTGTGTGGCATTAGTATTAACATAGTCCTGTTTGATGAAACCCTCAGTAAAGCAGGTTAAAACTCACATTGGAAGAAAGAGTGTTAATTATAACATAGAACAGGCTTCATAAGAGTGGTCTCAAGTTTCAGAGACAGGTGATCAGAACACTTCCTGGCTTCACTGCATCACTATTTTGAAAGCTTTACTTCACAGACTTGACAGTTTCCCAGATTTCTCCTACGTGTATTTCTAATTTTCTCTTGCCTTCCAATAATAGCAGTATAGCACTTTGAAAACCTAATGTTACAAAGACTTGTTCTGTCATATTCCTTATGTAACTTGCATTGCCCTTTCTGGATAAGGAAGGTGTGAGGATTTTTTGACAGGTGTGAACCTTTTAAAGAGAAAGAAAACAGCAAACATTAAATGATACCAAAAGCTACAGATTGTTTGATGTGATATTATAAAATGTCCAAAATGTAACAAAATTTAAGAACTTTTTTTTAGCAAAAATGTGTGGCCTGTATTTTAATTCTCTCAGCCAAATCTACAGTACATTTGCATGAACAGCACTTTCACTTTACATACTGCCTTTGAGAGACACAAATAGAAAATATAATACCTGTATTTGCTTTAATGTACATACTTAAAACTAAACGATATTTATCCTGCTCAGTCCTTAATTTTGTCAATGAGTTAAAAGATTGGATGAAAGATAAAAGCTTGTTTTTGACTTCAGAAAATAAATGTTACTAGTTGGTGGAAACTGCAGCAAAGTTATTTCATTTCTAACTCAATAAGCTTAAACACATGTTCTACTAAATCAGCACAGCTTAGATATTGTCTCTGTCACAAGTCTATCTCTTACCACATTACATCACTAGGTTACTACAAAAAGATTTCTTAGCTGCACTTTTAATGTGAACCCATGACAAGGCAGGGTTAGGCTCCATGTCCTCAAGACTCAACTGTAATAAATAGGTCGAGAAAATATATGGTTGGGGAATAAATGGCACTTTGTACTGAGAAATTTTACAATGCATTCTTATTGCTCAGCACAATTCCATTTTAAGTATATCTTTTTTCCATGAAGTTGCCAAGTTACCCCTAGATTTCTTTGTTTTTTTTTTAGCTGGTTAAAAAAATTGTGTCACCCTTCAAAGAGACACTGAAGAGTTTGTAAGTGCACATGGATTTTATTATCCATTTAGACTTCTGTTTTTGAAACTGTGTTTTCCATTATTGTCTGCCAGAGAAAAAGAGGGTTAATAAAACAGACAGAGTCAGAATTTGATATTCAGAACCCCATCTCTGTTCAGCTTGGCTCACTATTGCTAACACCTACCAAGTCAATACACAACCTTAGGGTGGTGATTGATGACTAGCTGTCCTTCAGGGATCATGTTGATACGGTCTCAGTCTTGCATAGTCACTCTTCAATATCTGGAAGATCAGACCAAATCTGACAGAATATGCAGTGTAACTTCCTGGTCTTGTTATGTTACTGGACTACTGTTATTTTCTGCTGCCAGAAGCACAGACACGTGTCGCCAAGCTGCTGCAGATGATTTAAAGTGTTTAATCAGCCAACGTGGGCATATGACTCTCCTGTAATCAGATTGCTGCATTGGCTTCCTGTAGTGTGATGTTTTAAGTTCAAATCTTTAATTCTTGCCTACAGAGTAGTTATTGGGTCTGAACCTATATATACTCAGCAAAAAAAGAAACGTCCCCTGACTTTCAACTGTTTTTACTTTCAGTAGATTTAATGTATAAATATTTGTATGAACACTAAAAGAGTCAACACCATAAGACATAAACTAAAAATGTTTCACAATGTGTCCCTGAATGAAGGGAGGCTCAAAATCAAAAGTACCAGTCAGTATCTGGTGTGGCCACCAGCTGCTTGAAGTACTGCAGTGCATCTCCTCCTCATGGACTGGACCAGATTTGTCAGTTCTTGCTGTGAAATGTTACCCCACTCTTCCACCAAGGCACCTGCAAGTTCCTGGACATTTCTGGGGGGAATGGCCCTAGCCCTCACCCTGCGATCCAACAGGTCCCAGACGTGCTCAATGGGATTGAGATCTGGGCTCTTCGCTGGCCATGGCAGAACACTGACATTGCTGTCATGCAGAAACTCACGCACTTTTTGCCACTCCTGTCTGGTCCAGCAAAGGTGGGTTTGTGCCCATAGGCGGCGTTGTTGCTGGTGATGTCTGGTAAGGACCTGCCTTACAACAGGCCTGCAAGCCCTCAGTCCAGCCTCTCTCAGCCTATTGCGGACAGTCTGAGCAATGATGGAGGGATTGTGTGTTCCTGGTGTGACTCGGGCAGTTGTTGTGGCCATCCTGTACCTGTCACGCAGGTGTGAAATTCGGATGTACCGATCCTGTGCAGGTGTTGTTACACGTGGTCTTCCACTGCGAGGATGATCAGCTGTCCTTCCTGTCTCCCTGTAGCGCTGTCTTAGGCGTCTCACAGTGTGGACATGGCAATTTATTGCCCTAGCCACATCAGAAGTCCTCATGCCTCCCTGCAGCATGCCTAATGCACGTTCACGCAGATGAGCAGGGACCCTGGGCATCTTTCTTTGGGTGTTTTTCACAGTCGGTAGACAAGTCTCTTTAGTGTCCTGCGTTTTTAGAACTGTGACCTTAAATGGCTACTTTCTGTAAGCTGTTAAGGTCTTAACGACCATTCCACAGGTGCATGTTAATTAATTGATTATGGTTAATTGAACATGCATGGAAAACATTGTTTAAACAATTTACAATGAAGATCTGTAAAGTTATTTGGATTTTTAAAACATTATTGTTGAAATACACAGTCCTGAAAAAGGGACGTTTCTTTTTTTGCTGAATATATTTAGAGACACTTCTGAGGTCCTATGCTTCTTTTTGACTACGCTGGTTTGCTGTTGAATGGCGTCTGGTAAAGCCACCTTCACATGACATCAATTCTCAATCAGACTCTTTTTATATGTAGCTCGTGGCTAGTGAAACAAGCTGCACACCTCTACTGAACTGATGATTCCCTTAATGTGCTTCTCAAACAATTATTAACCTTTATTTTTTTTCCATACACATGTGCCAAAAAATGAAACATTCCTATCTGCTTGTATGGGGCACAGATCTTACACATCCTTATTTTGTGAGAATTCTAACAGTTCATGGCTGATGATTTCCATAGATTGTGGTTTTGGAGCAAATATATACAAAGAGATGCTCAGATAAGCTGGTTTGGCTGTAGATATTCAGAACAAGCACTAGATAGAATGTCTTCAGGGTTCTATCACAGTTCTTTGACACCATAAGTGAGTAGGAGATCTCAGAAAGTGAAGCCAATATTAAATTTAATTGTAATTATGCTACATTCTCATCTGATGACAATCAATCCTTTGAAGATAAAACTCATGCATCCTCCCATCCACTAAAAAATGAAGTGTTAATGTCATAAACAGATATATATATTTTTGTTTAATCACTCCTCATGACTGTCTGGGTGGCCTTAGTGTTGCAAGTGTAATTAAAATGGTTCAGCACACTAACCAGTTAACTTTATATACAAGACAATAAATCTGATTTTAAATCATGTCATCAATAGTAAATGATACAATATATTAGAATTGGAGAATACGAGATGAATCAATAATCCTTGAGATGACCAGCTAGCAGAGGTGTCGACTTTATAATAATTAGAAAGACCTTGGTAAGGCTAGCTTACAATACTATACTAGGTTACTTATATTTAACTATATACTTATATTTTCTATATAAATCAAATGAATAAACACAAGCAACCTATGCAATGCTTACACAAGCAGGTCAACTTCCAACTACAATTAGCACATTTACATGCTCTTCAATAACCCAATTATTCATAGAAACCACATTTCTAAAATATCATGTAACACTTTATTCCAATTAGTGAAATTGGGATATTTATCTCTGAGAAAACTGATCAACAAAGGTAGACTTCATCCACAGATAATCCAATTATGTAGCTATATAAACCTATAACTGGGTTACTATTAAGGATATCATAGTCTGCGATTGTCCGTTGC
This sequence comes from Polypterus bichir lapradei, assembly GCA_026402145.1. Lineage (NCBI taxonomy): Eukaryota > Metazoa > Chordata > Cladistia > Polypteriformes > Polypteridae > Polypterus > Polypterus bichir. The sequence goes on from JANRMT010062837.1 coordinate 50,940,673, forward strand.
ACTTTATTTGCCTGTTCATGTATTTGCTTTGCAGCCATGGACAGAAGCGTCCAAAAAACACATTTCCAGGGGCAAATGTTTGGGTGATTGAATTATTCCTTTTCCTGGTTGAATTAATCTTTCTTAATATTTCAGAAATAATTAAATTTATGTTGATGAGCTGATCGTAGAGGGTTAAGCTTAGCAACACAATCTCGAGACCAATAGCGAAACATTAAAAGTAACATGTATTAAGTAGTCTGATTACTTTTTAAAGTAATGATTAACTTAATGCAAATGATATTAAAGGAAAAATATCTGCATTATTAATATTCCAGGCGTCCTGGGCAAGAAACAAAAATCATACATACTGGGTCCCTTGCAGGGCGCAGTCCTACAGCTAAGCATGAAAAAAATTGCTGTGTGTAATCCATTTGTAGAAACCGATAAATAAAATGTCAATATTTATAAAACACAAGAACAGTATATAGGTGTCATGCTTATTTTCAGATTCACAGTGGCTGATGATGACATTTAACTCTTTTTGTACAGTTTTAATGTAGGAACATTTTGCCAAAGGAGAACTCCAGAACTTTACTTGTGCGTGTAAACACGGATTATTAAGAAACCAGGTTTCCACCTTAACTGGGTTATTCACCTTAAATTGATTATGTGTGTGCATGTAATTATGCTAATTGTCACTAGATACATTACATGTGTTTTGCAGAATTATACGTTCTGTGGACAAACAACTTTTTGATGGGAAAGACATGAAAACCATTCTGCAATAAGAACTGTGTACGATAAATGGGCTGATTGGTTGCTTTTTCTTTGCAGTCCTGGTCCCCAATTGACAGTGGATGAGTGACTGTTTCTATTCTGTGATCATTGTCCTTTAAAGAAGCACATGCCAAACAAATTAGCATGACATAAAGGTACCACTTCCAAATTTGTCTTAATTGAGGGCACTAATAGCACTGTCATATTCTAATTCCTAAAAAAAGAATAATTTTCTATCTATACTAATAAACGGCAAAGCCCTCACTCACTCACTGACTCACTGACTGACTGACTGACTCATCACTAATTCTCCAACTTCCCGTGTAGGTAGAAGGCTGAAATTTGGCAGGCTCATTCCTTACAGCTTCCTTACAAAAGTTGGGCAGGTTTCATTTCGAAATTCTACGCATAATGGTCATAACTAGAAGCTATTTTTCTCCATTTACTGTAATGGAGTTCAGCTGGAGGGGCGGAGTTTCGTATGACATCATCACGCCTCTCACGTAATCACGCGTTACGTAGAAAGCCAGGAAGAGCTACAAAACGCGCTTTAGAAAACATGCATTATATAATTAAGAAGGCAGCGAAACAATTAGAAGCGATCGAGTGACATATAAAACCATATTCAGCGGCTCACGTGAACTGACGCAGTGCGCAGACAAAAAGTAACAGTTCCAAAGAGTGCTGAACAAAAACCGAATTACACTGCTACGCTCAAATAGATAAACCACACGCCATGGCGCGATAGTAAAGCATTCGCCTGTAGCGCCCACGTCCGAGGTTCGATTCCCGAGAGGGGATGCACTAAGTATGTACGCGCGCTTCTCGATTTATTTTAACCTCGC
>JANRMT010062837.1:50947276-50961862 GCA_026402145.1 Polypterus bichir lapradei
TATATATATATATATATATATATAGATAGATAGAGAGAGAGAGAGAGATGACAACAACACTCATATCAATGACAAAACAATTACATTAACAATCATGTTACATTATTTTTAAAATATTTCCTTTTCTTTTTCATAACTTCTTTAACACACTACTTCTCCGCTGCGAAGCGCGGGTATTCTGCTAGTTAATTAATACTTTGTACAAAGATGATTCTCTGAGCAAAAGAAAAGAAAGAAAGCTGCATATTATTCAGGATTACAATGGAACAAAGTAAGGTTTTTGTCAACCTGGACAAGATCGCAGCCACTCACTGCACAAGGTGGCTTGTTTGCTGCCTGCTCTTTTCTACATCATTATTGATATGGGTGCCTGCAATGCCTTATATGGAAACAACTAAACAATTACTGGAACAGTAGTGAACTGAACTGAAAGAAGATCTTTCTGAAACATCTGGGTAAAGACTAAGTACCTCACATTGAGAGGAGATGACCTCTTTCAAGAACATCAGCAGCTGTATCTGAGGGACATTCAGCTAGAAGTGTGCTTGGTGTGACTTCTGCACAGAAGAAGGAAGACAAGGAAACCTGGTGGTGGAATGGAGAAGTACAGGAGAGTACACAGAAGAAGAGGGTGGCGAGGTAGAAGTGGGATAGTCATAGAGATGAAGAAAGTAGATATGAGTACAAGGAGATAAGGCATAAGATGAAGAGAGGGGTGGAGAAGGCTAAAGATAAGGCATATGATGAGTTGTATGAGAAGCTGGACACTAAAGAGGGAGAAAAGGACCTGTACCGATTGGCTTGACAGAGGGACCAAGCTGGGAAAGATAAGCAGCAGGTTAGGTTGATAAAGGATAATGATGGAAACATACTCACAAGTGAGAAGAGGATGATGTGGAGGTAGTAAACCAGGATATGCAGTAGATTAGCAAGGAAGAAGTAAGGACAGCTATGAAGAGGATGAAGGATGGAAAGGCTGTTTGTCCAAGATGACATACGAGCGGAAGCATGGAGGTGTTTACAAGAGATGGCAGTAGAGTTTTTAACTATATTGTTTAATAAAATCTTGCAAAGTGAGAGGATGCCTGAAGAGTAGAGAAGTGTACAGGCACCAATTTTTAAGAATAAGGATGGTATCCAGTGCTGTAGTAACTAGATAGGGATAAAATTGATGAGCCACAGCATGAAGTTATGGGAAAGAGTAGTGGCAGTTAGGTTAAGAAGGGAGGTGATGATTAGCGAGAAGCAATATGGTTTCATGCCAGGAAAGAGCACCATAGGTATGATATTTGCTCTGAAGGTGTTGATGGAGAAGGCCAAAAGAAGTTGCATTATATCTTTGTGGACCTAGGGAAATCATATGACAGGGTGCCTAGAGAGGAGTTGTGGACTTGTATGAGGAAGTCAGGAGTAGCCGAGAAGCACATTAGAGTGGTACAGGATATGTACGAGGGAAGTTTGACAGTGCTGAGGTCTGCTGTAGGAGTGATGGATGTGTTTAAGGTGGAGGTAGAATTGAATCACTTATTGGCTCTGAGCTCTTTCTTATTTGCAGTGGTGATGGACAGGTTGACAGTGGAGATTAGACAGGAGTCCCTTTGGACTATAATGTTTGCGGATGACATTGTGATCTGTAATAAGGGTAGGGGGCAGGTCGAGGAGACCCTGGAGAGGTGGAGATATGTTCTAGAGAGGAGAGGAATGAAGGTCAGTAAGACCAAGACAGAATGCATGTGTGTAAATGAGAGGTAAGTCAGAGGAATGGTAGGGATGCAGGGAGTAGAGTTAGCAAAGGTGGATGAGTTTAAATACTTGGAATCAATAGTACAGAGTAATGGAGAGTGTGGAATAGAGGTGATGAAGAGAGTGCAGGCAGGGTGGGTGGGTGGAGAAGAGTGTTAAGAGTGATTTGTGACAGAAGGGTACCAGCAAGAGTGAAAGGGAAGGCCTACAGGATGGTATTGTAAACAGCTAAGTTATACGGGTTGGAGACAGTGGCACTGATAAAAAGAGAGGAGACAGAGCTGGAGGTGCCAGAGTTCAAGATGTTAAGATTCACATTGGGTGTGATGAGGATGAACAGGATTAGGAAAAAGTACATTAGAGGGTCAGGTCATGTTGGACGGTTTGGAGACAAAGCCATAGAGTCAAGATTGTGTTGGTTTGGACACGTGCAGAAGAGAGAATCTGGGTGTATTGAGAGAAGGATGCTAGGGATGGAGATGCCAGGCAAGAGGAAAAGAGGAAGGCATAAGAGGAGGTTTATGGATGTGGTGAGAGGGGACATGCAGGTGGTGGGTGTGACAGAGCAAGATGCAGAGGCCAGGCAGATATGGAAACAGGTAATCCATTGTGGCCATCCCTAATGGGAGCAGCCTAAAGAAGAAAATAAGGAATGGCAAGGTCTTCCAGTGAAAGATTAAACTTTTGCTTTGTTTGGCACCTTTGCAAATGTAAAATGGTTGGGAGATGTCCAAATCAGTAAATATGACTGCTGAGGATGATGAATAGGGGATCATAATAGTAGTAACAAATTTCATCCCAAACTCAATCAAACTTAGACCCCATCAGAGATAGAGATATTTTTTAAATATAAGTAAGTTTTATTTAGTCGACAGAAATATCTTTGGTAGGAATGTAAGTTATATTTAGTCATCATTGCATAAATTTTTCTTCACCATAGAAATTTAAAGACTAAATTCAACTTACATTCCTACCAAAGATATTTCTGTCGACTAAATAGAACCTACTTATATCCAAATAGAATTTGAAAAGATATATTTTTTCGAATCTGACCGTGCATTTTAGATCGACTTGACGCGCAGTACATCGAGCCCGCGTGCTATTGTGGTCTCGCCTGCCTGCCTCAATAAGTCACCGTCGCTTCGCTCTTACTTTTTTACCGTTCATTTAATCATGGCTAGATCGCAAAAAAATTAGAAAATGGAAGGAGGATTACACTGAGTATGGCTTTACCAAAACAATTATTCATGGAGAATGAAGTATCCATTATTCATAAAGCTTCAATTGGTGATCTGTTTTTCTGCGTTAACCTTATATTTTTTCATACTTCTCAAACCAAGGGGGTGCGAAATCAGCCTCATCTGTCACAGGGGCTGCGAGGGTAAAATGAATCGGGAAGTGCTGTTCTACAGTAAATGATTAAATCAAGCAAAGGATATAATACCTAATTATAAAGAATTAGAGAATAAGACAAGAATCAGTAATTTCTGGATACTTGAATGCTACATCTACCATTCTTTCTCTACTACCAAAAACAAAAAATATACAAATAAACATTACACATATAGTAAAAGACAATTTGCAACTACACTACAATTCAAAAGTTTTAAAACACCCTAATTTTTGCTGTTTTTATTGGAATTTAAGCAATTTAAGTCCAGTGAATAACCTGAAATTGTACAAAAGGAACTGGTAAATGTACATTTCCAAAAACTGAAAAAAATGTAATTTTCAGACTTGTACAATGAGGCACTTTTTAGGGATCTAAGCAATGGCATAAAATCTTACAGCTTTTATGTAGAAATGAAAGTCAATTAAGCCCAAATGTTGATGCAAACAATTCCTGTCGGTATTCCAGTTTTCGCTGATTATGTATACAAACCCTTGCTGAGAGTTTTGCTTTAAAAAAAATAAAGGACACGGGACGGGAAAAAAGAGATGTGATCATGTTGTGAAATTGAACATACTTAGTTAGTTATATAGAGTAGTACTTCTGATACTCCTGATTAGCCAACAGCACTATAACTGATGCAAATTGATGCCCATTGGTATCTGGATGTGGAACTTGGTGCCACTGCTCTACTGCCAGGCTACTCTCCTGCATATGGAAAAGTCATCTTGGATAAAGGTGTGTTGGAATCATTGGATGAAAAAACTCTCTTACCGGATTGGATAGCCAGCACAGACTCCACTATAGAAAACCCAGGAGTGGGTTGGAGGCCAGTTGGCTGAGGTCTCCAGGAATGTGACTTTATTTTTGACTTTCTCTTTTATAGTTTTAATCTCCACTGTTGTCAACTGGCCATGGTTCACCGTTTAATTAATTGTTGTTTTCAATGTATGTTTAATTGCTTGCTCTCTTTTTCTTTTTCAGGATTTACATGCGCACCAGTTCTATATTTAGTCATTGCTGTGCTCTGTTACTTCTATTTTGAATGAGAATTGTTTGCAACGCTCTGTGCTAGCACTCAGTGAAGAGAGCTATACAAAAAATAAGTTGTGTTGTCTTGGGAAATTTCCTGGGTGAATCTGCATAACACAGCTAGTCCCGTATAAAAATGCTCACATTACACTTGTAAAAAACAAAACAAAGATGATGATACAGTAAGCACACTATTTTTATAAGCAAAAATTATTTGACAGATTGCATGAAAACTGTATAATGATTGCACTACACATATTCCAGTAAAATTCATTCAATGTATGAAAAACGGACAGACAAAGAGTAAAATTAAGGATATTACTACTAAATGAATTTAAATTATGTGATAATTTATTATTGTATGTATAGGATTTGCAATTTAATATGACACCTTGACAAAACTATAACTATAAAAAGGCATTCTTCACATCAAGGGGCACTTAAATTGTCTGATCCCTTATATGCAAATAACTCTGATGGTGCTTTTCTTATCTTTACCAGTGCACAGGCATTTTCAAGAGAAATGTGTTATTCTGACGTACACATGCAGTAATTGACATGATCAGAGCAGAGTAGTTTTAAGGGGTAAGCAGAACCCAGGGCATGCTTGGTGTGGTGGTGGTTGAATGAATAGAGTGGAGTGGCTTTTGTTACAAGATGAGTATTTCAGTAGTCTTGTGTTGAGTGCGTTCAACAGAGAGTAGCAGCGAAGTCATAAAACAGCCTGCACAGTTGTTGCTAACGTTATCGGTACCTTCATATGTCTCACTAGCATCCTTGACATTGTAATCAACACACACATCCTATTGTCTTCATTTCTGGTTTGTCCAACAAATCATTGAAAAGACAGTTTAAGTGCTACATTTGTGTATTCTCCCTTCTGTTTTCTTTATTTTTCTCACACCCACTATAATTTGTCCATGTGTCTCTTTGTACTTGTCACTTTTCCATGGGCTATGCGTGTGCCAAGAGTGATTGTAGACTGGGGAACAGCAAAGAGATGCATTGTAGATTGGCTGGTGCAGGGTTCCTCAAAGTGTAAGGCCCTAGGTTGCCCACCCAGCCCCAGCTTAGGGTCACACGATGACTTAGAAAAGGAAATTGAACTGGCAACTTTTTCATTAAAAGTCCATTGCCTTGGTCACAACACACTATAACATTAACTCTCTTTTTAGGAAAAAAGAAAAAAAAGCATATGCATGTTGTCATACACGTAAGCCATGGGAGCAGCTTCTTGGCTTTGGGCAGGTAACAAAGAGATGGCATAATGATGGTGAATCACAGTCATTGACCACATCTACGTGTATGTTGTTTCCCCTAGAGCAGGGATCTCCAACCTTTGTTCCCCTGAGCGCTACTTTTACAAAATTAAAATGGCCGCTACTCATGTTTTCTAACGTGTATTCTCATAGCTTATTTCAACCCAAACAAACTGAATAAGCTTGTTTTGCCTGAACATTTACAAAATGTTGGTGTCCACAACTCACATTTTGCATTAAAATATCACAAAAAATATTTAGTTCACCTGCAAGTGCATTTTGTATGTTTGTATGCATTTTCTAGTGTATCTCACACTATTAAATTAAAACTTGAATGCTGTCAAAACAAAACAATGCAATTCCAAACACATGCACAGATATGACTTATTGATTTTTCATTTTGTTACATATCACTGTATTTACATGTCCAGTTACGTGTGTGATGTGTTTTTTAGTTAGTCAGATGACTGGCACTGCATGGGGTCAACAAGAGAGGTGTATGGTGGAGTGTAGCCACTTAGGTTCACTCTTCTGGAGTCATTTAAATGTTCATCTGTCAAACTTGTTTTGAACTTTGATTTCATGACATTCATGTCAGAAAAGGCACACTCACCGAGGTATGTAGACTCAAACAAAGCAGACGTTTTCAGACCTGCATGGTGAGGATGCTAATAGTTATCTGCCTCTACTAAGCACCAGAAATGCTGAGAATGCTGTTGAGACTTTAACTGCACATTATTTTGAAGGTTTACTAATATATAATATATAAAATCCAATGTCTGTCTGTCTGTATGTCTGTCCACTTTTCACGAGAGAACTACTTAACGGATTGAGATTGAGTTTTTTCTATAATTTGCTTGAACATTCTGGTTAATTTTGTGACTCTTCTCATTTTGCTAAGTATCATAGTTTGCTTGCAGTACCGATTTATTTGCACAAGTCCAGGATACATGCAACGGGCTGAAGGATGGGAGGAGGGGGGTGCTGTCCTCGGTCACTCGCCAGCTTTGTGCTGTGTTCCTTAACTCCGCTTAGCTAATAAATGAGAGAAAAATTGAATTCAACTTTGTTTGATATTTAAAATAAAATGTTACTTAGGTCTTGATGAATTTGAGTCCGGATATTCTCTTAAGTGTATGCCACACTGAAAAGATAGATTGCAATTCAGATTGTGAATTGTGATTTTCTGTTAAAAGGATTGTGATAAGAGTTTTTGGAAAGACCGTCCACCCCAATTTGACTAATCAAGTTTTCAGATTTATAGGATTCATTAACCCTTTGGTGAGCTACTTGGAAAGGGGTTGCGAGATACCGGTATTAAATTTTTTTTCCAGTTTTAAAGTGGGGCTGTCTTAGCGACCCAACACCCTGACACTCTCTGAACTATTTATTACAATGAATACAATAATTCCTTCTTTCAACTAAATTAAATACATTAATAAATTTACACTAGACTACATAGGAACTCCAAATGTATCTTTTCTTTGACAAGAATTGTTTTCCTATTTGTTACTGTTTTCATGGACATACGGCCACAATAGAATTTGTCTGAAAGACTTTTAGAGGTTTTGGGTTTGGAAGTGTTTTCTAACCATGTGTTGTGCACATTTTACTTGACTATGCTAACCACCTAAAATGATCTGTCATTAGAGACATCTACATTTTTTGATTTTAGTAACAGGAGAAGGTCATTATTTGAGGACTGGAAGGTTATTTGAGAAAGTTAGAGACATTTACCATGTTTGTTCTGATTTCTTTACAACAATAAATTAAAGCACATTGCACTAATAAAACCTTTACAGCTTTCTTTGCTTTGTGAAGCTAATTCATTCCTTCATTCATTGAGCTATGTGTTGCTCATATTACTGATCATTTTTGTCTAATATTATTGTCAATGTTGTCACTACTAGCCGTATTCTCATATTTTAAATTCTTCTGTTATTTCTGAATTTAAAAGTATGTTTACCAGTTTGGATTTACAAGGCCAGTGTGAAAGTGTTGACACCACTGCTTTAGTCTTTAATTCATCTTGTAAAACAGTTCTAGATTTAATTGCTCCCTTATAATCTGCTGCCAAAAGGTAAGACCAGCTCTGTGGTTTAATGATGCCATGTGTCAGCTGCAGCGCGCCTGTAGGACTGCAGAATGACTGTGTAAGAAAGACAGGCTGACTATACAGTGGTGCTTGAAAGTTTGTGCACCCTTTAGAATTTTTTATATTTCTGCATAAATATGACCTAAAACATCATCAGATTTTCACTGAAGTCCTAAAAGTAGACAAAGAGAAACCAGTTAAACAAATCAGACAAAAATATTATACTTGGTCATTTATTAAGGAAAATGATCGAATATTACATATTTGTGAGTGGCAAAAGTATGTGAACCTTTGCTCTCAGTATCTGATGTGACCCCCCTTTGCAGCAATAACTGCAACTAAACGTTTCGGTAACTTTTGATCATTCCTGCACAACGGCTTGGAGGAATTTTAGCCCATTCCTCCGTACAGAACAGCTTCAACTCTGGGATGTTGGTGGGTTTCCTCACATTAACTGCTCACTTCAGGTCCTTCCACAACATTTCGATTGGATTAAGGCCAGGACTTTGACTTGGCCATTCCAAAACATTAACTTTATTCTTCTTTAACCATTCTTTGGTAGAACGACTTGTGTGCTTAGGGTCGTTGTCTTGCTGCATGACCCACCATCTCTTGAGATTCAGTTCATGGACAGATGTCCTGACATTTTCCTTTAGAATTCTTTGATATAATTCAGAATTCATTGTTCCATCAATGAACGCAAGCCATCCTGGCCCAGATGCAGCAAACCATGATACTACCACCACCATGTTTCACAGATGGGATAAGGTTCTTATGCTGGAATGCAGTGTTTTCCTTTCTCCAAACATAAGGATTTTCATTTAAACCAAAAAGTTCTATTTTGGTCTCACCCGTCCACAAAACATTCTTCCAATAGCCTTCTGCTTTGTCCACATGATCTTTAGCAAACTGCAGACGAGAAGCAATTTTTTTTTTGGAGAGCAGTAGCTTTCTCCTTGCAACCCTGCCATGCACACCATTGTTGTTCAGTGTTCTCCTGATGGTGGACTCATGAACATGAACATTAGCCAATGTGAGAGAGGCCTTCAGTTGCTTAGAAGTTACCCTGGGGTCCTTTGTGACCTTACCAACTATTACACACCTTGCTCTTGGAGTGATTTTTGTTGGTCGACCACTCCTGGGGAGGGTAACAATGGTCTTGAATTTCCTCCATTTGTACACAATCTGTCTGACTGTGGATTGGTGGAGTCCAAACTCTTTAGAGATGGTTTTGTAACCTTTTCCAGCCTGATGAGCATCAACAACTCTCTTTCTGAGGTCCTCTGAAATCTCCTTTGTTCGTGCCATGATACACTTCCCCAAATGTGTTATGAAGAGCAGACTTTGATAGATCCCTGTTCTTTAAATAACACAGGGTGCCCACTCACACCTGATTGTCATCTCATTGATTGAAAACACCTGACTCTAATTTCACCTTCAAACTAATCTCTAATCCTAGAGGTTCACATACTTTTGCCACTCACAAATATGTAATATTCGATCATTTTCCTCAATAAATAAATGACCAAGTATAATATTTTTGTCTCAGTTTTTAACTGGTTTCTCTTTATCTACTTTTAGGACTTGAGTGAAAATCTGATGATGTTTTAGGTCATATTTATGCAGAAATATAGAAAATTCTAAAGGGTTCACAAACTTTCAAGCACCACTGTATCTGCGCAGATTTTTAGGATTTTTCTGTCTAACTTTCAGGAGGCAGTTAAGAAATATAATTATGACTGTTTCTCGGATTTGGTCTTATTTAAGGCAATTAATGTGGCTATTCATCCCTGCTTAAATAGCACTGCTTATTTACATGAGCAGTTTCTTTCATTTTTATCTTTCATTTTCAGTCAGTAAAACTGATACTATCTGATCTGGCATTGTACCAACTGGTTATGTACTTCCTGCTGTCAATCATGACATTGTTTTGGATGTTGTTACACATTTTCAGAGTTGGATACAATACAATACAATACAATACAATACTTAGACCTACTTTTTGCCCAGTTGACACTGTTCGACCACAAATTTTATTGCAGTCATTTGACATCCTGGACTCACTATTGTTGGTGATTATAAACGGTTCTATCAGTAAGGGTGTTGAGCCCTCATTTTTTATCCATGCTATGGTGCAACTTTGTCTTAAAAAGGCTGAAATAAATCCTGGAGTGTTAGCCAATTTTCATCCAATTTCTCAATTGACATTTTTGGTTAAAATATTAGAAAGAATTATTTATGAACAATTGGTTGATCATATTAATTCTATTAACTAGTAGGAGATCTACTAATCTGCCTTTAGGCATTATAATGGGGTTGAGAGACTGCCCTTCTGAAAATATTTAATGACATCTCTCTTATTACTAACACAGGTGGGGCAGCAGTCTTTTTCCTTACTATATCTTTCAGTGGCATTTGATACTATCGATCATGAGATCCTGCTGTTGTGACCTGAGCATCTGGTGGGACTTAAAGGGGCTGCTTTTGACTGGTTTATATCTTACTGGTAGACATTTTTCAGTGACTCTCAATTCCTCTTTTTCATCTACTGTTCTTATTAAATGTGGTGTTCCGCAGGGATCCATTTTGGGACCTGTTTTATTTCTACATATCTTAATTCTATAGGAGCTAATTTTAGGAAGTTTAATGTTTCTTGTAATTGTTATGCTGATAACACACATTTATATTCCTATATAGAGAAAAGCCAAGCAAAATGACACATTTTATTGGCTAACTAAAAGGATTGCAATATGCAAGCTTTCGAGGCAACTCAGGCCCCTTCTTCAGGCAAGATGTAATACAGAAACTGGAATTCCCTGTGTTTATATACACACTCTAGGACAAGAAACAACATTGGTAAATCTTTAAATGAGAAATCTTAAATGTAAAAAATTAATAGAAACACCCTAGTACTATATTCCTATATGAAATTCTGCAGTGAATCAGTTGCATAACTGTTTTGAAGAACTGAGATCCTGGATGGCTGACAATTTTCTTGATCTCAATCATAATAAAACAGAAGTGCTGTTAGTTAGTCATGAGGTCAAAGCTCAAGTTAAATTTGAATTTTTTGGCACTTTTGCAGACTTATGTAAATCGCAAGTTCAGGGTTATAGTATTTTTTTACAATAATCTCTTTTTTGAGAAACAGATTAATTTTCTGGTCAAGAGTTGTTTTTTTAGCCAAGGTTAAGCTTTTTCTGTCTGTTAGAGATCTTGAAGGAGTTATTCATACTTTTATTTTTTCTCAGCTTGATTACGGCAACTCGTTGTATTCTGGGATCAGCAAATCCCGATACACAGGTTGCATTTGGTTCAGAATGTTACTGCTCATTATTTGGTTGGGGTAAGAAAGTTTGCCTCTGAATCTCCTATTTTAGCCTCGTTAAACTGGTTTTAGGAATGATCTTAAAATTTTGTTGCTGATTTTTAAATATTTGACATGGATATGTTCCCTCATATTTATCTTAATTGTGTGTTTTACATCGACCATTCAGAGAGCTTAGGTCTACACGTCAGGTGACTTTTGTGGTCCCTCGTACTAAGTGTAAAAGTAAGGGTGACAGGGCTTTTGCAGCTTGTGAAATTCTTTACCTTAGTACATTAATGACCTTTTTTAAAACTAGACTGAAGACTAGTTTTTATTCTTTAGCTTTTCGTGATTTACAGTGATATTTGTAATTATGTCTTCTTACTCAGTGGTTTGTTTCACTTTACTGTTGGTTGTATTATGTTGTATGTACTTTATGTTCTATGTAAAGCACTTTGGTTACAGCATTAATGATGTTGTATTAAATGTGCTCTATAAATAAATTGACATTAACATTCCTGTTAACCCCTTCATAACATGAATTTTCATAACATGAACACATACTGTAATTACCATTAATTTAAAAGGAAAAATACAATTCAAGTGTTCCCAGACCTCAAACAATAACAACAATAACAATAACTCTAAAACACATTACATTTGACATAATTTGTTTAGTAATAATATTAGTCATCAAAACAAACAATAATATGACATTTTATCTTTATTAAATATGGTTTACCCATGCTTTATCACTTCAGGTTTCACATTTATAAGGGTAGCTTGCTATCTTTCTTCATCTTTCTAATTCTTTCATAATGCTTTTGGAGCCTTGATCCTCAAGATAATAAGAGAAGACATCTAAGCAACACACGTGAGAAACTGACTTCACTTATGTGTGAGAATGACTGGGTCTGTGATTGAGTGAGACCAACATGCAGCACCACCTCAGACATCTAGCCTCACTTCATGACGCAGAATGACTGTGAAGATGATCAAGTGTTAATGCTAGTGGCATGCGTTTGAAAATAGCAACAGACTTGATCATTGTATCCATTAACTTCAGCTAAAGTGCAGTTCATATAATAAAAAAATTATAACTTTCTTTGTTTATTAAAATTTTCGATAATGCAGATGGTCATGTTTTGCAGTCTTGGAAAGTCTGTACTATGTATCTTGAAAAAGGACTGGCACCATGTCCACCGATTGTTCCTGCTAGACTCCAGCTTTCTTGTGACCTTGCTCTGGATAAGTGGGTTTTGAAAACAGATGAATGTATTTTGAAAAAGGAAGAGGTAAGTTAGCTGGTTGTCACATAAATAATACAAAAATAAATTACTTAAGAGTTTCTTTGTATAGTGTAAGAAAAAAAGCAAATAACATTATTTTACCAATAAATGTGTATATTTATTTAAAGCAATTTAAGGTTAAAAAAACACAAATTAGCATTATATGTGCATTTACACCAATTAGCCACAACATAAAACCACTAAAAGGTGAAGTGAATAACAGTAATTATCTTGTTATAATGGCATCTGTCAAGGGGAGAAATATATTAGGCAGCAACGTAACAGTCAGTTCTTGAAAATGATGTGTTGAAAGCAAGAAAAATGGGAAAGCATAAGGATGTGAGTGAATTTGACAAAGGCCAAATTGTGATGGCTAGACAAGTGGGTCAGTGCATTTCCAAAAAGGTCTTGTGAGTTGTTTCAAGTATACAGTGGTTAGTACCTACCAAAAGTTGTACAAGCAAGGGCAAGTAATGAACTGGCGACAGGGTCATGGGCACCCAAGGTTCATTGAAGCATGTGGGGAGTGAAGTCTAGCCCTTCCAGTCCGATCCCATAGAAGAATTATTGTAGCATAAATACTGAAAAATGTAATGCTCCCATGAAAGAAAGGTGTCAGAACACAGTGTGCATTGCAGCTTGCTTCGTGTGTGGCTGCGTAGCTGCAGACTGGTCAGAGAGCCCATGTAGACCCTGTCCACCCCCAAAAACCACCAACACTGGGCAAGTGAACGTCAGAACTATGCTATGGATCAATGGAAGAAGGTAGTGTGGTCTTATAAATCATGTTTTCTTTTAGGTGATGTGGATAGTGCGTGTGCATCGTTTACCCGGGTAAGAGATGGCTGTGGGATGTACCATGAGAAGAAGGTAAGAAGACGGAGTCTGTGTGATGCTCTGGGCAGTGTTCTGCTGGGAAGCTTTCAGTCCTGGCATTCATGTGGATATTAATTTGACACCACCTACCTAAAGATTTTTGCAGACTACATACAACCCTTCATAGCAATGGTATTTCCCGAGAGCAGTGGACTTTTTCAGCAGGATAATGCCCCTGCCACACTGCAAAAAGTGTTCAGGAATGGCTTGTGGAATATGACAAAGAGTTAAATGTGTTGACTTTGCCTCCAAATTCCCCATATCTCAACCCAATCAAGCAGCTTCGGGATGTGGTAGAAAAACAAGTCTAATCCATGGAGACCCCAATTTGTAACTGAGAGGACCTAAAGAATCTGCTGCTAACATGTTCATGCCAGATACCACAGGACACCTTCAGAGGTCTGTCTTGTGGAGTAAATATCTTGATGAGTCAGAACTGCTTTGGCAGCATGAGGAGGTACCTACACAATATTAGGCAGTTGGTTTTAATGCTGAGGCTGAACAATGTATATTTTAGGTACATAATGCTACTAAAATCTAGGAAAATTAAATTACTTTTTCAAAGTCATGTTTTGAAGGACTTAATCTGCAAATAATATATATTTTCTTACTGCAGTATTTGTACATTTTTGCAATCATATCTGTTTAGACTAGAGATCTGTGCTTTAGTAAAATTATAATTTTGCATGTATGGTGAGGAATAAGAAACCCGTCAACTAACAAGTTCACCCATTATAGTATAGTGCTCACACAATTTGGAAACATACAGGAAGTAATTATCACATGGATATTTTAAAATGTTACTAATTGTTCTAACCACACAGATTAAAACATGAAAAAGTCATTTATAGTTATTGCTAACAGCCCTACACAATTTCAGCCATTTTCTAAATCCACATAGATTATGTGAATTATTGATGTTCATTCAATTGTATTCTAGACATTACTCTTTTCTTTTTTTCTTTAGCACATTATACCTAGTTAAGAATCATTTCTTTGTTGTTAATAATTTTACTCATATATATTATACCTCTATGTAGAAGTTGTGATTTTTGACCGCTCTAGATTTGCTTCTCAGCTGGAAATAGCAATATTACCTTGTCAACAAGGTTAATCCAGTTTTATTTTAAAATGACAAATTTGTGGAATATCTGTCTTCACAGACTTCTGTTTCAAGAGCAATACCACCCCAGAGATCTCATATGCCATGCTATAGAATAATTTAAGCCATATTTAGGAGGTCAAATAACATCATTTTCTACTGCTTAAAAAGAAGTAACACACCATGGCCAAATTAGAACTGACAGAACTTATAGTGACACAAGATGAGAAATATGCAAACTCACACGCATTCGAAATGACTTTCACTACAGACTGAGTTTGATGTTCTGTCTACAAAACAGATCATGTAACTATTGCTTAAATTACATGGTTTATATTTTGAACATGGGAACATGGGGAAAGGCAAGAAAATGAAAAAAAAAAACAACTCTTACCATGCCAACTAGTAAGGAAGATCTCAATATTTATATATATATATATAAAAAAGAGCCACAAAAAAGTTTGGGGCAGCCATCCATATAATTGTTCCC
>JANRMT010062837.1:50961962-50975686 GCA_026402145.1 Polypterus bichir lapradei
TATATATATATATATACGTGTGTGTATATGTACTGTATATGTCTGCATTATAAAATTAGCCACCTTAATGCTACCAGTATTTCAAGAAGTTTTGAGAAAGGAAGTGGTCTTCAAAATATTGCATTACACATATTATGTAGATTACTTTTCATTACAAATAAATACATAAATGGTGAACCATTTAACCCTTTATACCCCTCTGCTGGTATGGGAGTTTTCCTATTTTAAAAATTCAGAATAATCCTGGTTGTAATACATTTTTATTCAGCACTGAGCCTATCCTTTCCTTCCTGGGCACATGTAATTGTATACCTACTTACCAGAATGAAAGTACCTTAAGTAAATGACTGTTCATGACTGGAAAATCATTTTGTAAGACAGTGAAACAGAGTTAGATTAATATATGTTGTACTGTGTCTTAAACATAATGTTGCATCATTAATATACAGGAACAAGCTACAATGTAGAAAAGAAAGTTAACAATGATAAACAATGTTTTTGTGCATGCATACCACTCAATAAGATACTAGTGGTTGCTAAGGGCTAATCCTCTCTTTTTAGGATTTGTGGTAACCCCACTTTGCTTATAAATGACACAAATATCAATTTTATCACCAAAAGCTCAAAAGGATGTCATGTCTCCTGAATTGCCCCTGTAATACACAGTGTATATAACATTTCTAGAATGGTACCTCCAATCCCTGGAATACAGTTCTACCTACTGAACTAATGTTCTTCTTAAAATGAAACAGTCATAAATCCAACTAATAGTAAATTTAACAAAATATTTGCAAAACGTCTATTCCTCCTAGACAATATTACTTGCTAACTTTCTGAAGTCCAGAAAGAGTTCCTTGGTTTTTGTGATGTTCAGTGTTAAGTTATTCACTGAACAGTATTTTGACAGTCTTTGGACCTTACCTCTGTAGGCTGACTCATCTCCTTCTAATATGAGCCCTATTACAGTGGTGTCATCTGCAAATTTAATAATAGCATTTGTGGGATGGTTTGGTGTGCCGTCATATGTGTATAAACAGCAACATAGTGGGCTCCACACACAGCCTTGTGGAGATCTTGTGCTGAGCAAAAGGGAAGAAGAGAGATGAGGGTCGAGTTTAAAACTTTGTCAGTGGTTTGTCAGAAAGTACTTTATCCAGGTACAGGTAGGGCAGGGGAGACTTAAGTCTGTCAGCTTGCATACCCATATGTCAGGGATTACTGCATTAAATGCGGAACAGTAGTTTACGAAGAGCAGCCTTACATAGCTCCATCTTTGGTCCACATGGCTCAGTGCAGTATGTAGTGACATCTTCTGTGGGCCTGTTTGATCTGTAAGCAAACTTATGCTGGTTGAAAGTAGATGGGAGGCAGGATTTTATATTTTGTAAGACCAATCCCTTGAAGCACTTCACTACCAGTTTGAGCGCAACCAGTTTAGAATCATTTAAGCACTCAGTGGGTAATTTTTAGGGACAGGAATAATGATTGATGATTTAGTCAGGGTGGAATAGTTGCTGATGCCAGAGAAAGATTAAAACTCTTTGAGAAGACCCTTGCAAACTGGTCAGTGCATGCTTTGAATATCTTCCCAGATACTCCATTAGGGCCAGTGGCCTTCCTTGGGTTCACAGTTCTGAGAACATGTCTCACATCATGTTCCTGCAGAATCAGTGTGTGGGTTCTGGAGGCTGTTGTGGTCAGTGTGGTCATGTTGGGCCTCCTTACCTCAGACCTGGCAATGAAATTGTTCAGTTCCTCAGCCAGCGAGGCATTGGAAGTGACAGACCTGGGTTTCCTACCCTTGTAATTTATAATGTGTTGAATTGCTTGCCACATCCACCGAGGGTTGTCCTCTGTAAGATGGTCTTTTATTCTCCTCTTATAGGCCTCTTTGATACTTCTCCTCAGGTCAGCTCTGGCTGTACTGTATAACACCCTGTCACCTGATTTCAAGGCAGTGTTATGTTTCTTGAGGAGTGTCTGTAGTGTCAGGGTTTCTGATTTGACAGCACAGCTCTTGATGTAGAGCAGAACTGTTTCTGTATATTCCCCTAAGTCTTGTTGTTTGAAAACATCCAAATTTGTTTGTGCAAAACAATTCTGTAGCTGAATGAGATCACTCTCAGGCCAAGTATTTATGATCTTCGCAACTAGTTTTGTCTTCCTCCTGAGGGGTGTGTATGCTGGGATGAGGAGCAATGAAAGGGTGGAGTGTGGTTTCATAAGCATGTTTTATATTTGAATACAAATGATCAAATGTATTTTCCCCAGTAGTGGAGCACTCCACATTCTGGGTGAATTCAGGAAGTACAGTCTTTAAATATTTGCAGCAACCTGTAGCTCCTACTTGTCAATTTTGTAAGTAATCAATCTCGCGTTGGTGAGAAAGATTCTAGGTAACAGATTTTTGTGGGGTTGTTTTCTTATCCTAGCCCATAGACCTGATTGGCATCCCAGTATGTGGTGGTGTGGGTCAGCCCCAAGCTGCTGGTTGCATCCCAGGAGCCACAGGACCCTACCACTGCTGATAACGTACCCAAGGGATGAGCCAGCAGATGAGGACACAACACACAAACCAAGGGGTTCGTGCCAAAGTCCTCGAATGCTTTTATTAAAAACAATGAAAAACAAAAAGTGTTCAAAAGTATAGTGCTCTAAACTCTACAATAAATAATTAATCCAATTAAAAGAAGGTGTTCAATGGAGGTTAAAATCAATCAAATAAATAACCCTTTAAAAGCAAGATTAAAACATGTCAGGGATCTATCCTTTAAAAATACACTCCCCAGTGCATCTCTTTGAAAACATATGTCTCTACATCTAACCCCAAGTGGCTCATTGCAGCCGAGGAGGCAACTTGACATAGTAAATTCGTCATTAGATACGGGGGGTCTTCCCAGACTGTCTTAAGACTGCTGTAGTTAAACCCCTACTTAAGAAACATAATCTTGACCCCTTGGCTCTTGAAAATTTTAGACCCATCTCTAACCTGCCTTTCTTAAGTAAAATTCTAGAGAAGGCAGTCATTATGCAGTTAAATGACCACCTCAATAAACATGCTATTCTTGATACATTTCAGTCGGGTTTTAGAACAAATCACAGCACAGAAACTGCACTTGTTAAAGTAGTAAATGATTTGCGAGTGAATGCAGACAGAGGCCATTTATCTGTTCTCATCCTCTTAGATCTGAGTGCTGCATTTGACACCATTGATCATAATATTCTTAGAAATCGCCTTAGTCAATGGGTGGGCCTCTCTGGCAGTGTCTTAAATTGGTTTGAATCCTACCTGACAGGGAGAAAATTCTTTGTTAGTTGTGGTAATCACAACTCAAAGACACATGATATCCAATATGGTGTTCCACAAGGCTCTATTCTGGGTCCGCTGCTCTTCTCAATCTACATGCTTCCATTAGGTCAGATTATCTCAGGACACAACGTGAGCTACCACAGCTATGCTGATGACACACAGCTGTACTTATCAATAGCACCTGATGACCCCGATTCTATTGATTCACTAGCACAATGTCTGACTTGTATCTCAGAATGGATGAATAGTAACTTTCTCAAGTTAAATAAAGAGAAAACTGAAATCTTAGTGATTGGCAATAATGGATACAATGAGGCTATTAGAAATAAACTGGATACATTAGGATTAAAAACTAAAACGGAGGTAAAAAGCTTAGGGGTAATTGTTGACTATAATCTGAATTTTAAATTGCATATTAATCAGATCACTAGGACAGCATTCTTTCACTTAAGAAACATAGCTAAAGTTAGACCTCTTATATCACTGAAAGATGCTGAGAAATTAGTTCACGCGTTTGTTTTCAGTCGACTAGATTACTGTAACGCACTCCTCTCGGGACTTCCCAAAAAAGACATAAATCGTTTGCAGCTAGTGCAGAATGCAGCTGCTAGAATCCTAACTAGGAAAAGAAAATCTGAGCACATCTCTCCAGTTTTGATGTCACTACACTGGTTACCTGTGTCATTCAGGATTGACTTTAAAATTCTACTTATGGTTTATAAAGCCTTAAATAATCTTGCCCCATCTTATATATCGGAATGTCTGACACCTTATATTCCAAATCGTAACCTTAGATCCTCAAATGAATATCTCCTTAGAATTCCAAGAACAAAACTTAAAAGAAGTGGTGAGGCGGCCTTCTGCTGCTATGCACCTAAAATCTGGAATAGCCTGCCAATAGGAATTCGCCAGGCTAATACAGTCGAGCACTTTAAAACACTGCTGAAAACACATTACTTTAACGTGGCCTTTTTATAACTTCACTTTAACTTAATCCTGATACTCTGTATGTTCAATTCATCATAATAACTATTCATGGTGGCTCTAAAATCCGTACTGACCCCTACTCTCTCTTCTGGTTCTTTTTCCGGTTTCTTTGTGGTGGTGGCCTGTGCCACCTCCACCTACTCAAAGCATCATGATGCTCCAACAATGATGGATGGATTAAAAGGCAGAAGTCTACGTGACCATCATCTGCAAGTCTTTCCGTGAGAACCCTAAATCCAAAGAGGACTGTTTCATTTATGTTAGGTAGAATGCCCAGAGGGGACTGGGCAGTCTAATGGTCTGGAATCCCTACAGATTTTATTTTTTTCTCCAGCCGTCTGGAGTTTTTTTTTTTTTTTTCTGTCCTTCCTGGCCATCTGACCTTACCCTTATTCTATGTTAATTAATGTTGACTTATTTTATTTTCTTACTGTGTCTTTTATTTTTCTATTTTTCATTATGTAAAGCACTTTGAGCTACTGTTTTTATGAAAATGTACCATATAAATAAAAATGTTGTTGTTGATGTTGAACTAACTGGCAGTTCAGCCCACCTTCTAGGCTAGGACCCCTGCAGTCATGCTGCCTCTCTCCTGCTTTATGTGGACAGTCGCTCTAACCAAGCAGCGTATCACTCTCCAGCAACCAGATAACTCAGCTGGAGTGGCTGCCTTCAGCCCCTGAGCTTTGGCTGCAGGCTCCTCAAGGCACTTCCACCCGTCCTCTGCCTTCTCTCCCCCTCATTCATCTGTACCAGCTTCCTCCACCTCCTGCTTTCTTCTCTCCTTCCTTTAGCCTCCTTTCTTTGTCTTTGTTTCTTTTCACGCCTGATCGGTTTCACTTTGCTTGTGCTAGCTCCCTCTTATACGCCTCTGTGGGCACAGCTCCTCAATTGCATCACAGAAAGCTGATGACGCAATTGAGACAGATCACACCTGCACATGCAGGTGCATCTAGCACCAATTACCTCACCACCCTCCCACAACCATTAAGATTGAGCTGGCCATTAAATTTTTTATTTATTTAAAAACAGGCTCCTAATTGTTAAGCCATGGTCCTGCCATTCCACACTGCTTCTGCTTCTGCTTCCTCTCATTCTGACATCTGTGTCGCTTAGTAGGTTCAGTAATAATCCACGGTGTCCATGGTGTTCTCACTATGTCTTCCCATATGTTATTAATCTGTTGAAAGTAGTTTATAATGTTTAATTTAAACTGTAATCTAATATCAATTAAATCCTGAGGACTGTATACAAGGGTTGCAAGACACAACTTGATGATCAAAATCAAAACGAGACAAAAAAAACAAAAAACTGGAGAGCACAATGCCACTGCATCCGCCATCTTGGAATAATGCACCATATAATGACAAATTAGTTTTTGTCAATCAAATGTGTAATAGAAATAGGCCCTAAAGAAGACAAAATAGTAAAATTTTTTAACTCAGCTGCGGATTGTACACATTAATTAACAGGACCCAGTTTACTAAGTACAATAGCTGGGCTAAACCATTTTGGAGCTGATTTTGCAGCTAATCTAGGTGATGCGACAGAGAGGGAATGAGCCCTCAACCAAACCCAGTTCCCAACTGAATACAGAACTACTCTTCTATGTTTATTATAATATCTAGCCTGGTTGGCTTGAGATTTCGCCATCCGTTCCTTAATTTATTTTTTCAAAAGTTCAAATGACTATAATTGCCGATATTGTGTTGTATCAGGACATGGAGGAGTCCAAGAATTTGTCTTCCATGAGCTAACTGTGGAGAGGAGTCACCGGTACCCTCATGCAAATGCAGAATTAATGGCCAAGCATAGTTCTGGAAGATTCTGATCCCAATCTTGGTGGTGGTTCCCAACATATGAGATAATCATAGTTTTCAAGGTGCAGTTCACTTGCTGTGAGAGGTTAGCCTGGGGATAGTATGCTTTGGTCTTCTTGTGCTGAACATCCCAATCTGTAATAAACCTTTCCATCTCTAAGCTGGGGATCGCTATTAGTGAAGATGAATATGGGAACTCTCCCCAAAGTGAATGAAAATTTCACTTCTGAGGGATGCAAGACATTTTAGTGTCAGAGATGACAAACACCTCTAACCATTTTGTAAAATGGTCCACTGTCTCCATTAAATAAGTTTTCCTTGGTTTACTGACATTATCCATCAAGGGTTCTTCTGGTTGTTTCACTTTAGTGTGCTGAATTGCCCCTGCTAGAAAACCAGGCAGGTTTTGTCTTGCTGGAAAATAACAGGTCTTAACGTGTTTCCAAACTTCTTTCCAAAAGGCCAACTCTGATATGCTTTTCAGTATTTTCATCCTTCAAAATGGAACACCAAAAGGGCTGTTATGGACATAAGCAAGAAACTCAGGAACGTGTGCTTCAGGAACAAAGTGCTGGCACATAGCGTTAGAACGTGCCCTGAGGTTCCTGAAAATGTATGTCTCTCTTTCTTTTCTCAGAGTTATTCTGTGCCTTCAGGCATACAATTGACTGAGCTTGAACTATGTCCTGTAAGTACAGAGGCAGGTCTGTCCATTGAGTTGATACAAGAGGCATTGTGGAAGACTAGTGATTTCAGAACCCGGGAAAGAGCATCAAGAACTACATTTCTACAACCTTTCTGGTAAAACACCTCTGAAAGTAAATTGACGTAGAAGCCACCAGGTCAATCTGGATGAGATTGTAGGGCAATTGAATGCCCAGACCAGGACACGATGGTCAGTATGCACATCATGCATGCAACCCCTTAAGAAAATGCCATGACATTTTTTCCTGAAGATGAAAAACTGAGTTTAGGGCTTTGGAGTGATTGAAAAGTATATGCAGTGACTCTTTCTTCTCCATCCTTGATTTGAGTAAGGTCAGCCCAAAGTTTTTTCAACCTGAAATGTAAGGTGGCTTTTGGGCTGAGCCAGGACAGATGGTTCCAAAGATACAAATTTGGGGTTCAAAAAAGCATCTTCACATTCCCAAGATACTCTCTTTTTTGATGTAAAGAGGCAGCGATGTCTGACAATCTAGTAATAAATTTGTGGAAACCTGCCCACCAATCCCAAAAAACATTGCAAAGTTTTGATATTGGCAGGAGGCGGGTAGTCCATAATGGCGGTGATCTTGTCAAGGTCCACCTTGATTTTTCTGGCTGACTCAACATGCACCAGGGAGGTGAGGGTGGCGCTGTAAGAAGTGACACTTGTTCATGTTCAAGGTTAGCTGAACCTGTCTGAGTCAGAAGAAAATGTCATTAAGGTCCTGGAGATGTTGTTCCAATGAAGGAGAGAAGACAAGGGTCTTACCAATCAACCTCCTCAACACTTACTCCATCAGTCTCCAACATTTTAAGCCCGAAGGGCATGGCCCAAAAATGAAACAATACATATTTTTTACAGTTTTGTGAAAAGGAATAACTTTGACCCCTCTTATTCCATTAGGGGGTTAAACCCCTGGGGTTGGCTGATGTGATATGCACAACTTCAAGTCCTTTTGATCATTTTTGTTGATTATTATAGAAGTGTAATTTCCTGCACAAAATATGGTCCAGAAATGGCCTACAAAATTAGTGTTTTACAGTGTAGGGGGCCAAAAAAATAAATGAATCCCAAAAAAGCTCAATGTCTTGCATAAGTGGACATATATCATATGTGGGGGTTTTTACGTACTGGTGAGTCAGAAGGTGCCAGACAAAAAGAATCTGAAGTGATTTCAAAACATGTATGAGTGCTTTTTCTTTTGAACACAATAGATATATTTCTTAAAAAGGTATGACAGAAAATAAAAAAAACACATAAGTATGCCACTAACAAGGAAAAACATCTGATTGTGTCATTACCATACTTAACCATGTACATTTTCACTACAAACTAGAGCATACTGCAGCAGCCAGTCATTTCATGCTCTACAGTATAAAGTGAATGGTCATGCATTAGTGAGACAAATAATTATATGAGTAACTGAAGAGATTAAGAATAAAAGATTATGAGAAATACAAGGTTCTATAATAAATACTCAAAAGAACAAACATGCTATATTATACATGTTAAAAATAGTGTTTTCAGCCCAATTTTGGTGGGAATACTGTAATTAATCAAGAAAGGTATTTGTAAATGTTCTAAAATCATAGACTAAAGTTTAAAGATAACTGCAGAGTGATTAGAAAATCTATTTCTCTCACATGCCACATTGTTACATCAGCTTATCACGCCACATTATTAAAAATAAAACCTACGGAGACCAAAGTATGTAAAGGAAAATAGTTTATTAAATCAAAAATAATAGCATGAAAAAGGTACAGAGTTTTGAAAACAAATGGGCATAAAATATCCAAACAGCCACAATATCCTAATTAAACAGGGGCTGAAGTCTTATTATTGCCACTGCACATCTTACGGCATGGCTGTCCTGCACAACATTAAGTTGCCTGCAGTCATGGTCCCTCTCTGTTCTTCTTTTGCAGATGTCGTAGGCACTAATCAATGTTTGATACTTCAGTAAGTTTTTACACTCCCTTAATTACCGAGTTGTGCACAGAACATTTTGAAGCTTCATGTTAAATATACAAAAAGTATTCTAACTTTAAGTATATTAATCACAGAGTAATAGACAGAAGCAGAGCTCCTGGCTGTTCATATTAATCTTTTGTGCTTAGTAACATTTTAAGATGCACTACCAGGACAAGGGGCCATTTAGAGATCCTCTGTCTATAAAAGGCAATGTTAAAAACATCTACCCACAAGCTGAAAGAAATACTGTCAAGCAAGAAGGCACTAGTGCCTTCTACATTTACAGATCAATGGCTGGTTTCAACTATATGTGCTTGTCTGTCCCTTTTAATAGGTAAACTAGAGTTCAGAGTTCTTTATATTGGCAAACCAAAAGGGAACAGTATATACTAGTGACTTTATTGATGTTTGTATAACTCTTGAGTGTGAAATTGACATGATGATAAAGTTTAAAATGGTGGAATCAGTCACTGATCCAGGAGCTGGGATGCTTAAGGCAGTCAATATTATGTCTCTGTTGAACAGCTATAAAAAATAGTGGTATGAAGGAAAAGAGAGTACTTTGAAAGAAAAGACAGACAGCAGCCTCCATGCATTATTAGTAACGCCTAATGCCTGTATAGTTAGGCACATGGGACAAAGAATTGATTGTCTGATCATTAGTAGATAAAATGTAGTTTGAGGCTTTCTTGGGAAATGTTCCATCTTTTACTTCTTTATAAAATGAAAGTAAAAATATTCTTTGAATTGTATTGTTTATTATTATCGCTATGGTTTCACATCATGTTTTATATCCAAGGATGCTTCTTTGTTGCAGCATGTGCATCAATGTATGTTTCTGAAGCAGCCTATATAAGATAAGTTGTTTGACTGATCAAACCTTGCCTGTCCCTTTATCAGTTCCAGAGATTCTGCACGTACATAAGCCACCAATGAAATGTAACAGCCAGTGATATCATCTTTTATCATGGAAAGAACTGTTAATTGATCATGACTGATTTTACTTAGTACTTATGTTTAATCATCATCTTTTCCTTTGTGGATATTCCTTTGACTTTTTTAAATAAAATATTTATTTTAAAATCTATTACATCTAAATATTCATGACATTATTTGATGGGCATGGCGTGGTTTTCATTGATATAAATTTCCATGAAGTGTACTTTCGGCATGTTGGCATCTGGGGCGTATACTGTACAGCTCCAGATTTTAAAGGAATGTTAGAGGCAAAGTAATGGAGAAAAATATGGCTGTCAGTACCTGATTTCCTCAAATGATCACTTGAAACTGTTAGGCAGTTATGTGATTAAAATATTCAGAACCTAGCTAATACTTCCTGTTTTATCATGACAAAACCTTATTTTTTCTCTGTCACTCTTTTAGTTAGTAGTTTGTAACAGGAGACCAAAACTTCAAATACTAGTACCAGGATAATGTGGGTTTTTCATGCTGATATGTTGTTTTTAAAGGTGAAACCAAAGTACTAGACAGCAGCTGCAAAATTAAGAATTTAATACTCTATTATTTCTCTCATTTGCTGAACAATCAAACAACAAACATATGACAATGTATGAATAGTGTACTGTATGAATTCCATTCAAAGAAGCTGATTACATTCAGTGATATGCTGCACTGTTTGTAATACATTCTGACTGGAGGTGTTCTTCTTTTCTGCTTGTATCTACAGACACAAATCTGGCTAGTAATTCTTGTTTTTGTAGGTGAAATGCTCAGACAATCAAAATATCGTTCAGTATACCTATTTCTTTCAACACCAGTGGCATTCCTGGCATGAAAGTTGTGGTGAGGCCAGGATATGTGTGCAAACTTCATCTAACAACAATTGCTTAACTAACTAATAACATCTGTAATTCTTTTGCTAATGACTGACAAAACATGTAAGTTTATGCAATTTCACATCAAATCAATCAACAATGGGATGCTTCTTCCTGGTCCGTCTCGATTAGCATCAGACCATTGTGATTTCCTTTGACATTGTTATTAGCTGACTAGATGCACTAATATAGATATAGAGAGCCTTGCAACAAACACCTGTGCAGGAAAATCTTCTTTTTATGTACTTCCAAAAGTGAAATAATGACAGCTGAAGTTTAGAATCAAACAGCTTTGAGGTGAAAAGGGACAAGCCGCAATAACATGGAAAGAATATGCAATCTACACGCACTTCACAACTCAAACTGCACACTGCATGTCCAGTAGCAGCACAAACTACCACTCTGATAGGTATTACCTGGGCAGAGTGAGGCCAACAAACAATCGGAAAAACAATTTTCAACATACATTCTTGTTCTTTCCACACTAAGTGCATCATACTGCTAGCTTCCTTTCCATAAAGCAGAAGAAGTACATGTAGGCTTCTTTGGTTGCTTTTTCAAATTTAGCATGGTTCTTTTCAGTGGTGGAGGAAAATCAAGATGCAGCATAACATTGTGTAAATGGTACATTCATGATATTGACTTCTTTTCTATTTATTTATTTTTTCAAATTACTATTGCTATCTTTAAAAGAGCAAATGGTACTAGACTTCATACCTCTGAAGAAGTAACCTCATACTATACTTCTGCCTGCATAAGTTTACACAAACCCAAGGATACAGAGGACACTGCAGGGCCAATTGATGCAGCCCCTTAGCCGGAAACAGGCTTACAGTATCGAGAACAAACACAATTGCACATACTACTAGAACCATTACTTTTATAGATAAGTAATTACATTGAACCTATGATATACAATTAAAAAATAAATTGAGGGTTGTTATTTTAATAAGTTACATTACCAAGGAAAGTTTATTACTTACATTGCAAAACATCTGGTGGGGCTGTGCCTATAAAGTCCTAAAGAAATGCCACTGTCCAAATTCATCATTTTAAAGCAGTTTAGCTGAAAAGCAGACTCGGGTCATTTTATGAATTTTGTTTGTTCAGTGTTGTGCTGAGGCGTCACCCGTTGCATGGCTGAACTTGGATGTCGATCTGGGTGGTGTGCCATGTGGTGTGTACGGCAACACACTGTAATCAGCGCATGCTCCCAACCTAACCTGTATCATGTAGTGTATAAAACAAAAAATCTGCTCTAGACAACTTTTGTTGACATTTAGCAACATTGTATTTTACTGCTTGACTTTTGTTGAAAAACCACCTCTTTAGGGACTATAGCAAGAAGTCACGACCACACATCTTTTGGTTGTCCTATATTTTAGAGATAGCAGTTTCTTGTTCTACAAGTGAATATTCACACATCTATAGAATTTTTGTCTTGCTTATTGTAATAACTCCATCTCATCTGATCTGTTAATAAAAACAAATTCAGAAAATTGGCAATATTTTCTTTCTTAGCACATCAGGAATGTGTTTTTACACTAGAGTTGATGATATAAGGCCAAAACAATATGCAAAGACTGAACTGGACCATATTTTTAGTTTTGCATTAGATGTTAAACCTCAAATTGAATATACTTAGTAGTTTAACAGATTGAATAAACTGTATGAATTCCACAGCACAATCTGCCATTGGCAGATTTGTTTAACCTTGCCAGAGCAATCTACAAAGAAAGTCACTAATATTTTCCTGACCTTATTTTCCTCCAGGGTTAGCACCTACTTCATACAGTGCAAACTTTCATGTTTGTTTTTTTTTTAAGAAAATACCAGTTTTGGAGAATTGTCATTTTTCAGAATTAATATATATTATGTAAATTAATTCATAACATGTATAATTCAAAAACATATACTATCAATTTCAGGGTCATGGAGATCGTGGGTAGAGTCATCATCAGGTTGCTCTCAGATACTCAATAACAAATTAGAGCAGGCATATGGACTGTAATTGAGCACTAGATTACCTTTTTGGTTGTGAAAGCCAGAAAAATGTTGAAAATAAATAAACACAACCCTCTATTAGAACTGAATAATTACTTATTTACAATGCTGAAGAGTTTACCACAGTTTACTTCCGGTAACACTGAATTTAGCATAACTTTCGGCAAAAATAACCCATTTTCACAAGCCACTTGTGAACAGCACCTGTGCCTGTGAAATAGTAGACTAGATGGAAAAGCAATGCAGCGATTCACTTTGCAACAAAAATGCGTTTAGCATGGTGTTGTCTAAACAGAAATAGTTTGTTCCATGCACCATTTTTATTTGTCTCTAGGTATGTTTTGAAAAGATACTCAGACTGCTGATCAGGATTCAAATTTGCACCAAGTTCATGAGAATGAAGAATACAGAAGACTGGATTTTGCATAAAAGCTCAAAGGCACATTTGTTTTCTTCACCTGCCATCCTAACTTGCAACATACCTTTATCCACATTCTACAGAGCCCAGGATTCTACCAGATCAACAGACCCCTTCCTTTAGTTCCTTGAACTTCTAGCTCTTCCTCTATATTTCCCATGTCGCCTGCTGTTCTAATTCACTGCATTCTCTTCAGTTCCTCGCAAGATAACTTGAAACTCTTCTTAACCTTGTTCTTAGCACTGGGGACGGTATAGTATAACAGACACTTTTATTTGTCCTCTGTGCAGTGATTTGAAAGCAAGTGCTGTTGAATACCACTTAGATAACATGTTACAACATACAGAACGTTATATGTACTGCGTATTATATTAAACATTTGGCAGAATGGTGACACAGTGGTTAGGTCTGTTTCAGGAAACTGGACTTGAATGTGAACTCTGGTTTTCTCCATGTACTCCACCCTTGCCTTTGTAGCTTTGCAGATTAGACTGACTGGTAAACAAGAACAGGCGCAGTGTGACTTATTGTGCTTTGAGGTGTACTGGTGGTCAGTCCAGAGTCGGTACAAGCTAGAATTAAAAAAGCAGATTCATTAAATATATTGGTGGATATCATGGCTCTATTTATAGTTAAAATTAGATATATAAAAACAGAAGATACGTTTTATTTT
>JANRMT010062837.1:50996175-51007101 GCA_026402145.1 Polypterus bichir lapradei
TTATTTAAAGACAATACCATTCTGAAAATGTACTTAAAGTACTTAAACTACCACTTTATTTTTAAGTCTGAGCAATTTTAACCAGGGATGATATTTTTGTTTCTGTTTTGAATTCAAATGCAGTTTAAAAGCATTTTTTTTTCAGAAATTACAACAGCTTGAGTTTACAATATTCATGTCCATGTCTATTATTTGATTCTGTCGCTCACTAAAACCCTTTTAAATTAAAAAAACACATTTGCTATTTGTGGCAAATTTACGTGTGCGATTACATACGATTAATCAAGATTAATTATTACACAGCCTCTAATTAATTGGATTAATTTTTTTAATCGAGTCCCACCCCTAATATATATATGTAGATATATATGTAGATTTGTATATATATATGTGTATATACAGTATATATGTAGATATGTATATGTGTATATATGTATATATATTTATATGTATATGTATATATATGATGTGTATATATATGTTTATATATGTATGTGTGTGAGTATATATATATATATATATTTTATATTATATATATATATATATGCCAGCAACACTCATGACAAAGACAAAACAATTACATTGTCAATCATGTTACGTTATTATTAAAATGTTTCCTTTTCTTTTTACTTCTCTGCTGCCAAACACGGGTATTTTGCTATGTATATATATATATATATAGAGAGAGAGAGATAGATAGATATGACAACAACACTCATATCAATGACAAAACAATTACATTAACAATCATGTTACGTTATTTTTAAAATATTTCCTTTTCTTTTTCATAACTTCTTTAACACACTACTTCTCCGCTGCAAAGCCCGGGTATTCTGCTAGTATATATATAAATCACAGTTCAGAGTACTGAGTTTGAACCTTTATTAAAGAAGTCTTCATTTTTGTTTGTTTCCATCACTATACATAAAATATATGCCTATGATTCTGATTTTATTTTTTGATTAAGAGGTGCTGTGGTGTTTGGACATATTTTACTGCATTTGACCTGTTTACCTCTGGTACCTTTAATGCATGCCCAAGTGGCCTGCTGTGCAACTTTACCTTGGCAGAACAGTGTTAATGCTGTCATAAAGAAATTTGAGGAATCTTGGCAAGCTGAAAACAGAAAACACAGTGAAAGATCTAAAAAACTGTCTGCATGAGATGAACAGTACTTACTGTATAGGTCACATCCGTAAGGCACCAAAGGAAACTGAGTAAAGTGATTGCACAGTATTAGTCAGGGTCATATCACAAAAACATTAGGATGGCAGGAGAGGAGATGCCAAGAAATATACGGATACCCGCTGGCCATGCTCTCTCTCTCAGGGGTGGGGGTCGACTTGTTTTTCAATCTCAATCCTATTTTTTTTGTAAAAAATTGATCCATTTGTATGATGATGATTACAATAAAATTATTAAAAAAAAAAAAAAAAGAAATATATGGATACCTGTCTGAAACCTTCTGTGAAACATTGTGGCAACTCTGTCATACTGTAGGAGTGCATTATAGTCAGCTGTATAGGGTATCTGGTCACTATCCAAGGAATGATAACTGCTGAAAAATATAAACAGATTTTCTGCATGCTGAGTTTTTTTTTGGAGAAAACACAGTGACGTAAACAATGGTGCATCTTCAGTGTATCTTCAGATGGAAAATATGCAGTATGTCACTTTTTTAAAAAATGATATACATGCCTGTCGCTGATGGGTGATGCAAGGAACATTATAAATGCAGGGATCAGTATAACCTGGCCACTGTCCTGGAGCCGACTATGCCCATTTGCTGTGTCTGTGTATAGGAGAGTGGTAGCTCCCACTGCAATAAATAACTGTGTTGCTCCTGTTTCAAGTTGAATAAAGCATTTTTTGTCAAAGTACTGAGACTCAGCCTCGTATTTTGGGGTGTAAGACAGTGACTTACACGTCACAATGTATAGTGCAATTCTCCACTGTGATATGAGCAAGAGGCATAAATAGAATTGATTTGATCGGTATGGTATGGATTACATGCTATAAGCAGCTACAGAAAAGTGCACTTGTAAATATGGAAGTGTGAATGAGACTTTAGGAAGCAGTATTCATTGTTTTCCACCCCAAAAAGCAATTCTTTAAAATCCTAAAGAACTTGTGAGTTTTGCACTTCTCAATCGAGAAATCGCCTACTGAATTAATTTATGCAAAACTCTATGTGAATCAAAGCTTGCCTGTTTCACTTATTTCTATTAACGACTCTAAACAAGCTGCAAATACACATAAGACCTGTTTGGTGTGAAATTCTGCAGATGGAACACAAGCAATATTAGACCTCTGAGTTAAAATCTCTTCATAACTGTATAGTAAATGTGTGGCATGACATGGACAGTGAAATTAACAGACTTGTTTTAAAAATACAAGACATTCGTGTTCATCTATTTCCAGGTATCCAGGTTTATCTGTATCTATGCTAATATTATACAGTGTTTTCACAATCAAATAAAAACTAAGAGTCGAGTTATCTAGCGCTACAGATTATTTTTTGGGAGGACTGTGGCTTTTGCACCGTAATGTAACTTGCAATATAAGAATGCAACAGTGTGAGGAATCTATGCATGTGAGGAAACTTCAGAAAATCCATAGTGTCAGACACAGTGAAGTCCTTGGTATCTAGCCTAATTTATGCATGGTAAAGGGGAACATCCAGAATATGTGTACATATGAGTGTAAAATCCTAGCACAACAACACAACCATTTATTTTGTTAAAGTTCTTTTACCAATTAAGAGGGCCATTGTCTATCCAAGTAACATCAGGCACAAGGCTCAAACCAGAAGAAGGGTCTACTGCATATCAAGGGACATTCACACACATATTTACATTTATTCAATATACTGTATAGCCACCAACTAAGCAAACATGCATATAACAGCACAGAAACTGGCATAAAACGTTGCATAGGCTATGGACTGGTGACAGAGAACATGGTTCTGCTCATTGTATAACATAAACAGTACAGAGACTGTAGCATGTGGTAATACAGAATTTCAATAGAACACAGTAATATACTGCATAAAAGAAGATGATACACATTAACAATATTCATATGGAAAGGCAGATCAGGAAGATTATCTCTGTCAAGTGGACTGAACTATAGTGTAACTACAGTAGTGTTCCTGTCTCTAGAATCTCCTGTGTATTGGCATGAGTATTGGTGGGTTGGTGCCACAGCAAATGAGAGGATATTTACAATAATGAGAGAAAACAAAGATTACATGTTGGGACACCACTCAGTGAGTCCCATTTAATAGGCAAGTTAGTAAAGCCACAAAATAAATCAAAAGGTAAAAAGAAGGTTTTTATATTATACTGGGTGTGAGTCTTGAAGTGACTAGTAACATCCTGGTGGAAGCAGAAATGAATTAATAGGTTGTCGAGCCTCTGGTCATCATTTCTTAACTGCAGAAGAGGGAAAGGTGTAAATGACAGTGCTAACACACACCTTGGGGTGGGAATACAACTGGCAAACTGTAGAAACCCTGAAAATGTCCCTACTCACACACCTGAGGTAATGGATGCATCTTGAATATAAATTGCATGCATATACATTAGCATATGAAACAGCAAATTTACATGTTGTCTAAATATACTGCACAATCTTTTAAGTTTTTTTTTTTAATTTGTGCCTAATCATTGACACAACAGAACAAAAGTCATAAATTATCATTGCCTGATTAACTTAACATATGACTCCTACAATTAATGAATACAGTTGGATGCTTCAAACTTGGTGGGGTTGAAAGACGCTCATTTAGTAAAGACTAGAATCCCTGAAGCCAACGGAAAAGCTCGTAATCCCAGGCCACCTTAAATTCCCTCGCACCTCCTCATCAGCGCCTTTTGTTTTGCATGTGTCGATCAGCACCGGCAGCAGGCAACCTGCTATCCCATCCCCCACTGATGTCGTACACAAAGTTCTCCCAGCTCAAGTCTGTTTATCTGGGTGTGAGGCGCCTTGAATTGTACATGGTAAATAATATATCGTTATTAGAAACACATACATTTCATATGGTAAATAATATATTGTTATTTGGAACACATATATTTCATATGGTAAATAATATATTGTTATTTGGAACACATACACATATACAAAAGCTGTGTCAGTGGGGGATGGGATAGCAGGGTGCCTGCTCCTGATCGACACATTTCCAAAATAAAAGACGCTAATGAGGAGGTGCGAGGGAATTTAAGGTGGCCCGGGATTACAAGTTTTTTCGTAGCCTTCAGGGATTATAGTGTTAAATTCACCCAGATCTGTTCTCCACATAATCCACACTTGCACAACCATTGTTCCCTAGTTTTCAATATAACATCAAACCTAATACATTCTGGATAGTCTGATAATACAGGAGGGGCAAACAACATATTTTTTTATTATTTTATTTTTTGTCTTCTAGAATCAACAAGAAAAAAAAGGAAAGAGAGAAAGATGAGCAAGGGGCAAAGCTACTTGGGGTGTCCAGGTCCCCCGATTCATAAGCCAGGCCCCTCCAAATTAGAAGTAATGTTATTATCTGATTTATGATCACTCTTTAATAAAACAAACAATGCAAAATTCATGGGGTAAGGAACAACATATTGCTTGCCCACCCAAGTTGTTTCCAGACCCACCCCCTTTGCAATTTCTGACTTCACCAATGAGATGAGTATAATGTGCATCAAAACGTTATTTAGGTAAGCTGAAGCAGGGTTCCTTTTGTCTTCCAGTGTTGCCCACCCATTAAACCTCTAAAACCGTCAATGAATTGAACAAGTGTGTCTCATATTCACCTTGCATAGTCTTCATTTGACCACACTTAACACGCAAATTTACAGCATATTTTTCTCAGTAAAAAGAAAGAAACTAGAAACTTAAAGTATTCAGTTCAAAATGTTTTTTTAAAGAATTTAATAATAAGAGGATTTGAAGAACTACTTTCACAAACTTTTAAATAAAGATGCAGTTTTTTGTGTGGGCACCAGAGTTGACCGTGTGTACCATATTCACTAAAAACTGGTGTCCCAAGTATATATGATGTGATATTACCTGTCTGTTAATTACACAGAGAGTACTAAATATTTTAAAACATTATTTCTCTTTGCACATCTCAAAAGATCTTTACTCTGATAAAAATGGCTTTTGAAAATTACATAGTTTATTTGAGCAGCCAAGCACCATAGCTTGTCATTATTTATTTTTAGATTTTTATTTTGTGTGTGTCATATGTATTTTATTTTTATACCGTGTGGCCCCGCGCATGCGCACTTCACCAGAAGACACACACACGGACACCTGGACGCACACAGGGGTTTCCTGTGTGTGTGTCTGTCTCGCGCGTGCCTGTGTGTGTGTGTGTGTCTGTCTGTCTGTCTTGCGCACGCCTGTGTGTGTGTCTGTCCCTCTCTCTGCACAGGAAGAGACTGAACACGTGCCGTGTGGCCCCGCGCATGCGCACTTCACCAGAAGACACACACACACGGACATCTGGACG
Source organism: Polypterus bichir lapradei (assembly GCA_026402145.1). NCBI lineage: Eukaryota > Metazoa > Chordata > Cladistia > Polypteriformes > Polypteridae > Polypterus > Polypterus bichir. Next base: position 51,001,685 of record JANRMT010062837.1, read on the forward strand.
CACACAGGGGTTTTATTAAAGAGGATAATAAAAGGCTTGTGTGTCCAGTCCATCAGAGTAATCTGTCAGTTTAGCTCTAGTGTATTTGGTCAGAAAGTGAGAGTATGAAATGCACAAGTATGAGTAAAGGTACATACTGAGAGAGTCACCTTCAAAGATGGAAAGTTTAAAACTGGAAAGGAGGTGAGAAAGGTGCCTTGAAAATAATGACAGAGTCTGACAAGCTTGAGAGAGGGAGCGCTGGTCAAGAGACATTAGACACACACAAACAGAGAAGGAAGGCGCTGTAGGTACATGTAGGGCAAGAGGAGCAAATATTTTATTCTCGACAGGTACCGTGACTAGTATTAAGTTAATCATAATATATTTAAGTTTATATTTTATAATTTATCAACAATGATAATGTATAAGAGCAATTTAATGTACAATCTACAAATATTAGATAGATAGATAGATAGATAGATAGATAGATAGATAGATAGATAGATAGATAGATAGATACTTTATTAATCCCAAGGGGAAATTCACATAATCCAGCAGCAGTATACTGATACAAAGAAACAATATTAAATTAAATAGTAATAAAAATGAAAAAAGTTAGCATTTACTCCCCCGGGTGGAATTGAAGAGTCGCATAGTGTGGGGGAGGAACGATCTCCTCAGTCTGTCAGTGGAGCAGGACAGTGACAAAAGTCTGTCACTGAAGCTACTCCTCTGCCTGGAGATGACACTGTTCAGTGGATGCAGTGGATTATTCGTGATTGAAATTAAGCTACCCATCCCCTATTTCTTAACTGTCATATGAGAGATGTAACCATATGATTCAGAGCTGGCTATTTCTCTCCTTTGTAATTTTTGTTCAGTTATGCTTTTCCTGAAGTCAAGATAGATATGCCCAGAACAGCCTAAAATGTGTTGATTTGCTAATACATACCTCATTGCAGCAAATTGAAGGCGTGCAATCATGTACTATACATTCCACTCACACAGTCTGCAGCCTCTCTTGATTGCTAGGCAGGAAATAGGGCCCTATGTCTCAGCTTCATGGTGCTCAGAACCTCACGTGCCTCTCTAATAAATGTCTTATATTCATTTGGCAGCCAGTGATTGCAAGTTAATCTGCTGTTTACAGAGACTTGCTGTAGCTGCAAGAACTGAAAACTCATGTGCACCAAATTTTGTCAACAGACACAATTAGCACATACTCAGCTCTACATCAACACCACTGTTAGACAGGCAGTGCTTTTAAACTGCAATTGTTTGCAGCTGAAATAACAGACCTATAATGGAGCAAGAGCCCTGTCTGTATGCTGTGATAAAGAGATGTATGCACTCTATAGGGTCCACCTTCCCCTTGCTCAGTGATCATTCATGGGGTTCATATGCATTGAGCATGTTGCATGTGAGGATTGGTGTAAGGAAAGCAATTCCGTATTGTTTGAGATAATCTGTGTTTCTCTGCTGATCCATTTATATAATTCTTGTGTTTAAAAGCGGCACTGAGACTGCTGATTATCTGGTTAAATTAAACTGTTTGGCTCTGTTACATTAACTTGACATTTGAACTCTTTAAACCATTCCATCAGGTACTGACAATACCTAATGGCATAAAAGGTTGGATTTTTACAAAAAAGCAAAGTAAAAAAAAAACTGTAGGTTTAACTAAAATATATTCATTTGCTTCTGGCATTTGGAACAATGCTGAATTTATGATTTTTCAACAACTCGAAATAATACAGTGTATAGGATACAAATCCAGTGAAAGATGATCTGCTGTGGCAACCCCTAATGGAAGCAACCAAAAGAAGAAGAATATAGGATACAAATCCAGTAAAGTTGTTGCCTGCCTAAATTTCCCATAATCAAGTTACAAAAAGTGGATGAATATAAGTTTATCATATATTTATACGTTTAATGTAAACAAGTTATGAATCAAAGCCTACTCTAATTAATATACAGTACATACAATCCAGTCAAACATACATTTTGTACCCTGGTTTTTAAGTGGTGTTAGACACAAGATGATAACAAACTCTTGATGGGACACCAGCCCATTACAGGGCACAATCCCACAGATACCAATGTTCACTCACACTGGGACAATTCTGGTCAGGAATTAAGCTAATACATGCAGTATGTTTTTGGTATGTGTGAGGAGACCAAAATATTGCAGCAGGGTGGCATGTTAGCGGAGGGTGTTTAGATGGGATATAGCTAATCTCTTTTGTGATTTAAAATACACACTCCTTAAAAAAGGGCTGCTTGCTCAGTCACTAGATAACTAACAGTGACTGTTGGGTGAGAGTCTGGTTTTTATAAGCTCTCCTCTGGCAGGAACCAGAAGCAGAAAGATAAATTGCACAATGGTCTGTCTGATTCAAATTATCATGTACAGTACTCCCGACTCCTCTGCTACTGCTGGTGCTCTTGGCTGCGGTTATCCACATAGACTTACAAAAACATGCAAGTTTCACTCAGGAGGTGAATGTGAGGCAATCTGAAGCAAATCCATTATTTGTCATGTAGTTGAATGAGAACCTGTGATAGCTTCTAAAAATGTATCTGGGAGAGATATATACAGTAGCTATTAACTAATCAGACAAGCTTGATGGACTGAAAAGTCTCCTCTCATCTGTTAGACATCCTATTTTTTAAGGTGTTGACGCTATAAGGCATCTGAAACACTGTGATGTCTAGGAATAAAATACATATACAGTAAGTGAAAAATTATAAGTTAATATTAATTGAATCAATGCAACTAACTATATCTTAACATATTGCATGCCATGTTTTTTTTCTGCAGAAATCAAAATATCCACTTAAAAAAAGCCTGCCTAATGTAATTAAAAAAAAAATTACCTGCTGAATGTAATTAAGGCTCAAGAAGAGCTAGCATCAGCCACAAGGCAGGAAACATTTCTGGACAGGGCACGAGAATCCACTCATACACACGTACTTACATGAGATCAGTTGGAAATCAGCCATTAACCCCATGCACAAATCTTTGCAAAATGCAAAAACAATCAAGCATTGGACTCAAAACTTTGACACTGAATTCCTGAGGCAACAACACTAACCATTGTAAAAAGTAAGAAATAATAAAAAAAATCAGTTGACACCTCTGAGGATATCTTGATGGGCTACATTTTTATTTGTTCACTATTAAGTGTGTTTTAGAAGCAAAATGATATTAAACATGGTTAATCAAATGAAATACACAGACTGCACTATTATATTTTGCTTTAATAAAGACTTATTACAGTAATGAAGTCTTCAGTAACACATTGTTTTCACTTTTCAGAAAGGGGTGCTCTGCTTTCACATGCAATCTACATATGATTTGAATTAATCAAGTGGTGGCTTAAATAATACTGCACAGAATCAATACAAAAATGTGTAACAGCTAGTTGGCATAATGTAACGCTGCAGGAGTCCCCAGCTTCACAGCTTTCAGCTCCAAATAAAAACCCTTTTTTTAATAAGGGCCTGCTCCTAATTGGTGTCTGGACTACTGCAGCGATAGAAGAACAGCTCTGATGTAAATTACAAAGGTGGCATTGCTTCTTATTGACCTTTTGCTCTTTGACAAATGCCTTGTTAAAATAACATCACAGAGGTATTCAATGTGCTGCCATCTTAAATTCTTTTACTCCTTAAGTATATTTTCTTCTATTTTCTGTCTGTTTAGGTTTCCTGCTCAGTAGATATACTGTATGTGGTATTAATTTTCCGAGCAAGAACATTCGAAATGTTGTACTTACTAATAACAGTTTGGGCTTGATCACATTAATTTTAGACGGCAGCATTAGATTTTTGAATATGGTAGGTTGAATCTTAACAGAGCACTAACATGAAAAGTTAATTCTTCATTATAGGTGAGGGTTTTCTACAATACAAAGAGATGGCAGATTTAAACAGTTTTTAAACACTATGTATTGCAATATTTAAAAAAAAAAGATGTTTATTTTTATGGATGACATGGTGGCATAGTGGAAGTACTGCTGCCTCACAGTAAGGAGAGCAGGGTTTGCGTCCCAGGTCCTCCCTGCGTCGCATTGGCATGTTGTCCCCGTATTCATGTGGGTTTCCTCCCACTGTCCAAAGACATTCAGGTTAGGTGAATAGGCAACATTACATTGGCCCTAGTGTGTGTTTGTGTGTTCATCCTGCCAGGGACTGGTGCCCTGTCCAGGGTTTGCTCCTGTCTTGTGCGCTATGCTAGCTGGGTTAGGCTCAAGTACCCCTCCAAGCCCTGGTCTGGATTAAACATGTTTATCTTTCAGTGCTCTGTTTTTGTCAAAATCAATTCAAAATTGCACCTCAATTCTGAAAACCTTGTAAATGTTAAATTTATATTTTCTTAAAATTACATTCTTTAATCAAGTCATCTTTTTCAAAACTGTCTTTAGTCCTAATAGAAGTACTTTCAGTTTTCACAAAGCAACAAAAGTAATTGTCACGAGTTGGGACACACTATTGTTTTCCTCTTTTAAAATTTTCTTGTTGCTCTTTCTTTTTGGAAAGCTCTAATGTCAGACAATATTAATTTGTGAGTGATTTTGTATTTAAGGAATACTCCACCCAAAACAGTATTTTTTGAAAAATGTTACTTACTCCATTTAGTTTGTAGTGATGGCCGAGAAAAAATTTTAATCTCACATTTGCATGCAGAATGGAGACAACAAAGATTGTGCTTTAGGGTGAAAAGAGAGCCATGCTAAAACCTTTTAACCACTGTAATTAAACTCAGCAAAAAAAAAAAATGTCCTCTGACTTTCAACTGTTTTTACTTTCAGTAGACTTAATGTGTAAATATTTGTATGAACACTAAAAGAGTCAACACCATAAGACATAAACTAAAAATGTTTCACAATGTGTCCCTGAATGAAGGGAGGCTCAAAATCAAAAGTACCAGTCAGTATCTGGTGTGGCCACCAGCTGCTTGAAGTACTGCAGTGCATCTCCTCCTCATGGACTGGACCAGATTTGTCAGTTCTTGCTGTGAGATGTTACCCCACTCTTCTACCAATGCACCTGCAAGTTCCTGGACATTTCTGGGGGGAATGGCCCTAGCCCTCACCCTGCGATCCAACAGGTCCCAGACGTGCTCAATGGGATTGAGATCTGGGCTCTTCGCTGGCCATGGCAGAACACTGACATTGCTGTCATGCAGAAACTCACGCACTTTTTGCCACTCCTGTCTGGTCCAGCAAAGGTGGGTTTGTGCCCATAGGCGGCGTTGTTGCTGGTGATGTCTGGTAAGGACCTGCCTTATAACAGGCCTGCAAGCCCTCAGTCCAGCCTCTCTCAGCCTATTGCGGACAGTCTGAGCACTGATGGAGGGATTGTGTGTTCCTGGTGTGACTCGGGCAGTTGTTGTGGCCATCCTGTACCTGTCACGCAGGTGTGATATTCGG
>JANRMT010062837.1:51007501-51026841 GCA_026402145.1 Polypterus bichir lapradei
TCTCTAGTCTGATTGCCATTTTTAATTATTTTTTTCAAAAAACCTTGTGGTGTATAGTGCCAGGAAGGACTCAAGTAAACTTTGAACTTTAACTTCAGTTCTAGTGCCAGGCATTTGCTAGAAATTTCTCTTGGTGTTACATCCATAGACATAACCAGGGAAATACAATTAAATGCACTATACACAATACATTGCACCATCATAAATTTACATACAGTTGTAGTAAAAAATATATTACAAAAAAATGCAAATAGATAACAATATGATGATGTTAGATTTACACTCCTGCCCAGTAATATAACCAGTAAGTCTTTATAAAATAAACGTAAAGTAAACATACTTTACATTTAGAAATCTAGGAGTTTAGAAATTAGGAACAAACAGAGGTGAATCAGACACTGTGTTTAACCATAATGACTACCGTAGGAAGGAAACCATTTATATAGCTATAGTTCTTGTCTCTAGTGACCTGTAACATTTAGGAGTTTAGAAATCAGGACTAGACAGAGGTGAATCAGTGACTGTGTTTAACCATAATGACTGCTGTAGGAAATAAACTGTTTATATGTCTACTGGTTTTTGTCTTTAAGGTTTCCTTGATTGTAATAACTGAAAATGATGGTGGCCCAGGTGAGTGTAGTCTTTAATTATATTTCCAGCACTTTTCTAGATCTGTAATGCATACAGGTCATTGGTGGAGTCCAGTTTAAGTCTTACAAACTTTTATCTTTAAATGATTTTGCCTTGTTCACAATGGCACCATTTATAACTACAGGTTTAGAAAGTAAGAATTATCTCCTAAAATCCACAACTATTTCCACTGTTTTCATGGTATACAAGTTAAAATTGTTGAGGGTTCAGCAACTGGCCAGCCAATCCATTTCTCTGCAATATGACACCTCATAATGTCTGTGATCAGGCCAATCAGGGTGTCATCAGCAAACTTCAGCAGTTCTTGGATGTGCAGTGATTGGTGCAGAGAGAGAAAAGAAGAGGAGATAGAACACAGCCTTGAGGGGGCTCTATGCTCAGAGTCAAGGGCCCTGAGTGATATTTGCCCATCTTCACGGTCTATTCCATAGAAAGCTAAAAATACAGAGAGATGTGGCATAGTCCACATTCATACTGAGAGGTCTGCTATGGAGCAGCTTGAGCATAATCATATTTAATGCAAAGCTGAGCTCCACAAATAAGATTGTGGCATAGGTAGCTGAGGTATCTACATGCTGCAAGATGTAGTGAAGAACCATATTTGGCAAACTGTACTGATACCATCCATGCAAATACACTTAAAATATTTTAAAAGAGCATTAAAAAATATTACTACACTTGACTCGTGGAAAAAATACAAAACATAATATGCCTTGTGTGATAACCCTCTTGCAGCATTAACTATGCTTATATTAAATAGCTTACTAGGAGATTCTATTAGCAAAAGCACTTGAAAATTTCAAAAGCTAACTTTTTCCCTGGAGCTATTAGTCTACTAATAAAAGAAAATCATTAATAGGAAGAAGAGCCTCTTGTGCTCCGTGTTGCTTTTTAATATATTGTCTAACATTTCTATCATTGGAATCAGCTGACCATATGTCACAGTTACAAAAAACACACTGTCTAAATTTAATGAGATATGTGCCTGAAGCTCATTTGAAGCATACTGTATATCTCCTAATGAAATGATTTTTTATTCTTCTCATTGCATTTATTAAAAGGTTTATTTGACTGTCGAATCATGTGATATAAAATCCCCCAGTGATCAGCAAACCAAACTTAGATACAGTGCCTTCATAAAGTATTCATCCACTTTAATTAGATTTTGTCCTGCTAGAATTTCAATTTACAATTCATTTTTCATCATTATTCCTTTTTGAACTACAAACATGATAATTTAAAAGACAAAAATATTTTATGAATTAATAATAATAAGAAAAACTAAAATGTCTTTTTTTATAAATTAAGTACAACCACCAAGCTAAACCTTTGCAAGAGTAACATGTTTGATTTTTATTTTGTACGTCTGTTCAATGATTAGGAAATTTTAATCTATCCTTTTCTCCAGATTTTATTCTGAAGGACTGACAAATACCTCTTTTAAAAAAGACATCCAGAATGTCAGAATGGTTTAACACTGTCTCCAGTCCTGTGCCATATTCACCTGTAGGTTTCCTTTCTGAAGTAGAACAGTCTAATAGGACAGGTCACATCGGGTGAAAGCATTCTGCATGAAGGGTACATCCGCTGTCACACCACATACCTGTTGTTAAAACTAGATATAAAGCATTACAAAGTAAAGATGAATAAACGTAATCTAAAAAATGAATATACACGACTGAGATCTGATATATTACTACACCACTTCTGTAGTAATTACCATTCCAAGGTTTATTACAGAGAGCAATTTTTGATGTTTCTACTATATAGATGAGGCATTGGCAGATTAAATGACTTATTCAGGGCCACACAGGCAGTATCATTAAATGAGGATAGTGTGGTATGAAGATATCTGCACTTCATATAAAAAATCTATAAATTAAGATACTTTTTTTAAAAATAGTAAGTCATGACTTAAAGTAAAATATTAAATATGTATTTAAATGATATAAAGATATCTGTAAATCATTTATAGATATTGTTAATTTAATTCAAGATGAAATATTGATGCGCTTGATGCATTTTGAATTTCATGCTCCTCCAAAAATAAATTCATACTTTATTTTTTGCATATTATACAAAAAGATAGCTTCTCTACTAAGTATTCTTCTTTTTGAATTTAAAAAACTGATTTAACCAGAAAACAGCTACAGAAAAAACACACATAAGACCCTGTCTTTGGCCTAGTAGCCCCCCAGCCCTGCAGGCATCAGATGTTTCCCTGTATATTCAGGCCTGGATTTTGGCAGACCAACTCAAGGACAAGTACTTTCTTGTTTTGAAGTGTCATGAAGCCCCATGCCAACTTTAAGATGTATTCATTAAGAAAAGGAGGGAGAGAGACAGAGAGATGGCTGTGTAGCTCAGTGCTTACTTTACAAAAACCTCTCATGTACATGGTTGTTGCCTGCATTGGACTGACAGGCTTCTAACCTTCACCTGATGTTGAAAGGATAAGCTATAGTTCCACTTAACCCTTATCTGGTGTGGAAGCCAGCCCCGGACACAGACAGACAGATGCTGAAACGTCTACAAAAAGCACACATTTATTCATATTAAAGTTCACAGCACACAGTGCCCCTGCACTAATCATCCTCTTTCAAGTCCTTCCAAAGGTCCTTCACCGCCTCTACTCCTCTCTGCCGAGCTCTATCCTCTTCCTCCTGACTGCAGCTCCCGACTGGAGGGAGGCGGTCCCTTTTATATCCACGCGGATGTACTCCAGGTGCTTTCCGATGGACTTCCTGCAGCACTTCCTGGTGTGGTGGAAGTGCCGCATGAGCACCCAGAAGCACACCGGGCGTCCTCAGTATTCCTTCCGCCAACACCTCCAGGTGTGGTGGAAGCGCTACCGTCCAAGGCTCCACAATCGACTGGACGCACCCTGGCGGTGGCCACGGACCCTTCCATGCTCAGACCCCGTGGCCCCCAAAGCAGGCAGGGCGACTGCCCTCTCGTGGTTCTGGGGAGGCACAGTCCCACTCCTGGTCTATCCAGGTGTCGCGACTGGGCACAGCCCCCAGCCGACCACCATACTGGAAAAAGTGGATTCAGTAGAAGATGGCTATGTGTGCAGGACAATCATTTATTAATATGTAAGTATTAATATAAGTATTTTAGTGTTAGATGAATACATCTGTGCATTCATCCATCTTCTAATCAGCCTTTTCAGTACATGGGGAAATGGTGCCTATCCCAGCAGCACTGGGGCAAGATGAAAACTACCCATGGATATCATTCTGTCGAGAGGACTCATGCATACTCCCACATTTAGTTAGATTTAGCTAAATTACTCTCACAATATAGCCTAGCAAGCACATCTGAGGGCATACCGGGAAAGCTCAGAAAGATCCTGGATCACATCAAAGGATTTTTTGATAACTAGTCTGACAATAAAATGTTTAGTAAATCAAGGCTGTTTCACTGTTTCTAAAGATCATTGTTCTAAGTTCACACTGAGATCTAGAAAATCAACAGGCAAGATTATTGAGAATAAGTTCTAAATCAGTCATGGTGCTATATTGCAGGTAAAAACCCGCAGTGATATCTGTTAAACGACTCACTGTCTGACACATACCTATAAAGGTAATAAGCAACGTTTTTATATATCTTTGTCAAAATGGTAGACTACTTGAATAGGACAATAGTTACTCAAAAAACCTATATTAAGTCTTGATTTCTTAAATTATGGTGTGGCTTGTGCCACTTAGCTTGGGAAAAGCCCTTCAAAACTTAAATATATGATAAGTATTAGAATCTGTCTTTGGCATCCTTAAACATCTGTGCCATTTTTATGAGAAAGTGATCCATAAAAACGTGTTACCTACTGTAAGTTAATCAAACAATGTCTTCTGCTAGCATCAGTTTATGAATTAACTAATTGAGAAGAAACACAAAAAGTTAAGATATAAAGAGACGACATACCAGTTAGCTGTTATCAGAAAAGGCATTTATTTGTAAATAAAAAGCACTCACTGTTAGAGGACCAAGTGGGAAAGCTTTGAAATCAATAAACCATGAATTTGAAATGTTAAACAGACTAAGCTCTGAACGATCAGAAAAATTGTTTATGAAAAGAGCAAAGCGAAAATTTGCAGTAAGAAATATTCAAACTTATGAGGACAGGACTCTTGACCAATAAATGAGGGGGAGAGGTGGGTCTTCAATTCAAAAGCACAGAATCATGGCAATGTGCCTTTCCTGTTTACATTCTATGCTAATTCTTCCAGAAGTATTAATAATATTTTAGCATAAAAATGCAAGTTTTTTGCATGTTTTGAGCATTTGTCTGGATAGCAGATGCGACATGAGTAATGTGATAATTGTTTTCTTTTTTCCATGGATGGTTTTCACATTGTTTACCATTGAATGGGCAAACATTGAAGAATGGGGCTCCATTACATCATAAACTGTTTTATCTTGTTCTGCATAAAAACATAACATAAAATTTGTCCTATGTGGGGTAACTAGCATATAAAAATGTAACTTTTGTTGAAAGTATCCCTTTACATAAAATGGCACCCATAATGTCACAAATTGTCACATGGTTCACAGCCACCAAGCAGTTAAAGGGCATTGACAGCAAGGTGTGTGACACAATATAGAGAAACATCATAGTTACAACAAAATGATTTGGAAAAAATAAGTAAACTTAAATTGTTAACTTCAGCAAAGCTAAGAATAATTAAAACAAATGCCTTAAAAGGGAAATATGCAAGATATGCAAGCAGAAGCTAACATTAATAACATAAAAAATTAAAATGTTACAAATAGAACAAGCTTTGAAATCAGAAATCATCCTGGATGACACAAATAAATAGCTTTATTCATGAATATCCCAACACTTCTGACTTTAGCGTAGAAACTTCAGTAGCAACCATTGTTTCCTCAGTCAGAATTTGTCTTTAGCGTGCAGGCTGTGCTTACAAATAAGGCAATATCTGCTTTAGGATTATTAACATGAAGAAATACTTTATTTTCTTCCATATAATGGCTCAGTCCTTTGAAATTTCATCTAATGAAACTTAATTGGTAGACAAGCGCTCCTAAATATGTCTGCAATTTTATTTTGAAGGAAACACATAAAAGAACTGCAAAGCTCAACAGAAACTGCTACGGAGGACTTGCTAGCTGGTCAAAGCAGGTTATTTATAGATGATGAAGCAGCGTTACTATTTTAATTATTAATAACAATGGACGAATAAGCACTCTCAGTCATTCCAAGCCATTCCAATACCTTTGCAAGTGGTTATGTTATAGCTGAATGGTAAATGACATTTGTTTTTCTAGTCAGAATTCTCAGATATCAGCTGAACTATTTAATAGAGCAAAGTTCAGTAAGAGGGTTTTGTTCAGTCTAGTCACCTATTTGCCTGGAGTTTCTATAGCTGTGCATCCTTCACTGGCTTCTCGCTGGTCTGTTTAGACAAGGCCATCCATAATTTTTTTGAGTATCCAGAAGAGGGTCATAACATACCATTTTATAAATTAGTAAAAGACTGCTGAAGATGTTTTGATATCTGGTAGTGCCAAAATTGTTAATAGTACACACAGCAATTCCATTAAAATACAAGTACAACATTCCACTTGAGAAGTGATAAAAGAATGGCAAAGAACTTCAGTATTCAGTATTTTTGTTTGAAAAGGAGTATAAAATTTTGACTGCAGCAGAAATAGAATGACAGACAACTGTCAAGCAGAATTCAAAGGCTAATCACAGAAGAAAACTGGACAATTTCATGCAATATAAATATCTTTTTACAGTGATAATGTAATTTCTCTCTCTATAGTTACATATCAGATTGATTGCAGTTTGACATTTCTTAACAGAGACATGGACAAAGAAGACCCCTTCATTTTCAAATTCAAGGAAATTTAAAGTTGCAAACAGATCATTTACAGTGCTCAAAGTCAAGGGAAAGAGCCACTCTTCAGCAGGAGACCAGAGCCAGCTTTGTAGTCATGGTGTCTAGATGAAGGATGAAAAATCCAGAAGAAGAAAGATGTGAGTGGATAAAGGGAAAATCAATGATAATAATTGAAAACTGACAACTGGTGAAAAAGCACCAAAGAGAAACACAGAAGAACATTTAATGAACAGATTATGCAATAAAGATAGAAATCAGGGTAAGAACTGTAGCAAAACACTGATGCATATGATACATGATTTGGAACTGATATGTTGTTGATTGCAGTTTTTGGACAACCATACAATATTTATTAAAAAATACTCTGGGATTGGCTACTATGGAATGAAACACGATGTTACTGGACTGAACTTAAAGGTAAAATGATTATAGAATATTGCAGTGCAGTGCAGCATGTAAGGTAGCTACTGATTTCTTAAGGAGGAAAAGGGGATGAGCAAATACAAAGAGCTTGTTTTGAAATCATTATTTGCAAAACACAAACAGGTATCCAAAAACTCACACAAAAAGTTGTACCTGCACTTATTTTGAGCTTGGGCCTACTGGATTGGCTGCCTCACCTCATGTTCAAAAGAAAGGCTTCAACCTACAGAGGCTCAAACTAGGGCTTATAAATAATTCAAGTTTCAGAATGTCCATAAAAATGAAGAAAATCAAAAACCACAAAAACTTCTAATCCAAATAAAAAAAGGAAAGTTTCTTGTATTTAAAGATTTTTCTAAAGAAATAAAAATTATAAGGAGAAAAATCAAATCAGTCACAAAGAGTAAAAATAGGTTCTGCCTAAAGGGTAACGCTTAAAAGAAAGCAAAATGAAAATAAAAACCAACCAAAACTAGTAGCTTGAAGAGAATGCAAGAGTCAAAAGTTAAAGAATTCAAATACCACAATAACCACTGCTAATTGGCTTCAAATACTGCTAAGACCAGAACTCCAATTGCAAAATTAAGTGGCCCCGCCTCCTTAGATTCTACAAACAGAACTTGGGGCAGAACACTCGCAATACAACATAGAAACAGAAAAGCAAAGAAAATTGTACAATTACTAAAATATAAAACCAAATCAAAAACAAATTTCATAACATACAAAAGCATCTATAAACAGCAACAAAAAAACCCATCTAAATTAACAAGAAGTAAAACCCTGACTGTACCATAACAGAGCTGAAGGAGAGGGAGAGGGGATGATAGAAAGAGCCTGCATGCCTTTCAAGGTAAAAGAATAAAAAAATTAGGAGGGGATAGAGAACCTGGATTTCAGTGATGGGAATATACAGTGCCCTGTGTCATCATATATATCTCCAAGAGTGTTAATACCCTGATGTACCCAGGATGTAAAGGAAACATAACCTCATTATTAAAACTGGAGTGTGGAACTACCACCTGGAGTTTGGTTCCAATAAACTTTTTCACCGAATACCCCATGTTAAACACATAGGTGATAATACCACCTGAACTGGGGGGAAAAACATCATCATTAAGGAATAAAAAGAAAGCTGAGGAGCGTGGATAACCAGCAATGTTCAGTTTGTAGCCACGGTGGACATTTACCATGGGGGTCAATATAGTGTAATTTTGGATGAATCATACACGCTATATGATTCAAATCTAGATTCCATGTAGACCCCCCATCACCACCACCAACAACCTTACCATTGTAGAGCAACCTTTTATAAATAATTGTTCTGTATTTTTTTTCACTTCCGTTTTTGTAACTTTTCTGACTTAGCCATTATTATTGTAAAGCAATTTGCTCTACTTTCAAGTATGAAAAAGTACTATATAAGTAAATAAGTGGTTTCTGTTTTTGAGGTGACTTCAGAACATTTGGAAGAACAAAGCTGTATCTCCAAAGTTTCATGATATATTTCTAGATTTTTAATGGGAACATTCAGGTTCCATTTATGACCACTAAGCTTCACTTGGCAACCCAAGAGATGCAAATTTTTATTACTTCTTTGAGCTCAGGCATCATTAGTGCAATACTAAAACAAATAGGTCATCAGTCCTTCTGTTATTTGTTGTTTTTTTTCTGTTTGAAGGTCTCTCAGGCAAGATTCCTGACCTTTTGATGACATCACGTGAACACCCATATACATTGCCTTGTGGCTTTTTAGATCTCCCACCAGATGTCTGTCTAGAAGGGGTGATGCCAAAATACTCTTGTTGATCTTTCTGGGCCGTGATAGACTCTCAGGATTTGGGTTTTCCTGCTTAGGCGTGTCCTAGTGCTTGCACTTCCTGCAATAAGAAGAGGCTAAATCTTGAGACCCTTTGTGATCTACCCTGTACCACTTCTGTACTTATTGTAAGAAGATAGAACCAGACAAAGTGCTTTAAAAGTTTAAAACAAATTTTAAGTTTGAGCTTTTTATATCATATTCAATTAACACCTTACTCAGATTTCCAAGAATTGAACAGAAGATTATTTCTCCCCCACAAGACTACAAAATGGTTTAAGGTAAAATAGAAATATCAGCATTTATATGGGTTTCAACCTTTTGAACGGAATACAGGGACCTTGAGCACTGAATGATTCTTCAGTTCAAAAGCTCAAACATCCTTTATGATCACGCACTACTTTCATTTTTCGTAGGTATTTATTTTAACAATATTTAAGCAAAAACTAAATGGTAGATGTCTGGATGATTGACATGTGAAATGAGAAACCTGAGATTTTTTAATAGATGTTTTAATATTATTGCTGTTGCTCAGCATTACTGCCCCTAGTTACCTTTAAAGCCTATTATATCAGAAACTTGTGTTCTTTCAATTCTCCATGTAAACTTAAGATTAAAAAAATTCTTTACTGTTACTACAAGCATAAGGAGTAAGAAACAGATAAAAAAAATATCATTTTTGGGTGTTTTATTAATCTAAACACATAAGTTCAATAACTAACATAAACATATGAAACAGTTTATTCAATATGAAAATTAAAATTGAGACACCTAGTTGATACTTATGTGCAAATGACCAACAGGTAGAAGAGCAACACAAAACATCTAGTCAGAACATCTAAATCGCTGTATTCTAGACTAATGAGTTTGGAATTAAATGTGTATGTTGATGTGATATCTCTAATATGAGTAGACATATGACTCCACAGCTAAAGGCTTAGCCGTCTACAGTAGTTTTATTTATCTTTGTAATGTTTGAAAAAACAGCTCTTTGAAATGGTAATGTGCTCTGATATGCTTGCATTATTAGTTCTGTTAGGTAAAAAGATCCTAAACCATTTCAGATTACGTACAGTAAATTAGAAGATGAACTTTTACATTAGTCATAAGCTAAACTTGAAACCAGGGTGATAGTTTAAGAACTGGAATTTTGATTTCTAGTTCGAGTGATGATTATTGCTGTAACGTTTTGAAATTGAAAGCTTAAAACAGAACAATTTCTGCAACCTGTGAATAACACATTGGAATAGTCAATTCTACTAAAAATGAATGCATGAATTATCTTCTCTGTTTCCTGCATACTGAAAAAGTCTACTTTTTTCTTGTATTTTTAGCTTGAACATGCAGTGTCAGATAAAGTTGTAATGTGTGGTAAAAGATTGTAACTGTGCTTATTAAGTAAAACTAATGTTTTGGCCTGCTTAGTTAAAATGTGATAATAATGTGTTACTGTCTGTTTCATTTCCCCTAATTAATTAAATAATTTGTTTATGTATTCAGAGTAGTTTTAACTCATCCGATCTTTTAATCTTACAAGAATATACACTTGTTGAGATAATTAATCAAGGACACATGTTATTTGATTTACAGCAGGAGTGGGAAAACTTTTTTGGCAGGCCAAATTGTCAATAATGACTTAAATTGGAGGCGATATGTAAAGTCTAGGAGTGACTGTTAACCAAGGTACTTAAAATGTTATAAGAGAAATGGTCAAACACCAATACAAAAGTAATTTAACAGTAAAGTGATTTTTTTATTACATTGTTCTAATTATGAACATGAAACTGCTTGCTTCGGAGCAAACTGATAACATCAACAGAGATACTTGTTGGTGCAACAATTTATTCATTGCAAAAATGTATGGTACTTATGCTTCTATTCTTGCATTTAGTAATTTTAATTTGTGAAAAGACCTGCTCGCAAATGCATATGCTACCAAATAATAACACCTTGTGCTCACTATGCGAAATCTTAGAAACAAATCCTGAGTAATGTAGAGTCGGTTGAAACCAAGTGAAATAACTTAGGCAAATTTATTTTTAATTTTACAGTTGTACTGGAGGTCAGTTACTTTCAGCTGCAAGACGTTGTCCACTTTAACGACAGCAGGAGATGAAAAAATAGCAAAATCCATCTTGCAGCACCTAAGGTCCTGAAACCTAGATTCAAATTCATGGAAAACTATATATATGTGATTTACTCTTTTCTATGTCAGCACCAATTAGTAAAATTGAAAAAAACTAATTATTGTAAAGTTTGATGAATTGAGAAAAAGTGAAATTAAAAGTGCTATACCATAATTGAAATGAGCTCACCTAGAAAGCTGTACCTACCCTCCTTGGTGAAGAAGACTATGAAAAACACTATCAATGCTCCTCAACTCCAGTTCTGGAGGACCACCATGGCTGCAGGTTTTCATTCTAACCTTTTTCTTAATAAGTGACCTGTTTTTGCTGCTAATTAACTTCTTTTGAACTAATTTTAATTGACTTGTTCTTGAAGATTCATACCTTTTAATTGTTTCTTTTTCCTTAATTAGCAGCCAAACAATAATGAGATACAAAATGAGCCAAAACAAGACCAGCAAACTGGGTCCATCCTGTGTCCATCCTTAACAGTGTTAAGATCTGAAAATAAAGAAAGAGGAATACCTCATGAATGTTGATTTGCTCAGGTCCCCAAAACATTTTAACAGTGCTCTTAGAAAAGAGAAAATAATTTCAGAAATGTATGTTATTGCACAATGAGATCAGCAACAAGCCATGGAATTAAAGAACGGGTTTAACTGACAACAAGAATCAGCGCCTAATTAAGCAACTGGTTGGAGTGAAATTGGTTGGAGCTTGAGGCCTTGACAGTTGGTCTTCTGTTGGCTCACTCACTTCACATTTCATTTTGTTTATTTAAGGAAATAAATGAAGGAATTCAGAGGAACAATGAAGAAATGCAGGGGAAAAAAACTTTAAAAAACATGTCAATTAAAATTAATGCAAAAGAAGTTAATTAGCAGCAAAAACAGGTCACTAATTAAGAAAAGGGTTAAAATGAAAACCTGAAGCCACTGTGGTCCTCCAAGACTGGAGTTGGGGGCCCCTGCTCTGGATGCCACTGCTGGTTAAGTTTATTTTACTCCTACATGGGTTGTAGTACAAGAATAACGTGTTTCGTTTGATCCACTACCTACTACTACTACTTCTTAATAATGAAGTGTTAAGATTGTTAAGATTTTACTCCATTTAATGTATGCCAGATATGTTATAATCTAATATTTAAAGCTGAATGTGCGTTTTTATGTGTGTGTGTGTTTTTCTGGTATGCAAACTTTCACAGTTTTACACATGACACAGACTTTGCTTCAATTTGAAATTTAGTCGGTGCTCCTTGTTGTGCTTTAAGATGAAAAATATAAGTCGAAAAGGACCAGAAGAAAAGACATAATCAAAACAAAGATGGGGTTGTAACTAGACAGTCAAAAATGTGGGAAGCAAAAATTCAGGGTATAAAGATCAGTAACAAGAATATATATATATATATATATATATATTGTGACAGATTTAGGGTTCGCTCGCACCCTTGTACCCTCAGACTACACGTCAGACACCAGATAAAAGTCCAAATAATTATTTATTATAATAATAAAGTGCACAAAGCACGCTCCACTCCCAAATACTCCAATAATAAATCACAAATAAACCAACAATACAATCCTCCAGCTCCCAGACGCGTTGCCACCCTTCCACCCAGCTCAGCTCGCCATCTGGGAGCTCCCACAGTCCTTTTATATCCCCTGACCCGGAAGTGTTTCTGCCCAACAGTCCACAAATCCTTATTCCTTCCGGGTCAGGGTAAACCATGTTTTTTCTCACCCCGGAAGCCCGTCGCTCTTCCTATGACGAACTTCCGGGTCATAGGGCACGAAGAACTCTTCGGTCCTCCCTGCAGCTCCCTCTCGTGGCCCCCATGGCATCCAGCAGGGCGGTGCATAAAAACTCCATTGTCCATGATGCCCTGCTGGTCTTCTGGGGACCTCCATGCTGCAAGGAGGGCTCCACCTGGCGGCTTGGGGGTATTGGCCGGGATACATAGCCGGACATATCTTACAATATATATATATATATATATATATATATATATATATATATATATATATATATAAATATATATATATTTTTAAAGAATAGTAAGCAAATATACTTTCCACAATCTTCAATGAACAATTTATGTTACTGGCAACCTTTCAACCTGTTTTACTTATGACACCAAAGGTCACAAATTCTGTGATCACACCTCATCAGAAACCGAGAGTCATGTCATTGCAATGAGTTTTATAAAATGACAGCACCCATATACAAATAAAGATGGTGTCAGAATTGGTGCGAAATAACTTCAACAATTGTAAATAATTGTTAAATGCAAAAAGTGATAAAAAAATGAGTACCGTCTTGTTCAAAACCCATAATAGGTACAAAATATCAGACAAAAATGTGCTTAATGTTAAATAAAAAAATATAAACAATTAATATAATTTTGTTGATTTTATTTGAAGAAAATAACATTCCATAAATCATGTCAAATGAGCAAATCTTTTAAAACAACAAAGAGAGGAGAATGTCTTTTTCCCTAAATATAAATGCTTATTCTTAGATCTTGCCATATTTTTAAAAAGTTTTGAACAGATCCTCTAAGTAAGAATTTAATTTTTTCTAATTTCGCATAATGTAGAACATCAGTTACCCATTGACTTATAACAGGTAGGCTGGGATTCTTCCATTTGAGCAAGACAAGTCTACGTGCTAGTAGCGTGGTAAAGGCAATTAAAATCAATTTGTTCTTCTCCACTTTAAGCCCACTAAACACAGCTATTCATGGATTAGGAGTGATTGTAACACCAAGGCTGTTTGATAGGCATTCAAAGATTTTTATCCAGAATTATGTTAATTTGGTACACACCCAAAACTTGAGGCACAGTGAGACTGGAGCTAAACTGCAACATTCACATGCTGAATCTTGCCCTAAATACATTTTGGACAATTTTAAATGGATTAATGTTCTTGATAAAAGATGTGAAGTTGAATGATTGAATGCTTTGCACATATGAAGCTGAAGTGTATTCTATGCACGGCTGCCTTCCATCCTTTTCTGAAATGTTAAGTGAAAGATCCTTTCCCCAACGTACCCTGGGATCTTTGAAATGAAGAGACTTTAAAATGTTTTTATATATTATTGAGATGCTGTCTGAGTCTTCAAGACTGATCAGTATTGTCTCTGTTATAGAAATGAGTGGGAGGTGAGTAAAAATGGGCAGGTTAACTTTAGCAAAGTTTCTGATTTGAAAGTAGTGGAAAATTATGTTGATGAAAAGTAAAATTGGAAGCATAATTGTTCTTTAAAACAAAATTAATTTATAATATGCCCATCTCGAACAACACTAGGCAACCCTGCTAGTAGTTAAATAAAACCAATGTATTATAATTTACTAATTACTTTATTTAACTCAATAATCCAATGAAATTCTAGGTTTTCACAGGACACAGTTCTTCATATAGAATTTGATCAGTCTTGTATGATGTCCACTAATAAGCTTAAAAAATATGGTTGTCGGAGGATCTTAACATTATCTTTAACTTCAGGGGCACACAAGACATTTCTCTGAGCTCAACTGTATAATTTTGATTTGGAAATGAAATATATCCATCTAGAAAGATTCATTTGATTGTGCTTTAAAATACCTTTGTGTATTTACTAGTTTATATCATAGCATTTTTATATTCTATTAATCCAGTGAAGGGTCAGTTAGTCCATCACAGAACTAAGTTATGTATATCTAACCTCACACAAGACTAATTTTTGAATTTGTAGGTGATCTGACAGGCATACCTTTTGTATGGAGGGGAAAACTGGAGTATCTGGAATAAAACCCATGCAGACACAGAGAGAATGTGTAAACTTCAAAACAAGAACATCTAGTGGAGGGATTTAGATTGCAACATGAAGCACTGTGTTACCATGCCACCCCTAATATAGGTTTATGAAATAATTTCATACAGCAACCTATTGTATAATGTTTGTGCCTATGTAATTCTGTGATACTGTTATGATTTATGAAAGTTTTATTTATAGTCTGCCTAAAATAATATACTGAAAATTAAAAAATAGGGCAATGCAGTGGTGTAATGGTTAGCCCTGTTGCCTTACAGCTCTGGAGTTATGGGGTTGGCAGTCTGGTTTCAATTCCTCATCTCAAAGACAATATCTTCCTACGAGTTGACATAGGTGTGTGGATGAAGATGAGTATGCAGGATTTGAAACTAAAGATATATTTTTGGTTGGATGGATAAATTCAAAGGGCTTTAAGATGAACTATATTAACCCACAATTTATGTTAACCCACAACTACCAGTTATTATTTAAAAAGTGAATGATGGAGACTTAATAATTCAGGAATGTATGTGAACAAAGTAGATGTAATTGTACTTTTCTGTATTTAAATCTCTTTAGGATTTGTAGAATGCAGCATAAAATTGTTGAGGGAAATAACAAGCTGCATGCAATTCAAAAACAAATGTTAATATTTTAACTAATAAATGATATGTGAAGTTTACTGTTTTTGTGTCCATTTACTAAAACAAATCTACCTGGAATAAATAAAATAGAACACATCATATCCGCTACATCTGATCACCAAGTTCACATCAATTGAGTGTATTTTCTGTTACACAACTTGAAGAAAAAATATTTCCATATGGTTTGGCACATTAATGAAATAACAGCATGAACCAGATTGTTTTTTTTTCCATTTTAATGGCATGGTTTTGATTCCAAGTAATACTCCATCTGGGCTGAAATGGTTTATGACAAACTGTCTCCAGTTTGACACAAGTCACATTAAAGGCAGAAGTCACTTATTAGCATCTAAGCAGAGCAACCTGAGTGAGCCTTTAAAAAAAGTGAGCTTCGCAAGGTGTGCTTCTGAGGTACTAAATTATCTTAGCAAGTTTTAATTTGTGTATTTTCAAAAGTGGAAACACTATGGTAATGCAAATCACTTTCTCTAAGTTGTTTCTTCCTTTGCACCTTTTAAAAATATAGCTAACACTTTTAAAGGTGAAGTATCTAAGGTTTTTAAAATAGTTATTCCTGCACTATTTATCTTTAGTTCTTTTTACACTTTTGTTCGACTTTGCTACTAAACTTGTCATTTCCAGTTTTCTAAAGATTTATTTATGTTAAATGTTTTAAACTGCACTGCACATAAGTACTTTCAGTAAAAATCCAACTCTTCCATGTTTCAGCAAACTTTTTAGGAAACTTAGTAATAGGAGATGTTTTACACTTAAATTGACTTATTGAAACAGATATTCTTCTATGTGTCTTGCTATTGTGTGCAGGAAATATTTTTAATTCTGTTTTTAATAAATTTTTTTTTTTATCATGGTTTGATATTTTTTTTCTCAGATTTCTTTTATTTAACTAACAACTAATTTTGATGAGCTTTAGGAGTTTATGGCCGAAATAGGACTCCACCAGAGATTCATTTTGTTCACTCTTATGATTTTATCAACAGATTATTAATTCATATCTAAGGCTTATAGAGTATGCATCCCAGAGTGCTGAGGGTTGTAGCTATGCTTTATGTACAGCAGATTATGACATCCTTATTGGCTCTATCTGTGTGTGGATGCCTTGATCCCATGGAGTGTAGTGCTGTCAGGATGAAAATCTGAACCTTTGAGTCCTTGATTCTTGATTATCTATGTTTCTTCATAAAAGTGACTTATATTTCATAGATAAAGGGGAGGCTGCCATAAAAGGGAACATCTGAGTACCATGCCTTCTTGATAGTGAATTAGGGAAGAAGAGAGCATGTGAAATTGTTAGTGCAGCTATGTTATATGGGTTGGAGACGGTGGCACTGACCAGAAAGCAGGAAACAGAGCTGGAGGTGGCAGAGTTAAAGATGCTAAGATTTGAGCTGGGCATGACGAGGATGGATAGGATTAGAAATTAGTACATTAGAAGGTCAGTTCAGGCTGGACGGTTGGGAGACAAAGTCAGAGAGGCGAGATTGCATTAGTTTGGACATGTGCAGAGGAGAGATGCTGGGTATATTGGGGAAAGGATTCTAAGGATAGAGCTGCCAGGGAAGAGGAAAAGAGGAAGTCCTAAGAGAAGGTTTATGGATGTGGTGAGAGGGGACATGCAGGTGGTGGGTGTAACAGAACAAGATGCAGAGGACAGAAAGATATGGAAGAAGATGATCCGCTGTGGCAAACCCTAATGGGAGCAGCCTAAAGAAGAAGAAGAAGTATAGATGCTAGGTATTGTACAGAAAAATTTAAAAAAAAATACTCAGACAATTACTTTATACTCTCACCTTCATGTGTGGTCAAAAAATTTGGGTAGTGATTGAAATAATGAAGAGATTGTATAATCCGGGAGAACCTCAAAGCAGAGCTACTTTAGATAAGAAGTAATCCTTTAAATTAGTCATGTATCTATTATAGCTGAACCATGGTTGCTTTCCACATAAGGTTGTCAGTCACGAACCACTGAAAAAAACATCTGGGTCCAGACCTTGACAGAAAACATCTCTTAACTGAGCTCAGTGTATCTTGGGAGCCTCCAATTGAAGCCCCTTTTTGTGCAAAATGTTGTATGGCATGTGCTGCTAAGTTTGTTATTACAGTGAACCTCACCCGGCCAAGCAGTTAAAGAAGATTTGTCCTGGACATTTATCTGCGCATATTACCGGACTACCACAATTCATTTCCTGCACATTTCTAATATTTTCAAAGTCTGAACATTCAATTTTGTGAAATCCTTTTATTTTTGATATTCTCTGTTGAAATTGGTATTAGAAATCTGATAAAGTAGAGAAGTAATATTCAGTGATTTTACTATGACAGACCAAAAGTACTCTTTTATTCCTTCTGGCCTTGAGCATTATTCATTGAAACATATTCTCCCAGTCCTCAAGGAAAAACTGACATATTGACAATGCTCTTCTTTCTCTGCAGTTGCTTGTGTTAAATTCTATAAATATAAATGAATTATACAAAGGTTACAATGTACTTGATTTTTTGCATGGAATTAAACTTAAAAAAAGTTCTTTCTATCCCTCTAGTTAGCATTCAATAACTGCTTCCTCTGTAGATCAAAGAACACATTTTCATTTCATTGTAGAAAATATGTTGTACAAAGGGAATCACTGTTAACAATCATTAACCACACTCAGATTCTTCTTGTTGATTTGTCACTAGCTAGGCATGGTAATATAAAACAATAAAATGATCTGTTTTATCTAATTGAACTGTTGTACTTCATCCTCATAGGGTTATTTTCATGTTAGACTTCTGCAGCAGCAATTTTGGAGCTTCACACTATACATACAATAAACAATTATTTACATCAAACCCTTATAACACTACTTTCAGACAGGATTCAAACGATAGACTTATTCAAAATGGTGGCAGTGCCCCTTAAAAAGAAGTCGGACTGGAAAGAATGGTGCCAGGGAACCGTGACCCTGAACTGAAGTCACTGGGACTGCCAGTTTTCTAATCTATAGGGAAGAAAGCAGGAGAGGAATTGGGCAACAGAGCCAACCCTTGACTCAGGATGGAATTACCATTAGACAAGCCTTCAAGATGTCTCTCAAGTGCAAGTGTGTGACAATATACACACTTAAGTGTAGTGAATCTTTAAATAAATCATGTTCTGCTTATTATTCTTTCATTATAAATGAAAGTAGTTGCAATCTCAAGTATCTTTTTCTAGAATAAGTGAACTTACACAACCTCCCCTATAATCTGCTACTTGTTCTTTCAAGCAACGGCATGTGTTTTTACATTTTTTATGGGGAAGAGTTAGTAACATCTAATACGTGTTCTCTTCAGTTAGCTTCTTTTTGTTTTCCCATGACATTCTTCCTACACTTTCTGAGCCTTTGTGAACTGATTTTGCAACTGCTGACCATTTATGCAACTCTGAGTTAATTTCAAAGTCAAAATGTTCCTCTTCACAACTTAATCATTCTTCTGCTTCTCAAGTCCTGTGCTTTAGTTTTTTTCAGGTCAATTTCACTCCTCGTTAATACATCTCTGGCTTCTGTCTGTGTCCCATCCTCTCATAAAACTGCTGCTGTCATGTCCATTCTTAAGGACACTAGTCTTGATCCATCCTCTTTCTGATAGCTTCAGGCCCATTTCTAAAACTCCATTCCTAACTACTGGAAGAGGATGTCTTTAAGCAAATTCAGTCCTATTTAGCTAAGCTGGATCTTTATGAACCTTTTATATTGGGTTTTGGCATATTACGTAGCACTGCCACTGTTCTCTTAAATGTAGTTAGTGATCTTCATTTACCTGCTGATGCTGGGGCACCCAATATTCTCCTGATCCTTGAACATAGCAAGCCTTTAACACTATAAATAATATTCTTCTGTGTCAAAGTTCTTCAGCTGGTATAGCTGGTGCAGTTCTGTCTTGGTTTAAATCTTATCTATCTGGTAAAAAATGTTTTGTGACAATTGGTAATGCAGATCCAGATATGTGTTTTTGGTATCTTACTTTTTCTTATATATA
>JANRMT010062837.1:51028323-51085821 GCA_026402145.1 Polypterus bichir lapradei
ATAGATAGATAGATAGATAGATAGATAGATAGATAGATAGATAGATAGATAGATAGATAGATAGATAGCACTTTATTTGTCCTAAGGGGGAAAATAGCTTTTTACTAAAGCTCAGTAAATAAATAAATGTTATAACAAACAACAACAACCCCCTTCAACTACACAAAGACATTGCAAAAAGAAAGGAAAACTTCTAATCTGGCAAAAAACAAAAAGAGCAGTCGCAGGCATAAAGCCCTAGTAGCGTTTGTTAAGAGAGTTCTGTTGAGTAATTTGTTGGCTGAAAGTGCTCAGTGTTCGTTTTCATTCTTTTCTTCACTGCTACCTCCAGTGAATAAAAAATATGTCTCATAACTGAGCTTGCCTTTTTAATTAGCTTGTTGATTCAATGGGTCTCTCTTGAATCGATGTTACTGGGTCAGCACACCACAGAATAGAAAACCGCAATGGCAGTCACAGAGTTGTAGAACATTTTAAGAATTTCACTACCCACATTAAAGGAGTTCAGCCTCCTAAAAAAGTTGCTATGTAAATAAAAAATGTAATAGTTATTATATTTTTATCTATCCCAGTATTACATCTTAGATATTTAACTTGGAGCAACATAGAGGTGTAACGGTTAGCAGAACTGGCTCATAACTCATAATTTCAATACTTGGCCCAGTCACTATCCTCAATGAGTTTTAACTCTGTAAATGTTCATAGGTTACCCTGTAGTTTCCTTACACATACTAAGGAAATGCAGGGTGGGCTAACTGATAAATTTACATTGGCCCAGTATGAGAGGCGATGGATGTGTGTAGAAGAATGCTCTGCAATAGTCTGCCATCAAATCTAAAATTATTTTCTGCCTTATATTTAGTACTACCTGAAGAGAGTGTAGCACCTCCATATCATATAATGGAAAAATCTTATTCAGAAAATGAATGGATGAATCAATGGTTATTTTGCCTATAAGAATTTAGCACTAATAATAAAAGATAAAAAAATCCAACATCCAACAGTCATTCTAATTAGTGGGCAATGCTAAATCACTTTTTAAAACTTTTTTCTACCAAACTTTGGGAAATTACCTGTTGTGCTGTGTTTTTATTCAAGGACTGTTTTAGGTGAACTGTAGATCGACAGATAAAATACAGTAGAGATCACCCTGCTGAAAACAAAATACTGCAGGGAGTAAGGCATATATTAGATTACAATAACATTAACTATATCATGTCATATCCTTCCCTACTAATGGGGTCCAGAAATAATTCTATTTTTCTCTTTTCTGTTTTAATATATTCTATTTTATATTCTGTTTTAGGTGAGCTCAAAGCAGAATTGTATACTTGGAATAAATAGCTTCATAAAAAGAATAGGGACTGTGAAAAAATAGAAATTAGAGGTAAGATAACATAACAGACCCACTTAATCAAAACCCAGAAACAGAGAAGGCTAAAGCTGGTGCCTACCAGGATCAGCACTTTTCATGATATCAGTCTTTTGCAAAGCCTACTAGTGCTTATGCCCGCAGGGCCAATTTAGAGTCAACAATTAACCTAAGCTTTGGAAAAACCTGCATACTTGGAGAAAATCCAAACAGACACTGGGAGAATGTAAAATTTCCAGAGAGATAACAATCAGTCATGTTATTTAAAATTAATACTATGTTACATTACACAACTTTTCCAATGATTTTCAATCGAAGACTATTAATTACATAATCATAATAAGATGGGGTCAGTCACAGCACACTCTTGTGACCTCCAGGTTTGATTTTGTCTTATGTCTTAATTTGTAGATGCAGGGTCTGCGTGCACGAGACATGACAATAAATGAACATTCACCTGGAAGTACAATGCAGCAATAAAGAATGAGGAACAAGGGTCTTTTGGACCTTGCAAACAGAAAAGAGGTTAATTTGTCTGATGTCTTGCATTTCACATACCACGGTAGAATAGAAATAAGAAAAAAAAGGTCAGAGATTGTGGCTGAACTTGCTGCACCTGTAGACCCTTCACATGGGCAACTGTACTGTCAGGCAGTACATGATTAACTGTCAGAAAAAATGTGAGCCCACTATACTTTGGAAATGTGAAACTGTACTAGAAATTTATCACGCAGTTGTCTAATTTGATATCCCCAGCATTTTTCAGTCACATACATTGACATACTCAAATGACAAGATCAGCAACTAAAGTCGTCATGTTTGACATCCCCTGTAACTAGAAGTCGTGTTATGTGACATTTGCTTAAGGGAGCTGCATCACTGAGGTAGTGATGATAGACACTGTGTTGCAAACATTTAAAGAAGGACTTTAAGTTGAGACTCTATGTAATTCTTTCTTTTATGTTTACAAGATTAACTGCTACCTTACATAGATTCACATTAATATTCTTGCCATCATACTCCACAATTTTGGCAAATTACCACAACTATCAACAAGAGGAAAAGAGGACTGCCTTGAAAGGGGTGAATGACTTTGGAAAAGGCTTTTTCTAGTAGGTCTGGGTACAGGACAAATGTAACACTGACCATGAGCTTTGAATTGCTATTGATATCCAATTCTGGCAATTCTTCACCAGCATGCTGCTGCTACTTTATTAACACATATTTGGAAGAAAATAAACTGATTCAATTAATATTGTTTAGAATACTTGAAAGAAAAATGAAAATGTTTTAATTGACATGTTTTTTTTTTTCCTTCAGCTAAATAAATGTTGACTTTCACTCTAAATAAATTATAGTTCCCTACACCTAGCAAGTGAAAATCAAATGCTGATCGTGAGAAGGGGTGCCTGGCTGGCAAGAGACTGCCTAGAGCAAGAGCACCACCAATTCAGCACATCACAGGTTATAGCTCTTCAACAAGCTGCCAGAAGAAATAAGCCCTCACACTAGCGACAAGAGAGCATTCTAGCCTGCCAGGGGAAAAACATGAGTGTGTAACCATCTGTTTAGGGAAGGATTCAGGCTGGGGAAGGTGTGCAAGAATCACAAGGCCTCCTGACCCAAAGGGAGGAAACAAAGGATAGGGAAAGCTGGATTGTTAATTTTTAAGGAGAAACCAGATGGGACTAAGAGGAGGCCAGCATATAATCACTAACCAAGAAGAGAAGGACATTGTTTTTACTTGCAGGGAAAGCGTTTCCAGGGGAGCCCTTCAGGGACTACACAGAATACAAAAATGCAGGTCAATCGAGTGGTCCTATCTGATGATGAAGGAAAGCACCTTACCATAGGCACTTAGTTGGATAAGAGTGTGTTTCAGCAACCAGAAATGCAGTTAGGTCTAGAGTTCAGAGGACTGATGGAGCAAAAGTTCACTAGTTAAAGAAAAAGCAGGCATATGTAAGAAAAAGAGAAAAAAAGAAGGACGTGGAAGGTGTGAAATAGACAGCATATTTTTCTGATTGTTTATTAATTTTATTGTTAATCTACTGATGTCATGAGTACTGATGTTTGAGTAATCGCTGCCATTTTATGTCAATTTTTGCACAGCTATTACTATATTGTTTACAGTATTCATGCACATTAAGACTCAAATTGAAAATGGCATATGTGTAAACACCTTTTGTATTTGTTTGTGCTTCATAGCCCCTTTAATGTTATGCTTACCCCCCAAAAAATGAGTAAAAATGTTTCATTTTTTTCCATGAAACATATACAGTAAATATTAAAACATCAACATAAATGCTGTATGTCCTTTGTATGACATGTTTAGAAAAAGTCATAGTTGCATTTCTACTTTCTCGACGTTGCAATTGAAACAGTAGAAACATGTTTCCTTTTCTGTTGCTTCCGCATGAGAAGTTAGAATGACAGTGCCTGAGCTTCACGGTCGATGTTTCACTTGTGTTATTGTAGGCTACCACAGCATAAAGCTTAGTGACTTCAACATTTCCCCTGACATGAGTGACAGTTGCTGCACTGTGAACAGTGCTTAGGGGGCCATTGTCATTCTTGTCTTTCTGCTTGATCACAATCATTTTGCCTTTTATGTCACACAGGTACTTGTTTCATGGTGAACCTTCAGGCGACCAAATTCAACAAGCATATCATGGTGGATGGGTCATACAGTATTCATCAGTTCTACTATATGTACTGTATGTCTGATGACCAATCACTATCACTTGATTCATATAATGCCTCAGTTGCAGTTTGTTCTAAAATTTATTTTATTGCTTCCTGTTTACATGTCATTGTGTTTTGGTTTAATGTTCTAACCTACTCATGAATATTGATGTTACCTTACAGTGGCAAAACACGCAGAAATATTCATGACTTTTTTGCAGCACAATATTATTTTGTCTACTAGATGGTAGCAGAATATTGTCCTGAACATTATTTGGGCTTTACACTAAAGATGATCATTTAACATTACCTCAATTAATGAGGTATGTGCATGGATCAGACTACTTTATACTAGTCCAGAAGCCTCAGTTTATATTAACAACGTAATTTCAGACTATTTCAAAATTAAACATGGTACTTGACAAGGATACCCCCTGTCACCACTGCACTTTGCAATCGCCTTTGAACCATTGGCTGTTTACTTTCGAAATGCATCAGAGATAAGGGGATTTTCAGAGAAGGACTTGCAAAAAAAATATTACTATATGCAATTATGTTGGACTGTATACATCTAACCCACAAAATTTGGTGCCAGCAGTCCTAAAAGCATTAGCAGATTTTCAAAAGACATTTGGACTCAAAATCAATTTGTATAAAAGTGTGCTTTTTCCAGTGAATTCTCTTGCAGACAATATTGGACTGGACACTTTCTCATTTATCTTAGCAGATCACTTTAAATGTCTAGGAATAAATATCACAAGAAAATATAAAGTTCTCTTTCAGCTAAATTTTGCTGTCTGCATGGAACAAATGAAACAAGACATGAATAGATGGTCTACCCTTCATCTTAAATTAGCAGGGAGAATCAAGATTGTTAAGATAAACATCCTTCCCTAGCTTCTCTTTCTATTTCAAAACATACCGATATACAGTAAAAAATTATTTTTTAAGAAATTAGACTCAATCATAACCTCATTTATTTGGAATTCAAAACATTCACATGTCTAAAGGGTGACTCTACAATGGCCTAAAGCAGAAGGGGCTATGGCACTACCTAACTTTCAATTTCATTACTGGGCAGCAAATATACAATCTATAAAGACCTAAACAGCAAGACAAATCAATGAATATACACAAGCCTGGTTTGCAATATAAATAAAATTTTGCAGTATTTGTTTATATTTCCTGCTCTGTGCCCCAGTAAATACAAATTATTGTCAATATACTAATATTCCAGTTGCCCTTAACTTCTAAGAATATGAAACCAATGTAGGGAGCACTTTAAGACAGAAAAATGGATAGGACCTATAAGTAGTGTATACTTTTGTGCTTTGTGTATGTATTGTTTATTTTAGGGGAATAAATGTTCCAACACACAGGTTGTTGTTCTGTGAGTTTGTGTGTTTGTATGATATTGCAAATATAATGAATTTTAATAATTTAATTGTGTGCTGGAATGTGCAGTTTATTGACTCACCATAAGTTGGACCTTCCAGGTACAGGGGCATTTATACTATAATCAATTAAAAGCATTTGACTACAGACAGTTGGGCTTTATTTAGCTAATTATATAACTTCTAAAATCAATTGGCTGCACCAGTTATGATTTAGGTTTGTCATACTAAAAGGGGTGAGAACTTATGAAATCATTTATTTTGTGTTTTATATTACCAGGTCTTTCTGGGGAGGTTCTTAAACCCCCTTCTGTCAATAAAATACCTGAGGGATGAACCAGCAGATGAGGACACAACACACAAACATAGCAAGGGGTAGGTGAAACAGTGCAAGTGCTTTTATTAAAACAATGAAAAGCAGTTTCTAAATAAATAGTGCAGTGTTCCATCAGTCAATAAATAAATAATCCAATAAAATGAACTGTGTCTATGTGGAGGTTAAAATGATAACATAAATAATCCTTAAAAACGAGGTTAAAAACACATAGGTAGGAAATTGTCCTTTACTAATCTGAGCCCTGGTGCCTTCCTTTTAAAACTGACGACTCTCTGTCTTACCCTGATCGGGTCCTACAGCATGGAGAGATGTCTATCCAACAGGCGCAGACAACCTTTTATTCCAGTCCTTGTTCCACGGGAAGCCAGCGAGCCCTTCTTCACTTGTACCGTTCCCGATACCTGGCTCCTCCCGGCAAGAGCATGCTGTACTCCCACCACTGGTTCCTCCCTGTGATAGCACGCTCTCAGCATAACAGCTGCTCCTGCTATGTAGTCACTCAACAGACGTGACCCCTCAGCCTCCTCCTAAGTACCGGGCACAGGCTCCTTCCTGGGGCTCCATTCCTGTCCACCTGCTTCCTCCCATCTTGCACCGGCTCTCACTCATTCCTGTCCTCCTTCTCTGTCCATTTAACCTCCATCATTTCTCTTTCCCAATTCTTCTTCGTTTTTCTCGTGCCAGCTCTCTCTTATATGCTTCCATAGGCAAACCGTCTCAGTCACACACCGCATGAAACCAATGATACAACAGAGACAGACCTCATCTTCGCATGCAAGTGTGTCTCGCCCTTATTACTCCACCAACCTCGCGCAACTGCATGAGCACACACTCCTAAGGAGATCGAGCCAGCCATTCAATTATTTATTTGTTTAAAAATCGACCACATTTTTCTGAGCCTTGGACCTGCTATACCACAAATTTGTACTTAATCTAGACCACTTAGGAGAGATTTATTTTCACTTTAATATTAAAAGTGTCTATTTCTATTGATCAGTGTTAAAGAAAAGTCAAATTAAAACATCCGTGATTCAGTGTTGTGCAACAATAAAATATAAAAAGTACCAAAAGGATAAGCACTTTTTATAGGCACCTTATGCACCTTGTATTACAATAGGGTTACCATCTTCTTTTACAACAATAATAGTGAGAAAGATTGCTGAATGTGTGATAAAAATATGAGGTAGTGATTAATCATGTCAGAAGATGGTACTGTTGAATGAATTCACTGCTCTATAAGCAATATATACATTTATTGTGACCAGCAGTATCAGTACACATAGTAGCTATATGTGCCGTTTTGTTTATGGTGCATTAAAAATACATTTAACTTTATTATAGTAATTAGCTAATGTTTATTTTTAGCCACAGGTAATTATTATTATTTTTTGTGGAACTGACTGGAAGGAACTGGTCTTGTGTTAAGGTGTTGAAGTGTGATGTGTTTACTGTTAATTATATAAACTTGTTTATTTGTTTACATTGACTGCCTTATGATTATACTATTTAATTATTGTTTGACTAATTGTATCTGTGACCTATTTTATTCCCACTTAATATGAACACACAGTACTTTCCAACTGTCTTGTCTAGCATGATACAAGTTTAGGGAAATAAAGCGACACAAAAACTTTCTTTGGAATTCATATTCCACAATGAATTGAGAGAAATATAATACTTTCTATGCTAAAACTGTGAAGAAAATGTTTTGTAACAGTTGAGAAAGGTTGGAGATTGAGGAATGGGTTAGCACTAAGCTGGCACTAAAGGTAGGTGATCCATTTAAGTTTCACTGGTTCTTCAGTGGCTGAACTCAACCTCACTCTCCTCTTCCCATCCACCACCCAAACCAATCCAGACTCTCCCTCTGCTTCCATTGGGTTCTAGGTAATAGTTGTGTCTTTCTCCCAAATGCCTTGAGTTTATCCATACCAGATTGACAATCCCAGCAAGTCACATGCTATATCCAATGGATTTTTTGTGGTGAGAATCACTTCCTTATGGCTTCTATCCATCCTTTTTCTCCATGCTCTGCATGAGCTCTTTTTATGGCTGACTTCTCTATACTTGAGCAGCATGCTTTTCGTATGTTACAATATGATTGGTCAATGGAGAGTGTAGGAAGAATGGCAGTCTTACTTTGCAGGTAAACCTATAATAGTAAAGGCAATTTCTAAACACCCCAGAAGAGAGGGGAAGATAAAAGGAGTGCTTTGGGGAACATATTAGCGATAGAACGCAAACAACCAAACAAAAGAACCAGATTAAATATGATGCTGGTAGAGTACGTATAATTTTAACGGCAGTATCTTAAAATAAACTCACTTGCATTTTCCATCTGTCCATGAATGCAACTTCTCTTAGGTTATTCTATACTAGTTTACCTCCCATATCTCAAAGATTTAATTATTTTGTAATTGGCGGTTTTTCTGAGTGTAAGTGGGTATATGAATGGGTCTTGTGATGAACTGGTGCCCAGTTCAAAATTGCTTCCTGACTTGCCCACAACACTCCCCAGAGAGACCCTTGCCCAATAAATACCTTAAATTTAAATAAGCTGGTTTGAGAATTTTAGTGTTTTAATCTTTAGACAATAGTCATTGCTACAATTTCCAATAAATTCTCACAGACCTCCAAATAACCATTTACAAATAGTCACTCCCTGCATCTCCTTAATACTCAACTGCTGCAGCTGCAGATTACTGCTGTGGAAGGAAGTGAATGCTAATTTGACATGTCCCTGATAACATGATTTAAAGGGAAATTTTGAGACTGTGATTGTTTTTGGAAATACGGGTATTAAATAAGATTGATGCCTTTAATTCCCAATTCTCAGAAAAAAACAGTATTGCCTTTAAAAGTGGGCCACACTGAATGCAATTTTAATGAAGAATCAGGATTATTTATGTTTTTTTACCAGTTTTCAAAATTGTTCACTCTTTAACATCAGCAGTTTTAAAACTGTATCTTTCATAATGATGACCTTACGATAATGGCTTCTGTTGTTCTGTACAATTTATCAATTTGGTTATGTTTCTGACATTTTCAGAATGAAAACAACAACTGTGATAAGCATTTCGATGAGCTACTACCAAGATATCATGCTACGTTAGCCATTCAACATCATGTTTGTATACCACACTTACTTTCATTATTGCCAATATGCCATTGCAGCTTCTGAATCAATTCACATGTTAAGCAACACTGCTTTATTTTACCAGGTCATTTAATCCTGGTTTACATACTCATTTTGTGATATTCTTGCCTGTATTGTTCTGTTTTACCCATTTAACAGCATGGATCTTCTGTTTGTTCACATTTTCCTTTGTTTTAACAGCCTTCGTCTGCTGCCTTCCCTTGCCAGACCTGATCTCAATCCGATTTTCAGCACAGATTGGGATAATGCCAGTATTGCTACCAGTGAGTACCAGCCCACTTCAAGCAATGGTTTTCATTATTCTACTTCACATGTAGAAGTACCATGGTTAACCAGAACAGAAGGATCCACTAATTGTAAAGAAATATTCCAACTACTATAGGGCAAAACTGTTTGACTGAGCTGAGATCTGACCACCTGTCCCAATGTCAGCTAGAATCACAGAAAACCTGTTTTATGCCAGGCTGAAACTTGGAAATTGGAAGAGAAGAGAGTACATTTGATTAACTTAACTGTGGCAGGGATGTTATTGTCTATATGACATCAAAAAGATTGGACCTGGGTGAAACTTCTTGTCACATTCAGGATCAGTGCAAAATACAAATATGACATTTTTTCCATCCTCCTCCTTCAAAATATAGCTTACATACTCTGAAAAAATTACATTGGCTCAATAATGTTTTCATCACAATATTAAAAGTAAACATTGCTGTCATTCCCTACATGTAATAACTTGAGCCACAAAGCACCTAACAGATTTTCAAGAATTTCTGCTTGTTCTTTTCCAGAGTAGGTGCTGCACAGGAGGGAGTCAGGGACCCTGTTGATCACACCTTTTCTGTACGTGTGCTAGGGGAAAGGAATAAATACTGTACATGAATAGAATGAAATTCTCATTATACACCTTTAATATAGTGCAAATTACCTAGTTTCTCATGCTATGTCAGCTCACAGTGAAGTAAACCAGACTATTAGACTACTAGTGTTATGATTAAGATGTTTTTAAACAATGATTATGTCAATTGTACATTTTTTCTAAATCCTTTATTAACATTTCTGATCCCTGTAACCTCATAGACAATAATTGCATAATAGTTGGTTTTATTGGTGATGTTATAAATATATTTTCATTTTTTTTCCACCCTGTATTTAAGGCATTTAGCTTAGGCAGCAGAGGAAATAATGCAAAGTGACTCTGGTAAGTCGACGGCTTTGCATCCTCACAGGTGTACGCACCTCAGGATTGGAGGTGCCAGCAGCTGTGTTATTTTGATTCTGCAAGAAAATTAAAGTTTATTTAAGTAACAACAACAATGCATTTCTTGTATAGCCAAAAATCACATAAGGCACGTCTCAATGGGCTTCTACATGCCCATTGACAGCACATCCACAGCCTTAGCCTTGACTCTCTAAGAAGATAAGGAAAAAACTCCCAAAGTCCCCCCCCCCCCAAAAAAAAACCATTTAGGGAAAAAAATGGACATAATCTTAGGAAAGGCAATTCAGAGAGAGACCTCCATCCACATAGTTTGGATGTGCAATGGGTGTCAAAAATGGAGTAAATACAACACACATAACACAACATAACTAATCCTCTTCACAGAGCTCGATAATCAATCTATCATTGCCACCTCATAAATACAGTGCAACAGTAGAAACTACTTTGTTCTTACACAATACTCCTCACCAAGTTCAGGCACAGAATGCTGCAACTCTCAAGGCAAAATGCAAGAATAGATTACAGTGATCCCTCCTTGATCATGGGGGTTGCGTTCCAGAACCCCCCACGAAAGGTGAAAATCCGCAAAGTATTGTCACGCTTGGGTCACAGATTTGCACAGAAACACAGGAGGTTGTAGAGACAGGGACTTTAAAACACTGCAAACAAACATTTGTCTCTTTTTCAAAAGTTTAAACTGTGCTCCATGACAAGACAGAGATGACAGTTCCGTCTCACAATTAAAAGAATACAAACATATCTTCCTCTTCAAAGGAGTGCGCGTCAGGAGCAGAAAATGTCAGAGAGACAGAGAGAGAGAGAAAAGCAAACAATCAAAAGTCAATAGGGCTGTTCGGGCTTTTAAGTATGCGAAGCACCGCCCAACAAAGCAGCTGCAATGTGAAGGTAGAAAGGGAGCAATGTGAAGGTAGTCTTTCAGCATTTTTTAGAGAAGCGTCCGTATCCTCTAGGTCTGTGTGCGAACAGCCCCTCTGCTCACACCCCCTCCATCAGGAGCAGAGAATGTCCGAGAGAGAGAGAGAGAAAAGCAAACAATCAAAAATCAATAGATGCTATTCGGGCTTTTAAGTATGCGAAGCACCGCGCGGGAAGCATATCATATAATATCATATATCATTGAGGAGTTTTATTTAATACGGAATACATGCTCTGATTGGGTAGCTTCTTAGCCATCCGCCAATGGTGTCCCTTGTATGAAATCAACTGGGCAAACCAACTGAGGAAGCATGTAATAATAATAATAATAAAAATAATTATGTACCATAAATTAAAAGACCCATTGTCCGCAGAAATCCACAAATCAGCAAAATATCCGTAATATGTTTAGATATGCTTACATATAAAATCCGCGATGGAGTGAAGCCTCGAAAGTCGAAGCGCGATATAGCGAGGGATCACTGTATACTACTCACTAAATACACACCAATCACATATGGGAATATAGATTTGTTCAAATACATCAAAAACAAAGTAGAAACTACAATTACAACATTTATTTATATACCACATTTTCATGCAAACAATGTAGCTCAAAGTGCTTTGCAAGATGTCAAAGAGAACGTTACAAGTTATAATTAATTAACATAAATGAAAATAGCAATATCTGTTCATCAGTTAATTGTGGAACCAATGCCGGATTGTAGAAAATGAGTCAAACCAGACACACTCAGAATCCTGGAGACCTCGGTCTGCTAGCTGCCTCCCCCCTACTGGCCATTCTACAGCTGAGTCAGTGCTGGGCCAGCCAAACCCCCCCATCATTGATCGTGTTTCATTTCCTTGCAGTGCTTGATGCTTCATGGGTTACCACAACCCTTGGATCATCAATCGAGTATCTAAGTTTCATGGGGATTATTGAGATTTACAAAGTAAATTGTTGAGTTAAAGGCTTATTTTATGAGTTTAACGTGTTCACCCACAATACCTTATGTAGATCTTTTTGAAAAAAAAATGTAAATTTGACCTCTTCATCCTCAAATGTGAAATTACTTTTGTAGGGGATGCAAACATCTAGTGCCACCACTTCAAATTAATTTACCATAAAATTTTGAAATATCTATGTAAAGAAAACAACACATATTCATCCATTTTCCAACCCACTGAATCCGAACACAGGGGTCTACTGGAGCCAATCCCAGGGCACGAAACCAATCCCAGGCAGGGTGCCAACCCACCATAGGACACACACAAACACTAGGGCCAATTTAGAATCACCAATCCACCTAACCTGCATGTCTTCGGACTGTGGGAGGAAACCAGAGCGCCCAGAGGAAACCCACACAGACAAAGGGAGAACATGCAAACTCCATGCAGGGAGGACCTAGGAAGCGAACCCGGGTCTCCTAACTGTGAGGCAGCAGCACCACCACTGCACCACCGTGCCGCCCAACACATTTTCGTTGACATATATTTTGTTTATATTTTTTGTCACTTCTTAGTTTATTTAATCCAAAATTACATTTGGTAGCCTGTCATTTTTCTA
Source organism: Polypterus bichir lapradei (assembly GCA_026402145.1). Taxonomy (NCBI): domain Eukaryota; kingdom Metazoa; phylum Chordata; class Cladistia; order Polypteriformes; family Polypteridae; genus Polypterus; species Polypterus bichir. The sequence continues at coordinate 51,040,991 of JANRMT010062837.1, forward strand.
CACTTTTACATATACCACCTTATGAATCAATCAGCAGTAGTCCACCATGATTGTGACATCCCAACCTCCCTGGTACCATCTTAACCATGCCCTTGATATTCTGATGAAATCACCCTGCTCTCCACTCTCTGCTCCAAGTTTTTCTGGCAAAAAGTCCAAAAGTAAACCCTGAGACTAATGTCACAATCCATTTCCTTAAGCTAATATATTTTCACAATTTCTTTAATTTGGATCTTTATTGTTTCATAAAAAGTTATCTTGATCCATCAAGCTAGACTTGATGATGATTTTGGCACCAAGCTGTAACTTTTTTGCTAGATTTCCATTCCTTCTGAACTCAATGTCAATACCTTGTTCTGCTGTCCTAATCACATAGAAAATATAGGAATTATGTATGCTTTGACTGCTGACCCAGTGAGATACACAAAACTTTCCGGTCCACACATATGAACCAATAGTGTTCATTCAAGTTAATATTTCCTAATATTCTAATATTATATTTTTCTAAGTTCTGATAGGTTTCTTTCAAATGCATAGAATAAAGAACAATTTTTATTAATGTTACGATTAACTTCTCTTTTTAGGCTTCTTTTAGATGAATCTATAAATAGTCTCCTTTCTTCTGCATTGTAATCTCTGCTAAGTCTCTGTACTAGGTTGCTTTCTTCAGTGCAGTAAATCAAGGATCCGTCTTTTTTGACATATGTTGCAAATTCTTCTTCTCTATTTTAGTACAGAGAAAAAGTTGTGTCTGAATGGAATACATTTTTATCTTTTTAATCGGGACCCAGGGTGCTCCGCAGCACCTTTGGGAAATCCTAGATCTCTTACTAAATCATTAAGTTTGTGATGAATGAATGGCAGTGGCTCATTGCTTGGACATATTGGGATAAATTCAGCATTGTCACCTGAAGTACTTTCTCCCTCTCCGACTGTCAGGTCCAGTAGGGATTGGCCCATCGTGTCTATGTGGTACAGGTCTTATTGCTGAGGGAAGATTAGTGTTGTTATACCCTTGAATTTTGCAAGAACAGAAATAACAATTGTCATTATGATTTTGGGGTTTTCGACACAAATACAGCAGACACCGGGAGAGGCAAACTGTTTGACTTGGTCACCAAGATTTATTCCAGTGTTGGTGTAATAACGTTTTTCACAAAACTTGTTATAATCTGTCTTTGTGTTTTTTACTACAAATTTCCCACAAATGTAGCCAAAAACATCACGGCTGTTCACACACAACCTCTAGAAGCCATAATATGAATTAACAGTACAACAAAAAGTGAAACTCTCCATTGATCATTCATAAGTGTACTGATCAGCTGACGGAGTCATGCTGAGGTATGTTTGCTACACTCCAATGAAGGGGCAGGGTGGGTTGACCTGCTTCTAGGACTTGTGTTTTGCTTTAAACATAGATTTTATAATATTAGAAAATATTAAATTTAAACAAATTATCATTAAAATAAATATTGATGTTTAATTAGTCATAGTGCAAAAATATTAAAAAGTATAGTGACAGCTAAAAAGTGTATTTTGTAAAAATGTTATGGAGAAAAAAAGATTTTTAATTTCTGAATTCATAAAAATCTAAAATAACTGAAACAGTGTTTTCAATGCATACCTGTGTTACTATTAAGTCACTGAGGATGAAGTTGTCTGCTAAATTGTTTCTTTCTTTTCTATTTTTTGGGCTCACAATTCATAGAGCGCTTAATAATAATAAATAATAAGTCAATACAGTATCCAGGATAAATGAATCATTGGCCCTTTGCTGCATTCCTTCTAAGAACAAACTGGTTCCTGGTTTTGGTACAAGAAATTACATGTCTATATATCAACCCATACACTGGCAAAAAAATAAATCTAAGCAAGTGAAAAGTTTTTATATCAGTCCATTAAATCTTGTTTTTCTTATAAGATTTATTGTACTTAAGATTATTTAGCTTATTTTAAATACATTTTGCTTACCCCATTGGCAGTTTTTTTTCTTGCTAAAAAAACAAAACATCTCCTATTTCACATTTTTACATATGTATTTTTGCAGTGTTGTTTTCCAACCTTCTTCTTCCATTTCAGGGTTGTAGAGAATATAAGCCAACTATTGCAGCATTGGGCATAGGGAATGAGCAAACACTGGGCACATACTCACACGTAACTCACATCAGGCCATTTAGTGATTACCAACCAGCCAAACACACATGTCATAGGGATATGGGGGAACAAGAACAAAACTTTACACACACAAGCTTCACACACACACAGGAGGGACATAAAATTCAAAAGAGATTGTAAATGGGGAACACATGTTGTCTCCCCATACCTGGAATAAGGCCAAACTAACCATATGCAGTGAATCAAAATTAGGAGAGTTAAACAATTAGAACATAAAATTTAAAGGAACATACTAAAAGGAAAACCCTGTTTGTACTTGGTTTAATGGTTAATACAATTTGTGATGTACATTATCATCATCTCCTGGTTTATACCTCTTTTATTTCACAATAATCCTCAGACACCTAGTTTTTCATAACACTCTGAGTCTGCCTTTTCAATTACTTGCCCCATTTCTCACATGGAGAGTAGTGCTATCACTTGCAGCTTTTCCCAATTACCAAACAAATACAATCCCTTCTCACATCCCAAGGTAACATAATATCTCACTACGGTATCACTTTTAGGGTCACGGCAGCTCTTCATTGGATACAGGAAAAATAGCCCCTCATGTTCTCGAATATCCAAAGAACACAGTCTGTAACATAGTTCCTCAACAAATCATCTTGCTATTTCCCACAGGCTGTCTTCTTAAAGATACAACACAGTCCCAAACCTGTAAGTCAGAGGCCTTGTTCTGTTCCACCCCGGTAGACAAGAAGGGGAGTACCATTCCTGGTTAGTCATCCTCGACTTCAACATTAAATAAGTAACCTTTTCCCATCTTGCCGTTCTGGGAACCCTGTGCTGCTGAATTTCATCCAAATGTCCCCATATGGACTATCACTCTCCTTCTCTCTGTCTCTTTAAGCAGGGGAAAAACAACTGTGGTATTTGTTGGGTTGCCTTTTGTTTAGCATCCTGGAGAGGGATCTTCTCAGAGTTCATTTTAGCCATGGAACTATCTGTCTCTCTTTCTTCCCCATTCAACAAATTACAAGGTCCATCCCTCTTAGTAGTCTCTGACAAATACAACTAAGATGCAAACTTTGACTTTGCTGTTGTCTTGGCAACTAAAAAAAAACACAACCAAATTTATATTTGAATAACATGAGAAGTGCTCTATCAGCATGCATCTTCAACAGGAAAAAAGCAAAATGTTTGAAGAATAAAATATCAGCATAGTATGGCTCACACAAAACTTCCGAGTAAATTTCAATTTAGTAATACCACAGGAAGTTACTCATAGGAAGAATTTACAACCGATTGCACTGTTCAATATACTGCCATGTACATTAACTTATATGATATTTATTATGTACACAAATAAAGTACAGTACATTCAGTCCAATGAAATAAACAAGCTGCACAGATAAACAGAAGCACAATACATTACACACTTAAGTAGAGCTATCATAATATTCTAGTTATGCATCACTAGGAAATTGATTAGTGATGACTGACATGATTTTCACAAAATTAAATGTTCTTCATAAAAATAACATCCCAAAACAAGTGGTGTTTTTTGACCATCAAAATTCATGCTAGCACTAGCACACATACGTATATTCATCATATCTGCAAATATTTTGTACATGTGCAAATTTATGTAAATCTTTATTTTGGTGTAGAGCTTGTAAAGTTGGGACACAGCTTGAGAACACTTCAGATGCCCTTTGCTGTTCTTCAAATCCATTTACTTAGGTGTGTGAAAATTAGTGAATCTTGAGAGGATCCTAGCCTGGATTGGCTCCCAGAGTTAGGAAAAGTGAGTGCAGATGATGTTACCTCTGACTACTGATGAGATGAGTGATATGAGGCAGGACTGTGGTGTAATTGTGCATGCTGCCAGTACATTAGGCAGATGAGAGTCTATGGAGCTGCATGGATCATCTATGCTGATCAGGCTGACAGCAGCAGCATTTAAAGGCGGACTTTTTGTTTCAGTCATGAAATAGCACTTAATGAACATAAAACGGAGGTGCTTGGACTTCTCGGCTCTTTCTCTGTCTTTTGCAAACCTCAAGTCCGCAATCTTGGTGTTATTTTTGACAGTAACCTCTCTTTTGAGAAACAGATTAATTCTGTAGTCAAGAGTTGCTTTTTCCAGCTTCATCTTTTAGGTAAGATCAAGCCTTTTCTATCTTCCAGGGATCTTGAGAAAGCTACTCATGCTTTTATCTTTTCTCACCTTGATTACTGCAACTCGCTGTATTCTGGGATAAGCAAATCCCTGATACGCAGGTTAAAGTTGGTCCAGAAAGCCGCCGCTCGCTTTCTGGTTGGGGCAAGAAAGTCTGATTCTGTTTCTCCAATATTAGCTTCTTCACACTGGCTGCCTGTCAGTTTTCGAATTGATTTTAAAATCTTGTTGCTAGTTTTAAAATCTTTACATGGGGTTGCTCCTGCCTATTTATCTGAATTGTGTGCTTTACACCAGCCATCTAGAGTGCTTAGATTTTCTGGTCAATTGCCTCTTGTTGTCCCTCGTACCAAGTGTAAAACTAAGGGGGACAGAGCTTTTGCAGCTGCTGCTCCTCGCCTGTGGAACTCTTTACCTCATCACATAAAGGAGTCGTCTACAATTGAACTGTTCAAAACAAGATTAAAGACTCATTTCTATTCACTTACATTCCATGACCTTCAGTAATACTGATGGTTTCCTCATTGTGATTATGTAATCTTACTTCTATTTATTATTTATTTTATTTATGTTCATTTATTTTATTTCTATTTATGTTATTTATGTTATTTATGTTAATTGTATATTTTTTTTTTCTTCTTTATTGTAAAGCACTTTGGCCACAGCATTCCTATGTTGTTTAAAATGTGCTATATAAATAAATTGACATTGAACAATATTCCTTGTTTTTCACACCAAAAAAAAAAAAAACATTTAAACCCCAAACACTCTGATTTCAGTGAGTTTTGTATTTCATAATAGCAAAGTTGCATACAAAAAATGAATTTTAATGGAATTTTCATGAAACTGCACAACGTGACTCTCTGGTGTTTTGCTCAACACAAGTGTCGCCTATTACTGGCTGTAGCCATTATTGCAGCCAGGACCTGTGGCCAATGTGATTACATAGGGCTAGCTAGCCTCCATTTTGTGATTTTTCTAAAGGAGCAACTACAAAACCCTACTTGCTGTTATCCATACTGGATTACTATTTCCAACATCACCTTTTGGAAGTGTTTTCATTATGAATGTGGTGGCTTGTTTTCAGAATAACCAATTTAAGGTCATTAAATAGCTTTGCTCATTTTTATCCATGCATGTTTATTAAGCATTTACACCATGCTATCAGTAATACTGCATAAGTTTATAAAAAATCTATTAATTTTCATACCAACATGTATAACTCAGAGTTGTGCAGAGCCAGTTCCTATCCTGGTAGCACTGAGCACAAGGCATGAATGAATCCCCCATAATTAACTAGTCTACTGCAAAACCCACATATACAAAATATCATTAAAATTCAGCCAATAATTATTGTAAAACATTAGTTTCAACACTATTATCTTTAATTTTCAGAAACCAAGATGAAAACTCAAGTGGACTTTCCACATTCTCTCAGGTGTTTGCACACGTTTTCTTGGAAAACTCCACTTTCCACCCATACCCCAAGGAGGTCCAGTAGCCCAAACTATTTTTTTTATCTCTAATTACAGGAATATGAACATGTGAATGTATTTCTGCCTAATCTCTCATTCTTTAATAGGAAATTATTTATATCTGCTTCATAAAATGTAATGATAGTCAACAACTACAACATTTATTTCTATACGCATTTCCATGCATAGGATGTAGCTCAAAGTGTTTTACAAGATGTCAAAAAATGTTACAAGAGAAGAAAAGCAAATTAGAGATAAAAAAGGAATGAATATCAAAAATAATACATAAGAATAAATCATTATGCACTGGTAATATATAAATTTGAGTCCTTGTATATAGATTTGTTTTTGAGTCTCATTAGATAAGTCTGATGGTATGGACGAGATGCTGGGGAATAAAAACAAAACTTGCAGAGTGTTCCAAGGCCAAATGACCAATCAGCCCTCACTAAGCATTCTAGCTAACAAAATTTTACTTAACTAGATACTTAATTGGGTGGCACGGTGGCGCAGTGGGTAGTGCTGCTGCCTTGCAGTTAGGAGACCTGGGTTCGGTTCCTCCCTGCATGGAGTTTGGATGTTCTCCCAGTGTCTGCATGGGTTTCCTTCCAAAGACATGCAGGTTAGGTGCATTGGCGATTCTAAACTGTCCCTAGTGTGCGTGCACACCATGCAGTGGGCTGGCATCCTGCCTGGGGTTTGTTTCCTGCCCTTTGTTGGCTGGGATTGGCTCCAGCAGACCTCCGTGACTTAATGTTTTTTAAGCTTCATCCTAGGAGATTTGATGCAATGGGTCTTATCTACAGTTGGCGTATCCACTTATGTTCCAATATCACAGTTGGCTGCAGAATACTTTAATCAGGTGGCGGTGGTGGCAAAAGAATTCCACCACAATAAAAACAAAACAGAAAGCAGGGAAAAGTAGTGGTTAATAATGGTTGCAAATCCATGAAAAATATGATATTTCTTTGCATGTATACTCTGTTACAAGTAGAAATTAACAAAGTGTTGTTTTAAAGAATTGTAAAGAAACTGTGAAAAATGTACTAGTTAAGTTTAAGGGACTAAGTTGCAATGTGTGCCTAAAAGTTCAATTTTTGGATAAGCATTTAGTGTTTTCCCTGAAACTTTTGGAGTGGTGAGTGAAGAGCAGGGTGAAATATTTCATGTGGATATCAAGGACATGGAAAGAAGATAGTTGTAACACTGGAATGTCAGTTTGATGTCAGTCTACTGGATGAATAACAGGAACACACCAGAAAAAGTGCACAAACACCAGGCCATCAAGGGAAATTTTGGATAAAAAGACTAAAAAGTGTTGTTGTTGTATTGTTGTTTTTCTTACATAGATGTGTAAAAAAATTAAATTGACTAAATAATTTCATGCTAAATTTAGAACAATATTGTATACATGAATAAATTGTGTAATTTGTCAAATCTATATACAGTATATATATATAAAGTTAATCTATCTGTGTATGTATGTATGTTCCAGCATCACTACGAAACAGCTGGAACAATTTTCATGAAACTTGGTATAAATATTTTTCATTGGTCGACTAAAAATACTGTATGGTGAAATCAACCCTAACCCACCAACTTTCTTTGGGTGATCTTGCAGTCTTGTATGCATGTTATCATCCAGTTGACACTTGGCACGACCACTAGAGGGCTAAATGGAGGCGACTCCCAGCATTCTTTATGTTTGAGCACCACCGCACCCCCATTGTTTTTGAAATTAAATAGAGTTAGCCGGATCCGAGCATCAACTGGATGATGACATACATACAAGCTCATAAGTGAGTCTTCATTGTTTTTTAATTTATTTTTATTTTTAAAGTTGTGTTTTTTTTAATTATATTTTTCTCAAACAATTAAAAAAAAACACTTTATCTTCCTCCCAGGCTACGCTGGGTATTTCAGCTAGTTTTTAATAAGTTTCTTTTCAATTTTATACCTAAAATATGATATGATGGAAACATTCTTGTTATGTTTTTTATCATGATCATGAAGGCAAATTATTATTTACAGTTAAATGGTTTTTTTTTTCCCAAGTTTAATTTTGTAGACCTTTGTAAATGCTGAAAAATTAGGCAGGGATGAAATATGGCACATGATATGTACAAGACCTTATAAGGACTTAAGACAAAATGAGACAAAATGAGAAAGAAAATCAAACAGTAGCACTGATGATGTTTCCATGCTAGAAGAGGAAACAGAGCATCCTCAAGACAAAAAACATTGAGTATACTGTATGTAGTGTGTGGAAGAGCGACAAGAGGCGGCAGCAGTAGCATTAGACAGACTAAGAGAATGCAGAATATATGCTCCAGAATGCTAGAAGGTAGACAACCCAGTAGTTGTCTGCATTGTTTGACCCTCAGCTAGGGTAGAGCTTTAAACCACACAGGGTTGACAAGTGGTCAAAAGATCTCCTGTTCAATAGAAAGTGGTACAAGGTTCCTACTTGGGAATGGAGATCCTTTCAGAGACCAAATATTTCTCTCCAGGGTGTCAAGTGGTAACACAGTCCTATAGCAAAACAGTAGCTTCCTGGGAGACCTAACCCAGTGGAAGTCCTAGGGTAAACTGTCTCAGGTGTCACCAGAGGATACTGTGTTCTGGTGGTTCTAAAACTTAACAGACCTGCCTCTGACCTTGAAATTGATTCTGTTCCATGGTTGTAAGTAACCTTATTGTCAGTGAACTAAATAGCTTTGAATTAGGAGGTGAGTCAGTACAAGTGCTGAGCTGATGAGGGACACAGAGGGTTTAGAAGAAGCAAGAGAAGAGGTAGGTTTTGGGAATGCTTGCTTTGCTTTGATGGGGGAATCAATGAGCCATAATATTTTATAGAGGGGAAAGCAAGACCTGTTTCAGAAGACCCCATAGACACTACACGTTTTGATGTCTTTTGTTTCATTTGTGCTTTGAGAGCTCCCTTTTAATTATTCCCATTAAGTATTTTCTAAAATTAAGGTGTATTTTATATGGTTTGGATTTCTCAGTGTTATTCTGGGTACAAGGATGACTTAAGAATACCATTTTATTTACACTATATAGAGACAACTACACCAGGATGGAACATGTAGTTGCTGAAGTGCAAGTCACTTTGAGGTTTTTGGCATAGCACTTTTTTGTTCTTTGCATTTCTACATTCCTTGTTGTCTCTTTATGAGGATACCATAACAGATAATGAAATACCTCCATTTATTCCCTTAATCTTGGCCTGCTGTTACTTCACATTTTAGCATTTTCCTGTCTCTGTACTCATTTTCACTGTTGTCAAATCTCTTTCCACACATTTGGGCATATTGTCCTGATTTTGAACATTCATTTGTATGAATTTTACTCTACTGACTTTTAATCCTTTTACAGTATATGACTTGTAGTTCGCATTGCTGATTCCGATATTGCAATGTAGCATTTTCTGGCCTGAGGAAAATGTTGGATTCCTCTTGAAATCTTCTATGATATAAGCCACCATGTTTAGGATAAAGATGGGCAGAAATCAGATGTTATCTCCAGCTGTGCCTTTGCTAGAGATTAAAAGTTAAGACAAAAGTTAGTATTTTATTGTAACAAAGCAAGTATTTTGTATACCTCATTAGGTAAACAATTCACAAAACTAATCAAATTAATTTGTCTGAAAACATAGAAAGTACTAATTTTTAAAAATTCAATCCAGTGTTGAAACTGTGAGTGATAGATAAGGACTGAATAATTATTCCTCTAATTAACAAATATTATGTTTTAGTTTTGTAAAAGTAGTCATACATATCCTACAATTGTTTATTGTTTCAAAAAATGCTAACTTAATCAGGAATTGAATCTTGTATGATGTAAGGAGAATGGATAGAAAAGGGGAGCAAAATCTTTAAATTAATAAGTTAAAGCACAAAAAATTATTTATATCTTATTTTTTATAGGACTTGAATCTATCAATGTACTGCGACAAAACACCTCATATTTGATAACTGATTAATGTGGCTCTTATTTCTTCCACAGATGTCTTAGAAGTGCCCGGGTTAAACATAAAGTACACATTAACGATGGTCCTGGGAGAGTGGCTACCCAGGCTGAAGCCACACTTTCTTCCAATCTTACCCATCCACTAACTAAACCAATTCATTTTCATGATCATGGGAGGAAGAAGAATATCCTGGAATCGTCCAGAATAAGGAAGAAACCAGAACTGGCTAGGGCACCAGTCCATCAGAGGGCACTCTCTCACTCATACTTCATTAATTTAATGTTACTGTATATGCCGTATTTAACATTATGTGAACCTTATTTTAAAATAAATGTTAAAATAAGTATACTTTCATTACCTGTACGATAGAATAATTCTACCCATGATAAAGTTTTGTTATTTCTATAAAACTAAGTATTAGATGAACAGAAAGACTGATAGGAAATATTTGAAAAAATATTGCTTATATTCATTTAGACTTTCCAATATATGTGTACCTGCTGCTTTTTCACTGCTGGAAAAATAAAGTGAATTTTTGATTCCAGAATGTGTATTATTTCACCTGGATAGCTTGTCTGGACTCATGCAGAGGACTTGTCTAATATACTGCTCCCAGAAAATATTAACTTTATTACTGTTTTTCCCATTGTAATATTGCTAAGCCTCCAAAGCTTCCAACTCGGCTCCTTTTCTCAAATGTGAATTTTTATTATTATTGCAACACTGACTTGTAGTTATTAATCTTGCTGAGAAGACTGCCATTAATCTTTACTACTGGTGTTACAATAAATCAATCACTCCTTTGAGAAGAAAGTCGACTTAGACTATTGTTTTCATACAGATCTACAAAACAGAATGAAGTCTGATTGGCTGTGTTCTTTCTGGGGGTATAGACTGCTTTATTTCACTTAAAACCAGTGTTCACCATCTCACACACACACACATACACCTATATATATATACTCACCTAAAGGATTATTAGGAACACCATACTAATACGGTGTTTGACCCCCTTTCGCCTTCAGAACTGCCTTAATTCTGCGTGGCATTGATTCAACAAGGTGCTGAAAGCATTCTTTAGAAATGTTGGCCCATATTGATAGGATAGCATCTTGCAGTTGATGGAGATTTGTAGGATGCACATCCAGGGCACGAAGCTCCTGTTCCACCACATCCCAAAGATGCTCTATTGGGTTGAGATCTGGTGACTGTGGGGGCCATTTTAGTACAGTGAACTCATTGTCATGTTCAAGAAACCAATTTGAAATGATTCGAACTTTGTGACATGGTGCATTATCCTGCTGGAAGTAGCCATCAGAGGATGGGTACATGGTGGTCATGAAGGGATGGACATGGTCAGAAACAATGCTCAGGTAGCCCATGGAATTTAAACGATGCCCAATTGGCACTAAGGGGCCTAAAGTGTGCCAAGAAAACATCCCCCACACCATTACACCACCACCACCAGCCTGCACAGTGGTAACAAGGCATGATGGATCCATGTTCTCATTCTGTTTACGCCAAATTCTGACTCTACCATTTGAATGTCTCAACAGAAATCGAGACTCATCAGACCAGGCAACATTTTTCCAGTCTTCAACTGTCCAATTTTGGTGAGCTCGTGCAAATTGTAGCCTCTTTTTCCTATTTGTAGTGGAGATGAGTGGTACCCGGTGGGGTCTTCTGCTGTTGTAGCCCATCCGCCTCAAGGTTGAGAGTGTTGTGGCTTCACAAATGCTTTGCTGCATACCTCGGTTGTAACGAGTGGTCATTTCAGTCAAAGTTGCTTTTCTATCAGCTTGAATAAGTCAGCCCATTCTCATCTGACCTCTAGCATCAACAAGGCTTTTTCGCCCACAGGACTGCCGCATACTGGATGTTTTTCCCTTTTCACACCATTCTTTGTAAACCCTAGAAATGGTTGTGCATGAAAATCCCAGTAACTGAGCAGATTGTGAAATACTCAGACCGGCCAGTCTGGCACCAACAACCATGCCACGCTCAAAATTGCTTAAATCACCTTTCTTTCCCATTCTGACACTCAGTTTGGAGTTCAGGAGATTGTCTTGACCAGGACCACACCCCTAAATGCATTGAAGCAACTGCCATGTGATTGGTTGATTAGATAATTGCATTAATGAGAAATTGAACAGGTGTTCCTAATAATCCTTTAGGTGAGTATGTATATATATATATATATATATATACTGTCACAAAACAAGACAAAGACAGATAACGGTTTGGGGCAGCCACCCATATAATTTGGTATCCTGGCTGCAAAAGTCATTTCAAGCAACTAGCACTGAAGTGCATACAACGGAGTCCAAAAACAGACTGTGGGAGAAGGGAAAAGGGTAGGCTTTTAAAGGGGAAGACAGGAAGTGAGGTCATAAGGATCGGGCACGTGTTCATTATTCATTGGATCAGGCCCGGATGTGACATCAGGGGGGCCGGAGCTGGTAAGGTCTGTTTCCATTGGTTCGGTCCCAGAAGTGATGTCAAGAGAGCCAGGTGGAGCCTCCCGGGTTTGGTCTACAGGGAAGTGAGAAAAAGAGTTAGTGCACTCTGCCACATCCCGGCATGCCTCAGAACTGCATTCACTCGAGCCCTTTAGCTGCCTCCCATGCGCGCGTGCGTGACAAGACATATATATACATACATATATATTAGGGTTAGGAACTGCATAAATGTATGTAATTAGTCATGATTAACTGCATTAATTGATAAATCACATTAAAACATGTGATTATAAAATTAATGTATAAATTATTAAGTAAATACACACTGAATCACAAATTAATGTAAAATCAACACAAAGGAATTAAAAAAATGGCATAGTTTAAACTTTTAACAAAATACTACTTGAGTAAGTAAAACCTGAATTTGAATGCCTTCCTAAAAGGCAAGTTGAAAAGAAGGCAATAAGAAAATTAGGTCAATGTATTAATTCTCAAATTAGTATAACATATGAGACACAGACGTGTCAAAGTAAAAATGAAATAATTGAAATGACTGTTGACTTTGAATGCACTGCTAATGACTAATTTAATTGAAACAATATGAATCTCTTAAATAGGCCTTCATTAAAACTTGTGTTAAAACTCTGCAAATACTATCCTCAATTGTTCATCACCATCACCTACTTGTTAATTATACTTTACAAAAGTGTTTTTCAACTGGTGTACTGTCCATAGAAATAACATTGTAGTGCTCCTGGGTCCTGACCTGAGAGAGACACACCTCTTCAAGTAGTCGAGACCTGTCCGAAGATGATGGGACTTCTTGAAGAATCCAATATAAAAGCAGCTTCATAATTACTTTAACAGCCAGGAGACCTGTCAGGGGTCCATCTGCCTGGGTATGTGATTGCCAGTGACTCTTACTGATCCAAGGGACATTGCACATACAAGTTGCCTCTGACCCCAGGTGAGTGGAGTGAAGCAGAGACAGGACTACCTGTACGAGTGGGCAAAAGGATGAAGCAGCCAGGAAATTTGTGCAAATTGCTCAATAAGTTCCGTTTCTGTAAAAACGGCAATCTCCAAGCTACTTTTTTTGCTGCCCCCTGTCCTACCTTTTCTGACAGTTTAGCACAACTAAGAGATTTAATGTTGGTAGAATAATGGTGTGCTTTGGGATTTTTTAGGCTACAAAAAGTGTGCGACCACAGAAAAAAGATTAGAAAACACTGCTCTATCTGTACCATTGCTTCTGACACAATAAAAAGATCTCCATAGCCGCTTTCTTACATAAAGACTGACATGTACATTACTTGGATTGTTACTGTATGTTGCGTTCTTTGCACAAATTAGAGAAGATACTGTAAGCTGTGAATAATGGGTTGGGATAATCATCACACTTCTGTTTCATTTAGTTTTGTCATTATATTAGGGCAGTCAGCACTGTAAGCTACATGGCACACCAGCGAGTTAAATGTGGAGGTACTAGAGCAGGGATGTTGAATTAAAATTTAAAGAGGTCTGACAAACAAAATTTTCTGCTATCAAAAGTCCGAACCTTGTGTTTGTGCTATGATTAAGATCCCTATGTATGTAGTCATTGGATGTCTATACAAAAATAAACAAGGTATACTTACCACACCATTTCAACAATATTTATTTTAAATTTTCGGTAAGGACTTTAAACACATAGACCGTTTGAATTTAATTGGCCTTGTATTTGTATGGAATAAAAATAACCATCTTTAACATAACATATAAAACAAATAAACATCTCTATTTAATAAAAAATAAAAGTAGGCCTATCAAATCAAATGTTAAGCAAAATAAAACAGAACTATCTGAATAAAAATAAAAAGTGTACTCCTTTGTCCCATCAAAAACATGTTTTTTTATGTTGTCCCAAAATCCACGCTTCTTTAATTGAACATTCATTTGAATGCTACTGGGCTATAAATGAATGTGAGAGGTTGATCTGTTATCGTGGGCTCTCAGTTTGGTTATTTTATGTGCCCTGTGGCAGACTGCCGGGCCCTTACAAGACTGTTTCTCCCCCAGACTGACACAGGGCAGCCCCCCTGGCTTCCAGTGGGACCATGGGTCATAAGCATAAAAGCTCAACCCTGTTAGGGTCCGTGGCCACTGGCAGGTGTTGCATGGACATTTTTGGGGACCTATTTGGCAGTACTTCCGCCACACACAGAAAGGCTGCCGGAAAAAGCTTGTTAAGCACCTGGAGCACTTCCTTCCCCTCTAAAAGGGGCTGCCTCACTCCATTCGAGGAGCCAGAGTCAGGAAGAGGTGGACAAAGTTTGCCTGGAGGAATGGAGGCAGAAGGAAGAAGAGAAGAAGTGTGCTATGTACTGAGGTGCTTATATACTGTGATGTGGGGAGCAGGGAAATAGAGCTCCCCAGTTGTAAATAAACATGTGTATCGTCTGCTAAACTTGTGTCTGCCTATCTGGGTGGCTGTATGTGCCCCTGGGTTCACAAATGGCATCCCAGATGGGACCTCCTGGCTGTCTGTTGACAGCAGACCCAATTTAAATAATTCTTGTGGCCAACCTGACACAGTAGCAGTGAGACGCACACACCCGGCAGAAGCACAGCAGATCGCAAAGCCACGGAAGCACCACTCCTGCCCAATGGGGAAAAAGAAGTCCAGGCAAAGCCTGAAAGCAGCAGGCTCTCAACTGCCCGCCATCGCAAGCATCACTTGGATCGGTGTACCTGGAGAAGAGGCCGGCTGGAGGAGGAGTGTTCCGGATCGTAGAATCCTGGAAGTAGGTGTAGGGCCCAGGGAAGGTTGCCTTGGGAAGGTTGTTTGTCGGTCCCCTCATACAAGGCGAGCCTGTGGATCTGTGTCTATGGCCAAAACATGCCAATCCGTGGAGTGACAATGGGGAAGTTCAGAGGACAACCCAAGGTTGCTGTTCTCCAGAAGGCAACCGGTTGAAGGAGGATTGCCTGGATTCTCCCATCTGCATCAGGACTACTCAAAGGGAGGAGGGGATGATGGAGGGCTGGTCCACCCTCCACAAAGCAGGAAAGGGAATGGGTGGCGTGTGTTGGATCCCCATGGATGATTGGGTGTGATTGGGGCTGACAAATGTCCATTCCAATGGACTTCCTAATGGAGCAGGAACAGGAGGTGTACTCACTTAATGGCTTCTGGCCAGCAGGTAAGCACAAGGGAAGCCCAAGTCCACCGCCAGCCAAAACAAATAACCTGCTTTTGGTTGTATGAGATTTGAAGTTCATCCTCCAACCTGTGCAGTCTCTTTTATAAGCAATTGGCCTGCTGAAGCAGGTAGTCAAGAGGATGGAGAGGACAGCCGAGGTGCCACTGAAGGCAAAGCACAAGCTGCTGAGGTGACTCGGCACAATACTCTCCAGCCAACTTCACAAGGCGGTACAGGTGAGTGACACCTGTAGAGTACAAGAAAGAGGGGTGCAGAGCGAAAAGGCTCCGGTAGTGATCAGTACAGGATGCCAAGCAGCAGCAATCCCTACAGTAGATGTTGGAGAAATGGCTGATCACACTGTAGTGGTGGACATGGCTAAGGCGCACATAAAGAGTCGACTTGTTGGTTGGCACCCATAGTGTTCTGCCCCAGATACCAGCAATCATCCCGCACAGGTAGAAAAGAGTGCAGACAGAATGCAGTCTCTCGGTATGCCATAGAGAGACTCAGACTATCACTGCTCCCTGGAGTATAAGGATGACCTGGAAAGGAAAGACCGGGTCTCCAAACACTGCAACTTGTGAGCACACAGGAGGACCGTTCTCTGAGGGGGAGGAGGGATGGCCCAACATCAGGTGGAAGTAAGGCAGGGTGGGTGTTCCCACATTGATTCCATGTCCAAAGGGCACGTTGTTACGAGTGACATTAAGTCAGCCACGGGTGGAGGCGCTGTCCCAATAAGGTCTCAATAGACGTCTGGAGATGGCAGCAGCTTAACGATTCCCCGTCCCCCTTTTGTTTCTATTTTTCAGGACGGAACTGAGGACCAGACAAAGTCAACTCCCCATCCGGCATAACAGCCCTCATGAAATAGAACACTTCACCCCACAAGGCTCAGGGAAGGACCAGGAAAGAGATATAGTATATATGGTAAATTAAACACAAAGACAATGTTAAAGGTTTGAGGGATCCCCCTGTATACTATAGATGTCAAGAAAGTGAAATACATCTTTTCAAACTGGAGTCCAGAACAGAATTAATTATTAACAAAGACAAGGCAGTATATATGGTTGGCGGAAGGAAAAGATATTATGAGTATGTGGCATTCTGGAACCGAAAGTGATGTCAGGAGGAGGCGGGATCTGGTGGGCCGGAACTGGAAGTGATGTTGTCTGATGATCAGAAGTGATGGTTAAGCTGGGTGTTCTTCTGTTTTTATGTAGAGAGAGAGGTGAAAGAGTTTGCAGACAGTGCCAACCCCTGGTCCGGCAGGCAAACACACTTATTTGAGCCCATAAATTGTCTCGTAATCGCACGTGTGTGACAATATATATATACAAATATGTGCGCATAGGGAACCCACCTTTTCCTGCCCAAGGACCTTTAAGAACAGCAGCAATGCCATCTTAATCAGTCTTTGGAGACTCACGTCATTTCAACGTTTCTTTTCTTTTTTCCAGCGCATTACACTGCATATTTTACTTGAATATATGGGGTTAGGGGCGGCACGGTGGCACAGTGGTAGTGCTGCTGCCTCGCAGTTAGGAGTCCCGGGTCCTCTGTGTGTGGAGCTTGCTTGTTCTCCCCGTGTCTGCGTGGGTTTCTTCCGGGTACTCCGGTTTCCTCCCACAGTCCAAAGACATGCAGGTTAGGTGCATTGGCGATTCTAAATTGTCCCTAGTGTGTGCTTGGTGTGTGGGGGTGCCTTTTGGTGGTGGGCTGGTGCCCTGCCCAGGGATTTGTTCCTGCCTTGCACCCTGTGCTGGCTGGGATTGGCTCCAGCAGACCCCCGTGACCCTGTGTTAGGATATAGTGGGTTGGATAATGGATGGATGGATATGGGTTAGCCTTCATGGTGTCCCAAAGATTTATAATAACATTGAACCATCATTATCCATCCAACAGGAGTCAATCCCAGCCAACACAGGGCGCAAGGCAGGAAACAAACCCCGGGCAGGGTGCCAGCCCATCGCAGGGCGCACACACACACCCACACACCAAGCACAAACTAGGGACAATTTAGAATCGCCAATGCACCTAACCTGCATGTCTTTGGACTGTGGGAGGAAACCGGAGTGCCCGGAGGAAACCCACACAGACATGGGGAGAACATGCAAACTCCACTACGCCACCGTGCTACCCACTGCTCCACCGTGCCACCCAACCATCATTATATATATATACACAGTATATATATATATATATATATATATATATATATATATATATATATACTGTATAGATAGATAGATAGATAGATTGATTGCTGTTTGTCAGGAAAGTGTATATCATGTAAACGTTTTATTTCAAAATTTTAATAACCTGAAAATATTTGCAAAATACTGTCTTAACAGGGGAAAGAAAATGATGTCACGTATTAATAATAATCTATCTATCTATCTATCTATCTATCTATCTATCTATCTATCTATCTATCTATCTAATATAAAATGTAACACAACTTAACATAATTTAAATGTACTATATTACTAGTGCAGCATTATGTAATGGTTTCTGCTTTACTGTTTCAGAAGGTGCAGCAGCTAATAAAATACACTATAAAAAACTTGATCTGGTACACAGATATAAGAATAATAACAATAAAAAGTAAAATTCCTATAGTTGTGAAATACACCAGGGCATAAGAGCATAACTTGTTGCTAAAACAGGAGGCATAATGGAGCAGCTTTGAATCACAGCTCTGTGAAGTTTGTCTCACTTCTTCCAGCAAACACTTTTTTCTTTTTTACGAAAAAAGCTCTGCTAATTAGAATTTCACAAAACTTGGTTTTCGTTCAATGGTTTCCATCTTGTTATGACCTAGGGGGTTGTTATTCAAGCCCTTGAGTATAGATGTTTGTGGTGTAGTGAAAAAATATTAGCTGTCTTTACACAATTTTTTTCTTTTCTATTAAGAATCACTTTGCTTTTCATTTAAATGCATTCAGAGATAAAGTAGGAGACAATAAAGAAAAAAAAAAAGATCACTGACAATCCTGAGTGTTGGTTCCACAGTTTCCTGATCTGTGAATTTGGGAAGAAAGACTTCATACAGAAATTTGAGGTATGAATCAACAGTGATTTCCACAGGTTTTGTGAGCTTAAGTCTGCAAATACAACAGATACTACAAAGACAACTAATGAACAGATGCACAGTTTATTTCTATGCATCATAGCGCCAGGCATTAACTCTTTATTTGACATAATAGTATAGATAGGAATACAGGCAATGTTTCTTTTTTTTTTTTATAAATGGTTTGCATTATTTGATTTAGAGAGTCATTGCTGTACACTAAAATAAGAATGTTACATAGTTCTAGCAAAATTAAGAATAAGAAACTTGCCAAAAAGACTGCAGCATCCAGAGTAAGATATGAAGTTCATACAACTTTTAATTCATTTACAATCCAAAGACACAGTATTCAAATAAAGTGTCGCACTGGATGAACAATAGGTTATTCCAGTACCAGAATAAGGCTAAAAGCAGGAACCAACCCAAAAAGTGCTTGTATGCTGACATTCACTCATTTTTGGTAAATTTAGAGTTGCCTATCCACCCATCCTGCAAGTCTTTTGTACGTTATAGAAAACAAGTATGCACAGAGAATACCTTCATTTTCCAAATTCACTCATAAGATGAAACATGGTGTCATTGAGACAGATCTCTGAATTCAAAAAATTATGTCATTTTAAATATGGAACAAAATAAAATTATATTATGATAAACTGTATAGGAAACTCTCAGAGCTTAATACTAAAGCTTTATGGATCTTGATCTGTGCACAAGTTGTAGGTGTACATGCAGCAGCATTGAAAGGTTGCATTTTATTGTCACATCAAATGAATTGCATGTAAGTATGCACATATGAGGGGCCAGCTGAAATGGTGGCACCTTACATACTCTGCAATTAATAATAATCCCTCTGAGCATCCGAAATCCTAGAGTTATTTTGTTATATGGCTAGTTTTAGTATTATATGCAAATTAATGAAATGTGCATACATATGCAAATGTGAGTGGATCAGTCAGGTGCCTCGTTCGCACCTCACAGTGGGCAAAGCATCAGACCTGCACCCAATTAGGGAGGATTAAAAAGGAGCCTGTACGGCAGAGAGAGGGCAGATAGAAGAGAGAAACAGAAAAGAAAGAAAGAAAGAAAGAAAGAAAGAAAGAAAGAAAGAAAGAAAGAAAGAAAGACATGGAGATTAAAGGGAAGGAATGAGATAGAGGTGGTGCGAGACAGAAACAGAGGGGAAGTGTTTTCTGGTTTTTTTTTTCTGTTAAATTCACATTTCTGTTTTTGAGTCTTTATGCCATTATTATGTATTTTGTTTTATTACAGTGTAAAAATTAAGTTTTGTTTTCCCTTATGTTTTGGATCGATTAAGGTAGTCCTGGTATTTAATTATTTATTGTATCGTTGTATTTATTTAAAGACTTCATAATTATTTTGCATCCTTTTGGTTTGTCACTTGTATTTATTCATGGAATTACCCAATTTTTACAGATTTGTGTAGTGGTTGCTATGTATTTGTTGGAGGTAAAGTCAGGTGTCATGTAGTCCTGCCATCACAGAACAACTGGTGTGAAGGTCAGCCTCCTAAATCCCTTGATTGTCTTAGTTTTAGGATCTCAAAAGAAAAAAAAATACAAAGTATTTCAAGTTTTCAATCCTTTAACTTCATTTCTGGTTTTGATGATGAGTTTAGATTATATTGTGTGAGTTTTTTTTGTTTAAGTCTCTGTTTTATCTTCTGGTTCTGCCTCCTTTGTGGCATGTCTGTGAGTGGCACAACACTTTTTTTATTTTTGTTCATTAGTTTAAATTATTGTTGTTTCCGCTTTTGAAAGTTCTCAATTTATTATCTGTTGTTAGGCTAATTGTTTGAAGAATGTAATTCCTTGATCTATTTCTTTAATTTGCTCTTTGTTCATTTAATTCATTAATTAAACTGTTAAAGCTAATAAACAACAAAGTTTTAGGTGGGCTTTGCAGTTTTAAAATTTCCGTTGGGGGTCATTCATAATAATTATAAACATATGGCAAATACTTCAGCAGTATTTTAGTCACTTGTAAACAGCAGTACAATACTCTAATATTCTTCACAGATCTCCACCTTCACTTGTGAGTCGTACAATAGTAGACCAATAGATCTAAAAGTGAATAGTACATTGGCTAAGTTATAAAAGTGTGAGGTTCACAAGTTCTTTTTGTTTTTCTAGTGTTTGATCTCTCAACTTCAAGAGTTTAGATGGATACAGCTAAAATCGAAACAGTAGTAGTTTGCCTTGCACCTGAATCTATAAAACAAGGGTGTAAAAGTTTATCTGTTTCGTAACTACTACTGGCCTCCCACTTCATAAAATAAATTTAAAAAATAAATAATAACTTTAACTTACTCATTACGTACATAGCTATGTATGCAAGGAGGCAAACAAAAAATTAATTTAGACCTTAAGAAGTATTTCTTTGTCCTAAAAGAATATTTACTTTTCTACATACCCTCTAGCATCTGGACATTTCACTTAACTGCAGGTGGAGATGTTTGACGTTGGTTTGAGTGTAGTTTAATTTTACTTTCCAATAGCTGATTGTTACATTCATTTCTTCTTTAATATAAAGTCCTATTATTTGAAGGTGTGGGTAATGATGTTTGATCTGGGTCTTCAGGAATTTTTTTTGATACACATGCCCAACAAAAGTGCCCCTGTACACTGAAGAATGTCAGCTATCGTTTCACTATCTTTGCTGAATACAAGAACCTTTCATATGGGAAAAAAATGAAAATAGGTTACAATTTGTTCTTTAAGGACAATAATAAATAAGTGGTCAGGTATTGTTAAAAAAAAAAAAAAACTGGCAACTTTAAATCAACCATTTGTAAATGTGTGATTCTTGCCTAGTGAGGCTTTTCCACCTACAGCTGGTGACCTGTCATCGACAGACACACATCTTGATGAATTGTATTCAGGTTTGCCATCATACAAGCACTTTTGTAGTACATTTGGAGGCAATAAACCAATTTTAAAGCTGTCCAACTTCACCTCCCTTGACTGTACTGACTGGGATATCCCAATTTTTGTTACAGTTCTGCAGAACTTTCTTTTCTATATCAGGCCCTTAATTTAAACTTTGCAAGGAATGTGCATGTTTGATTTATTTTTTGGCAGTTTCTTTTCTTTCTGTCTATTATTGCATTTTTATTTATTGTTGTTGTCATTTTTTTAAATCACTCTTTCATTAGCACCTTAGTTTTGTGATGCAATATGTTGCCAGGTAATATAACTGAAGTAAGTTCAGGCCTGGACATCAGCTCAGTTTTACTATAAAAATACCCAGAGTCCTAACTTTGACTAACAAATAGAAGACCTTCATGGGAGATGTAGCACTCTTGCAAAGAAAAACACTCAGGGAACAGATCTCTGATTTCGAATTTCACTCTTTGAAAATAAGAATTTGGGTTTGATTTAGTTCAAGCAATGAGTTTGTAGATAAAAATGAATAACATGTATAGCATCCTGCTAGCATCCCTGGCTATTCTCCTGCTTTATCTCTTTTGAATTTTATTTTTAAATCTCTGCCTACAAATAAAAAAACATTGTTCATTGGGACAGCAGCCAGTCCAACTGAGCACATGAAACTTAACTTCTGGTTGCCACCTGCAGACAGACTGTTCACTAGGTCAAACCAAACAAAATGATGAATAGTCGTTGCAGTGTTATGTTTCCAATTTCCCCTCGTGAAAGCTACTAGATATATTTACTAGGTGTATTACATATAAGTTGACAGTAACGCATACATTTTGGGTCATTCCACATTTGTATTACAGGCAGAATTACAGAGCCAGGTTTAAAATTTATTGAACAATTCGGGCAACTACACTTTGGTTGTAGCAAACAATAACATTTACTTTATTAGCAGTAAGCAACCACATACTTGATCTCCGTCCTGAATATATTGTGAAATTGAAAGCTCCAAAAAGAAGAAAGCTGCACTCTAAATGTTATATTTTAATATACAAACAAGGCTTTCCCAAGATGGGACAGAAAGCAGTAGTCTGATATGTGAGTATAATCCTTGCAGTTGTCAAGGAGGACAACATTAAACACTGTTTTTTTAATTATGTTGGCAGTCCCTCTGCTCACAAAAGGGGAAGCGAGAAGTCTCTGCAATAAACTTGACAGCTCAACTTTTCATTAAATAGTCTTCTAGAAAATAATCCATTTGTAAGGCAAGTTATTTATTAAGCCTGAATTGTTAATCGTAGCAAGGAAGTTTTTAAAAGACAGTTTTGTTGATTGATTCTGCTATTGTGCCCAGCCTAAAAAATGCCAATTTCATAGCAGTAGATTATTATATCACTCTATCACAAGGTGAGGTAACAAGAGAGAAACTGATCCATCCATCCATTTTCCAACCTACTGAATCCAAACACAAGGTCACAGGGGTCTGCTGGAGCCAATCCCAGCCAACACAGGGCAGGAACCAATCCTGGGCAGGGTGCCAACCCACCACAGGACACACACAAACTAGGGCCAATTTAGAATCACCAATCCACCTAACCTGCACGTCTTTGGACTGTGGGAGGAAACCCACGTTGACAACATGCAAACTCCACGCAGGGAGGACCCGGGAAGCGAACCCGGGCCTCCTAACTGCGAGGCAGCAGCACCACCGTGCTGCCCAGAGAAACTGATATGTCAATTAATTAGGAAAATGGATTAACTCATTTTTCAATTGACCTGGTTGAGAATTCAGACATTAAAAATCAATCAAGTTATATTAATAATGATAATAATATAATAATAACAATAATCCCAATTATGATTTTTTAATTTATTTCGAAATTCACTTCCATATTGAGACCCGTATAATTCTTGCTGTTTTTTACATTTTGTGAGGGTGACTGGAGACTTTCTATTAGATTATTTTAAATAATGTTCAAAAATATGTATTTATTAACAAGCTGTTTATAAAGCTTGGACTGTAATGCTTTTCACATTTTAAATTAATTATTCAGGTTGAGAATCTACAACTTTACTTAGATAATTCTAGTTTTTGAACTTTTTGAATTCAGGTTAACTATTTATAACAATTCACTGTATGCAGTGCATATATTATACTTGCAAAATATCCACATGTTTGTATAGTTTTATGAAAGTACAGCAGTTTATTCATTTTTTAAACAGTTTTGAACTATAACTCAGTTTAATAAATTCTGGGTGCCCCTCAAGCTGAAACTTTTTGCTCATCTAAGCCCTAAAATAATTCTCATGATGATTGGTGAGATTACGCATCCAGATCCCGTGTATGATACGAGGGTTTAGTTGAGAGCAGTCTTGTATGCCATATGAAAATGATTCTTGGCTCTTGTAGAATTGTGGGTTATGTTCATTGTTTAGTTCACTGGCATGGTTATGGTCTGAAGAATTGCTCTTGGGTCTTTGGATCTCAACGCTTATGCACTACTGAGCAGGGTTTCCCTGGTGACATCTTTTGAAGTCCATTGAAAGCACACATAGCCTGTGTCTTTCCTGGGAGCTGTATTATTGCACATGAGTGTGTTTATATTTCATTTTTGGAGATATTCTCCCCTTTCATCTCCTGCCACTCTGTGTTCAAATGCTGAAGGCATCTTCAGACACTTCATTAACTCAACACTACTGTGCTGCATGTGTCCCTGCAACATACAAGCTGCAATGTGAATATCACAAGCACGATTTTTTTTGAAAGCAAAAAAACAAATCCAGTGATATTGTTGTGGAATGACTGATTCACTTAGCCAGTTTTGAAAAATATTTAGGAGTAAAAATAATGAAAAACGGCCTACAGTTTTTGTGTTAGTATAAAGAAAGAAAATGACACCTGAAAGAAATAAAAAAAAATCTGAATATAACTAAACTCTGCCTCCTTTTCTCTAGATTGTTAAAGAGTATGAGGGTGGGCCTTTATCGACAAAGAGACAGATGAGAGGTTTATTAAAGGGGAGCAGTGTAGCAACAAAAGCACAGAGAAACAGAAAGTTGATTAAGTTAGTGTTTCGATTTTGACCTGCTTCAGATCTTCTTCACCTTATATTTTGATATCTTTGGTTGGTTAGACCTGATTTTGCACGACTTACTCTAAGACTGTTTAGCTGACATGTTATGTAACCTCTTTCACTCAATTACTATTTAATGATCTATCACCCAAAGGCAAAAAAGTCCTTTTATTTTTACAGCATGGCAGATCATGAAGTATATTTCATTGTCACTCCTAATTAAATTAAAATTTAACTGGAGCTAAGTGTGAAATTCAAAATTCTTGTCACTGACAAGGATGTCTGACCACGGAGGATGATGGAATGAGACTATCTTTAATTCAGATAATGATTTTCAAAAGTTTTTATAATAAAATGCACTACAGAAAACTAAGTAACAGAAAATAGCACTTTTCAAATGACATGAAAAATTTTATTTACTAGTAAAATGTTTGGGTTTTTTTTGGTTTTGAAGCAGTTAAATATGATTTTGGTGTTGTTTTATGATGATACAAACTTATTTTAAAATGTTATCATTGAAGTCCTCTAATAATCATTAGTATACTAAGTGTTTCAAATTAACTGTTCCTATGCATTTAAAGAACTGAAATATCCGGATCCACAACAATCATTTTCATTAAAAACCTAGAAGTACTTTTTATGGCTCCTTAAAAGTAAATTAGAGATGAGCAAACTTTTTAAATTTGTCTTCTTTTGAACTTACTTAACTTGTTAGACTCCTCTGTCTCTCTGTCAATGAACATATGGAATCTTTGGGTATGGCAAGTGTGGCGTCCGTCCTGGTTCTGTTGGGGACCACGGGTCGAGGGCATGGAAGCCCTACCCTGTAGGGGCCCGTGGTCACCGCCAGGCGGCGCCCCGATGCCGGTTTATCCCGTATGGTCCTCGGCCGGGGCTGGAGCCAGGTCGGGACGCCTTGGAGGACCGGAGGAGGGCGTGTGCCTCCTCCAGACCGAGTGGGGGCGTCCGTCCTGGTTATGCAGGGGGCCTCGGGTACAGGGCTTGGAAGCCCAGCCCTGTAGGGACCCGTGGCCACCGCCAGGCGGCGCCCCAGTGCCTAATTATCCCGGGAGCCCGGCACTTCCACCACACCAGGAAGTGCCGGGGGGAAGACGACAAGGGACACACGGACGGCTTCCGGGTGCGCAGCCGGCACTTCCGCCACACAGGGGTGTGGCCAACACTAAGTGCCGGGAAGCAGCTGGAGCCCATCCGGGTTCCCATAAAAGGGGCCGCCTCTCTCCAGTCAAGAGGTGGAAGTCGGGAGGTAGCGGACTGAGCTGGAGAGAGAGGACAGGAGGCGGCCAGGAAGGCATAAGGACTGTGAGCCCTGGACATTGGGGAAATCGGTGCTGGAGGCACTGGGGTTGTGAGTGCACGTGACAAGACTTTGTAAATAGTGTATAGTTAATAAACAGTGTGTTGGGTGCGAAAATGTTGTCCGTCTGTCTGTGCCGGGGCCAGCGTTCACAGTGGCGTAGTCGGCAGGATGCTCCGCCTGGTGCAAGGCGGGGACCTGCATTAACAACAAGAACAAAATATTCTGTGAACGGCCCGGCGCAGCAGCGGACCCCACACAATGGCCGCAGGAGCGGCCCGTGCACAACCCCGCGGGAGCGGTTGACCCCGAAGACCGCCGTCGGACCGCAGAATGGCCATCCCCGGGTGCGGAGGAGGAAGAACGGGCGTCGCCAGAGCGCAGCGGGCCACGAGGGTCGCGCTGTCGGGACGGACAGCCAGGCCGGCGGTGCAAAACAGAAGGCCACACCGAGGCAGGGGCCTCGGCATGACGGGATCCGGGAGGTGAGTGCCCTGCCCTGCAATAATCGGCCCTCCGGGGTCGTACGTACCTTGTTTTCCACAGGGAGGGACGAACCGGGTCCGCGTCCGTGGCAGAGGCACGCCGGGCCACGGGCTGTCGGCAGCGCGACGGTGGCAGCAGGGGAGGCTGCGAATTTGGAGCCGCTGCGGCTCAAAGAATCGCCGCAGCTGTGAAGCTGCGAGGAGGCACGTCTCCGCACCCAGAACAGGGGAGACAAGATGGCCGCGGGCCGGATGTCCCGCCCGCTGACAGGCACGGGATTGGCTGGTGTGTCTGGTGTGCCCGCCGAGGATTGGATGGAGGCGGGACCTAGGAACGCCAGTCTCGTGCCAAAACGAGACCCGATTGGGCCAGAGGGAGTGGCCCAGAGGAGGCAGGCGTCGCGTGGAGCTGACGGACAGGTAAGCCCACTGACGTCTGTCTCTCTCTTTCCACCAGCGGCTCGGCGCGTGTTGGAGGAATCCCTTCGGCCCGCCGAGCCGTCACTTATGGAGTTGCTGAGTGTTCTCGCCGCTCAGTGTGAGCAGCTGACGGCGAAGGCGGCCGCGTCGGGAGAGACGCCGCCGGAGACGGAGGATCAGCACGGCGCTGAAACCGGAGGCCGGCAGAACACGACGGGGGGGTGAGTATTACCGTCCACGTAAAGCAAAGGGGGGGGGTTCGCCAAACATGGCTGTGACCTTTTAGGGGACGATCAGCTTCGAGTAGGCAACTTCCCGACAGCGGACGCGGTGGTGCAGACGGCTAGCGAAGCGAGGAGGTCAAAAACGCAGGGGCTGGTAGGATCGGGGCTGCTGAGTGCCCTGGGTCCTAGCGCCCTGCGCTCCAAGCCCGCTGCTGTCTCCTGTCGCTCTGCCTGGACGCAGACGGGGCTGGATTTGAGCTTTTGCTGTGCTCAGACCCAGACCGTCAGGTCGTCCAAGAGAAGAAGGAGGAACCGAAGGGAGAATGCCGGTTCCTCCGATAGGAGAGGACGCGGCGCTGGGTGCGCGCGTCCGGAGAAGGGCCGTCCTCTGCGCGGGCAGAGGAAATCCCCTGGGCGGCTGGGCGAGCTGCCTGCGAGAGCGGTGCCGCAGACATCGAGCGGAGGGGCATGGAACCTGCGGCGGAGGACTTCAGCAGGCAAGTTAGGGGCTGTCGGAGGGGGGCAGGAGCACTGTTGGTACGGAGACCGACGGGGCGCTCTGGGTGAGTGTCCTGGCAGTGCTTCTGGCCCTCTTTTTCCTTTGTTTACAGGCCCGAAGCCCCGACGAGCGCTGAGGCCGACGTCGTCAGGGACCTGCCCTCCTGGAACGGGCCGCTCCGCGGGAGAGCTCCACACCGGGAGGCCTACAGTGACCCCGCGGCGGGGAACAGCGGGGGCGAGAGCGGCGCAGACCAGAGGGGCACGTTTGCGCCAGAGGGGGTGCCAAAGACGGATGTCCCAGGGTGCCGTGTTGGACCCTGGGGACATAGTAGGACCCTCACCGGGGACGTGCTGCCCTTTCGGGTTGTGCCGTTCGGACCCACATGTCCTCGCTAGCGGCGGGGCAGTGTGGTCCCCGGCCGGGGCTGGAGCCCGGCCGGGACGCCCAGGAGGACGTGAGGAGGGCTTGTGCCTCCTCCAGACCGTGCGGGGGCGTCCGTCCTGGTTCTGTTGGGGACCACGGGTCGAGGGCATGGAAGCCCTACCCTGTAGGGGCCCGTGGTCACCGCCAGGCGGCGCCCCGATGCCGGTTTATCCCGTATGGTCCTCGGCCGGGGCTGGAGCCCGGTTGGGACGCCTTGGAGGACCGGAGGAGGGCGTGTGCCTCCTCCAGACCGAGTGGGGGCGTCCGTCCTGGTTATGCAAGGGGCCTCGGGTACAGGGCTTGGAAGCCCAGCCCTGTAGGGACCCGTGGCCACCGCCAGGCGGCGCCCCAGTGCCTAATTATCCCGGGAGCCCGGCACTTCCGCCACACCAGGAAGTGCCGGGGGGAAGACGACAAGGGACACACGGACGGCTTCCGGGTGCGCAGCCGGCACTTCCGCCACACAGGGGTGTGGCCAACACTAAGTGCCGGGAAGCAGCTGGAGCCCATCCGGGTTCCCATAAAAGGGGCCGCCTCTCTCCAGTCAAGAGGTGGAAGTCGGGAGGTAGCGGACTGAGCTGGAGAGAGAGGACGGGAGGCGGCCAGGAAGGCATAAGGACTGTGAGCCCTGGACATTGGGGAAATCGGTGCTGGAGGCACTGGGGTTGTGAGTGCACGTGACAAGACTTTGTAAATAGTGTATAGTTAATAAACAGTGTGTTGGGTGCGAAAATGTTGTCCGTCTGTCTGCGCCGGGGCCAGCGTTCACACAAGCTATCCCCTGATGGCATCCCGTTAAAAATTTCTCTCCACTTTTTGGAAATTAATAACCTAAACTGATTCACCAAATTTAAAATGTTGCTATTTTCACCACAAAATTAATTTCCTAATTAATCTCTCAGTGTTCAAATATCCTGTCCAATTTCCCTGCTGAACTCCACCACCAAACTGCAAATGAAGTGACTTGCTCAGCACCTTCAGTAAGTCATCCACAAATTAATCCATCCAAATCAGAAAAGTGCAATGCCTGTCAAACTGCAGATGGAATCTCGTCCCCCTTTATATTACTCATACAGCTCTAGTTTCCCTTTTCTCATTAGATGTGAAGCAGGAGTTTGATCAAATGGATTAGCTGTTTTTGTGGAGGGTTTTAAGTTCAGTGTGGGTGTGGTGCAGAGCGTTACAGTATGGTGTAAATCCTTTATTCCTCCACATCAGCAGTTATACTGTAATTGCTAATTTGCAAATCTCCTAATCGTTTCATATTAAATGGTGGCAGACAATGGTGCTCCCTACCCTACTTTTTTTATCTCTTTCTCTCCTTCTTCATAAGTTGTACCTATTTATTATTATTATTATTACTATACAAAATGCCCCCTCAAAACCTTCACTGTGGTGTAGAGGGTCCACAGCTCAAGTCAAAAAGGCCACTTTTTAAATAAATAGTCGGCGCACTCGCGGCTTAGTGAGGGGGCGTGGTAGTGTGGCCGGAGCAGGTTTCCGGTTTAATTTGTGATGTGGGTGGTCCTCGCTTAAGTGCACAGGTGAGGAGTCGTCCGCATCCGTAATTGATGCCGGGAGCTTCTAATTGCCACACCTGATCCATGTCCCCGTGATAAATAATAGAAGTGTAAGTCGGCTAGGGGAGAGAAGAACAGAAAAAGAACAGAGAGTGAACAGAGGCTACAGGAGAAGAAGAAGGCAGGAAGCAGGGAGGAGAAAGCCGGTGCGTGATTGAGCAAATGCTCACTCACTGTATAGAGCATTTGGCAGCTGGACAGTGAGCCCTCGTGAGGCCGGCACCCAAGGGCAGTCGGTAGTGGTCGCTCCAGCTGAGCATTAGTGAGGAGCGGGAGTGACCGGAAGGAGAATAGCTCACTGCATAAGGCCGAGAAGGCAGCGGGAGTCGGGACTTGGGAAGTGAAAGCCCCAGCGTGAGCGCCCTGGTCGCTGGGGAGCCCAAGTCACGGTCTGATGATGCCCAACAGAGCCAGGGGTTAGAAAGGTGAACAGACCAGTAGAAGGAGGCAGCAGAGAGAAGGTCAGCTGCAGGTAGGGTGACTCCCCTGGTGCATAGCCTGGACGGTATAAGCAGGGGAGTCACCAGTAGAAAGGCACCAGTATCTGATTTTAAAGGACTGCCTCCAGCCATTGTTTTAACCTTGTTGCTTTTTAATGGATTTTTTCTAGTGCGTTTTTAACCTCCACAATTCACTGGTTTTTATGGATTATTTATTTATTAACTTTGATGCATTGCACTTTAATTGGGATACTTTGTTTTGGTTTGTTGATCTTAAATAAAAGCACTTTTGCGCTTTTTGCACCATCCCCTTGTTTCATTGTTGTGCCTCACTGTCCAGCTCATTGGTGACATTACCGACGGTGTCAAGTTCGAGGGCTCCCAGAAGCTGGATGGGAGCATGGAGCAGAACCCGCATCGTCTCATTCACTATATGTCAATAGCGTACCACAGTTATCTGGGTGATGCAATTTTAGATCACCCCCACATCCTTAAACTGTTCAGAACCTATAACTCAATAAATGGCTATAAAATGATTTGGTTCAGGTTTTTTTCAAACAATAAAGAATCATCAGTGTTTTCTTCCTCTATTCATTACACATTATTAAAATATTTTAGCATTGATGTTTCTTCATTGAAGCAAGAACTTGCTGTATTTAATTACATCATATTTTAGAAAGTCAGACAAGTTGTGTATTCACTTAATCCTGAATTATACCACTGAGTTTGCACCCTAGAAA
This sequence comes from Polypterus bichir lapradei, assembly GCA_026402145.1. Lineage (NCBI taxonomy): Eukaryota > Metazoa > Chordata > Cladistia > Polypteriformes > Polypteridae > Polypterus > Polypterus bichir. The sequence goes on from JANRMT010062837.1 coordinate 51,071,553, forward strand.
TGAACTAGACTTGCTTTAATCTACCCACTGTCCTCATTATTACAGATTGGTCTTTCGTACTCCCCTACTGGTTTTCCTTCAGCTCATTGAAATTGAAGTAGCAACTCCACAGCTTTGGTCCTCATATTTCTTATTTTCATGGAATGTGACATCAGGTTAAGAGTCACTTCAGCTCCTGTCTAGGATGGCACTCCCATATCTCAATATTTAACAATGAGGCTCTTTGAATCAGTTGCCATTCCACATTCTTTCTATTCTGAACTTGTCAGGGTTTCAGAATGCTTACAAATAGTTGATTACTCAGGGCTTTGAGTTTTCCAGTCACTGAAGTTCATGTCAGTCCTTAAGCCAGGTGGAATCCCACTGTCACCTTCTCTTTTCCTCCCACCCTCTGTTTGATTTCTGTTGTTCACTGTCCCTTCACAATGTAGCTAGCCTTTAATCTCTCTGCTCTGTTTACATTACACTTAGGTAATCATATCCTTCTTTATCCTAGAACACAATTTATAAAAACAGCTCTCGTCCAGAACCCAAATCACCCTCATATGAGATCTTAAACACTGAAAGCACTACACCATGGGACTAACATAGACATCTTTTGCCACATCTATTTTCTTAGTTTTTACTTTTCAAAATACTAATATTTATTTGATTCACTTAAACACATTATGAAAGTCATTAATTAATATGACATTCAGACATAAAGTACAGAAAGACAAAAGTACAAAATTTAAAAAGTCTGTTCAATCAAAACTACAAGCAATTCCATATATCACTGAAACAAATAAAATATGTAATTATTAAGCCCACTAAAAGCCTCACTCTGACTGTTAAACAGCCTGTTATTAATTAAAACAATAGGAGTTTAGAAGAGACACAAGCAGGAGCTCAGCAAAGTCAATTTAAAATAACATTAATAATCTTGCCAAATTCTAAAGAGTCTCTGCACAGTTCTACATAAGCAAAATTCCATTTTTTTTCTAGTTTTAGATAACATAAAATATTTTCCTACTGAATTATGGAAAGTGCATTAGGATTCTTCTAAATAAATAGAATTATTTGACAATGTAGTATGGAAAGTAACGGTTAGTTTATCACCAGATAATCTAAATTCATCTGGAATAACTCCATAAATTGCTGAATGAGGATGTTTGTTCTGATACATATGGTCAAGCAAGGCTGGAGCTACCTGGCATCGTTCACAATTATGATCCGTTCCCTGACAAATTTCAGATAGCTTTAATTTGGAAATGTGTGTGTGGTGGATGTTTTTCAAAGTGTTTTCCACAATCTGAAGAAGAATGAATGTTGCAAATAGTTAACTTCTGGTCCTTGCTTGAGATATTGATTGAGATGTTTTTCCCATCATTGCTGATGGTGGTCCAGGCTGCCATTTTCATTTTCTAAATTAACAATTTAGAACTTGATTTTAGAGTCCACATAAAGAAAGGGTGAAATTTCTATAAAGGTTTGAAGATTCCTTCTGAAGTAGATTTAGAAAAGTAGAAAAATTTACAATGGTGCTACAAAGTTTATGAATCCTTTAAAATTTTCTCTAATTCTGCAAAATATAACCTAAATGGTCATTTTTTTTTTAATGTAAGTCCATCCATCCATCCATTATCCAACCCGCTATATCCTAACTACAGGGTCAGGGGGGTCTACTGGAGCCAATCCCAGCCAACACAGGGTGCAAGGCATGAAACAAACCCCAGGCAGGGCACCACAGTGTAAGTCCTAAAAAGAGAACCAATTTAAACAAATGACACAAACATTATATGTGTTTATTTATTTATTTATTCAGGAAAAGAGTCCAATCTTACATTTTTGTTTGTGAACAAGTATGTGAATCTTTCCTTCTAGTAACTTGTGTGACCCATTGTGCAGCAATAACATCACCTTAACATTTTCAGGAACTGTTGATCAGCCCTTAGAGGAATTTTAGCTTATTCCACCTTGTAGGACTGATTCATCTCAGAGATATTTGTGTGCTTCCTTGCATGAAATGTTTGCTTCAGGTCCTTATACAGCATTTCTATAGGATTATGGTCAGAACTTTGAATCAGCCATCCCACAACATGAAATTTCTTCTGGTTTAACTATTCTTTGGTAGAATCACTTGTATGTTTAGGGTCATGTGGAATAGTGGGTCTACATCTTCACAAACAGATGTTAAATGAGTAAATAATTAAATAGCTGGCTCGATTTCTGTGGGTGAGTGTGCACAGCTATGTGCAGTTGGTAGGATGACTGAGATGGAGCACACCTGGACATGAGGGTTTGGTCTGTCTTGATTGCTCCATTGGCTTTCCATTTTCTGTGGATAAGGCACTGCGCCCATGGAGGAGTATAAGGGATGAGCCGGAAACCAGAAAAAAAGGAAATAGACTGGCCAGTGAGTGAGTGAGTGAAATGAGGAGAGATGAAGTTTAAATGAAGAGAAGACCAGAGAGGCAGACACGATGAAAGAGAGAGGGAGTTAGAGAGCAAGAGCGCCAGTGCAGCAAGGAGCGAGAGGCAGGTGGTTGACAGTGAGCTTCAGCACTGTAGAAGCCTGAAGCTGAAGAAAGGGTACTCCTACTGAGCAATCACCAGGGAGTAGGAGCAACCTGACATGTGATCTCTCCCGCAGACACCAAGAGACAGGTGGTGTGGTGCCCCACAGTTGCAAAGGGCTAGGCAATGGGGACACAAGTCTAGATTTAATTGTTGAATTGTTTGATTTCTAATCTTGTTTTTGATTGAATATTTAATAAACTAGGAGGCTTCACCCCCTTCTCACTTTGCTCGCCAACCCATTTCCCCCCTTGCCAGCGGCCGCTTCTCTGAAACCCTTCTAAAACGGTGATACAATGGGAAACAAATACATATTTTTTAACTTCTCTTTGTTCGAGCAGCTGCTGGTGTGCTGCTGCTACTCTCACATGTGATCTACAGTTTGCTCGCCTACCCCTCCCCTATCTTCCACCAGCATTAGGCACCGTTGTGAAGAGGAGGGCTGAGCGCACCCCAAGGAGACACGGCCATTCCTACGAAAAAACCTCTTCAAAAGTGATACATTGGGAAACAAGTAGCAGGTGTTTTTTTCACCTCCTCTTTGCTCGAGAAGCTGTTGGTTTGCTGCTGCTGCGTGCTATATGATCTGCATTTCATGTGGAGCTTCGAACGTTTAAAAGCCTGTACAGCACCTGAATATTCAAACTCTTTTCGCTGTTCTGTTATTTCCCCAAGTAATATTTTCAGTTTGTTTGCGCTAATGCGATCTTTACTCTCATTTTTTGAGACTTATGAATTTTCCTACTTTCATTATCTCTAACCTGCTCCGCATGTGTATCACGGGACTTGCTTCCAAAGATTGCAAGTATGACATGACTTGTCCATCTCACGGGAAGTGAAAGTGTCTCTGGCTCTCTTCAAAAGATCTCTTTTTAAAAGATCACGTCTTGTTTTCGGGAAAAAGTTTCGTCTCAAGTTTTTTTTTTATAAGAGAGAGATAAATTAACCTACACATTCACTTTGGATTTTATTGGATTACTAGCAGAATACCCGCGCTTCGCAGCGGAGAAGTAGTGTGTTAAAGAAGTTATGAAAAAGAAAAGGAAATATTTTAAAAATAACGTAACATGACTGTCAATATACAGTAATTGTTTTGTGAGTTTTATTGAGTGTTGCTGTCATCAAGGATTTGATTATCATTATTTCTTTCAATCAGGTTCGTATTTGTAGGATGTGTTGTGTTCAAGTTACATTCCGTGTTTGTCAATCGTTGTAAAGATGACAGGTTTCATTCATCGATTCGTTTCTTACTGCATCAATAAACAGCTCGTCTTCTTCTTTATCTGAGACCTGACACACTGCATGCACGGGTTTTTTTTTTACACTGTCTTCCTTTAGCGGGACATTGACTTTTTCCACCGTGTGCTTTGTTTCCGCAGTAGCTGCATTTATGAATATGCTTGTATGTATCACACGCTTCATATTTTTTTGCTGCCTTTTCAATTGTGTAATTCGGTTTTTGTTCAGCGCTCTTCGGAACTGTTGCTTTTTGTCTGTGCACTGCGTCAGTTCACGTGAGCCGCTCGGTGTACATGCATCGAAGTTTCCCAGCTGTGCTGGTGCCATGTCGTGCTATGTCCATGGCTGTATCTAATGTTACCGAAGTCCCGGCACTTAAAACTTTCTCTCGCAGTTTCGCTGAGTTTGTGCCAAACACCACCCTGACCATCTCATCTTCCTCTGCATAAGCACAGTCCTTCACCCGTGAATATTTACCCGTGGCAGTTTGCAATTGGATTGCCGCTGACGGACAGCCTTATATGGGCAGGCACTAAATTACAAACGCCAGCGGCAGCCTGTCTATGAACTTAATTTAAAGTTTTGGTTTACATCGTGCTTTGTTTCCAGCAGAACTCATGAATATGGTTGTATATGTCACTCGCTCGCTTCTTATTGTTTCGCTGCCTTCTCAATTATATAATGCATGTTTTCTTCAGTGCTTTTTGGGCCTCTTCCTGGTTTTCTACGTACTGCGTGATTACGTGGGAGGCGTGATGATGTCACACGAAACTCCACCCCCACGGGTTTCAAGCTCATCTCCATTACAGTAAATGGAGAAAAACAGCTTCCAGTTATGACCATTACGCGTAGAATTTCGAAATGAAACCTGCCCAACTTTTGTAAGGAAGCTTTAAGGAATAAGCCTGCCAAATTTCAGCCTTCTACCTACACGGGAAGTTGGAGAATTAGTGATGAGTCAGTCAGTCAGTGAGTGAGTGAGTGAGTGAGTGAGTGAGTGAGTGAGTGAGTGAGTGAGTCAGTGAGGGCTTTGCCGTTTATTAGTATAGATTTATTTATTATGGATGGAGCACTGCACTTTAGGGGCATTGTTTCTTTTGATTATTTATAATAAAAGCACTTATCACTTTAGCACCAACCCCTTGCCTGGATGTATGTGTCCTCATTTGCCAGACTCATCTCAGTTATGATGTCAATGGTGGCAGGTTTGAGAAACTCCTATAGGCAACAGGAGCATGGAGCTATCCTGCACTGTCACAGGTCATTGTCATGTTGCATGACCCACTTTCTCTCCAGCTGCAGTTGATGGATGAACATTCTCCTGTACGATTTGCTGGTATACTTCAGAATTCACGTTTCCACCAATGATGGCAAGCTTCCTGAACCAGAGACAGCAAAGCAGTACCAAACTATGATATTGCCATCCACTCCATGCTGGAAGCAATGTTTGCTTTTCATGTAATGCTGCTCAATCAAGCCAAAAAAAAAATTTAAAGGAACACTTTTTAATCAGTGTGTAGCATCAAGTCAATGAAACATCTGGGATATTGATCTGGTCAGTTAAGTAGCAGAAGGGTTTGTTAATTAGTTTCAGTTGTTTTGGTGTTAATGAACTTAACAGGTGCAGTAGAAGGGCAACAATGAGATGACCCCCAAAACAGGAATGGTTTAACAGTTGGAGGCCACTCCTCATCTTTTCCGATGTTTTTTCACATTTGGCTACAGTCAGTGTCACTACTGGTAGCATGAGGCGATACCTGGATCCTACAGAGGTTGCTCAGGTAGTCCAACTTCTCCAGGATGGCACCAGAAGTTTTGCTGTGTCTCCCAGCACAGTCTCAAGGGCATGGAGGACATTCCAGGGGATAGGCAGTTACTCTAGGAGAGCTGGACTGGACCGTAAGAGGTCCTTAACCTGTCTGCTCCTTTGGACAAGGAGGAACAGGATGAACACTGCCAGAGCCCTACAAAATGACTTCCAGCAGGCCATTGGTGTGAATGTCTCTGACCAAACAATCAGAAACAGACTTCATGAGGGTGGCCTGTGGGCCCAATGCTCACTGCCCAATACCGTGGAGCTCGATTGGCATTTGCCATAGAATACCAGAATTGGCAGGTCCACCACTGGCGCCCTGTGCTTTTCACAGATGAGAGCAGGTTCACCCTGCATGAGATGAATGGGTCTGGAGATGACGTGGAGAACGCTATGCTACCTGTAACATCGTTCAGCATGACCAGTTTGGTGGTGAGTCAGTGATGGTCTCTGGTGGCATATCCATGGAGAGATGCACAGACTTCTACAGGCTAGACTGCCATTAGGTATCGAGATGAAATCCTCTGACCCACTGTCAGACCCTATGCTTGTGCAGTGGGTCCTGGGTTCCTCCTGGAGCGCAACAATGCTCGGCCTCTTGTGGAGACAGTATGCAGGTAGTTCCTGGAGGATGAAGAAATTGATACCATTGACTGGTCCCCACACTTGCCTGACCTAAATCCAATAGAAAACCTCTGGGACATTATGTTTCGGTCCATCCGACAATGCCAGGTTGCACCTCAGAATGTCCAGGAGCTCAGTGATGCCCTGGTCCGCATCTGGAAGGAGATTCCCCAGAACACCATCCGTCATCTCATTAGGAGCATGCCCTGATGTTGTCAGGTGTTCATATAAGCACATGGGGGCCATACAAACTACGGAATACGATTTTGAGTTGCTGCAATGAAATTTCAGACTAGCCTGCTGCATCATTTTTTTCACTTTGATTTTCGAGGTTTTCTTTGAATTCAGCCCTCTGAAGGTTGATAATTTTCATTTCCATCAAACGATGTGGCATCCATTTGTTCCTAAGACATTACCCAGTCCAAATCAGTACAGATATCCAGCATGATTTTTTTTCCCATTTTTTTCCCATTGAGATCTGATGTGTTTTCAAAGAGCTCCTAGTACTAGGGTGTTGTACCGTGTTAGCCATTATGAATGTAGAGAAAAGCCAAGAAAAATGACAATTTTTTGAGTAGTATATGTATATACACACATATTGTATATTGTGTATATTGTGAGGGACATGTAGTTTCATATCGCAGCCCTGGTGGGGTTCATGGGTGCCGCTATGGGGTGCTGCAGGGAGTTACACTCCCTAATATATTTGACTTCCATATGATCTGGGAGTGCTTGCAGTGGATGAAGCCTTGGCACCAGAAGTACTTCCAGGTCCTCCATAAAAGGGACTGCATTGCCTTGTCCAGGTGAGTTGGAGCTGGAAGGGCAGACAAGCAACCCTTACCTTACAGGAGTAGGCAGTGAGAGAGAAAAAGAAAGAAAAAGAAATTTAATATAGTTATTATACAAATGGTATTTGTGTAATAAAAAGCCTTTGTTTTGAACCCAGGACTGTCTTGGGTTTATTGTAAAAGAATCCATAGTATAAGTTATTTTTCACCCTTTACACCAGGACTCGCAGATAATTTTTCAATTTCCATTCATTTTCAAACCTGCTTAAATCTATCTAGGGTCATGGGGGATGGAATATTGAATGCAATATAAGAGATAACAGTAGACTTAGGTACCAGTGCACCACAATATATGATCTACAGTATTAGCAATACAATTTACAAGTCTGAAAAGCAAGATTTTTGTAATTAAATGAAAACAATCTTTAAGATATAGAATTCACATATTTAATCATTATTTCTTTATGCATTTCTTTTAATCACAACTACAGCTTTTGTAAATCCATTTTTAGATTGCTGCTACTAGTGAGGAGTGTTCATTTTTTTATAACAATTGTACAGTAAGAAGTAATACCTCATTTTTAAATATGGCCATGACCACTGGAACTGGAAACCCATATTATCACTGAATCATTAAATGATAAAAGGCTTTAAAGACTTCATCAGGGTAAGTCCTACTTCTGAGCTGCTGAATCCAGCTAAATGAACCAGATCAATCATAAGGAAAAGTCCTTGACAATGATGTAATGTGCACATTATGCTTTTTGGAAGCAGATGCCCCCTCCCTCAGCCCCGATCGCTCTTCTTGACTTCATATGCTCCTCAGACCTGACGTGCTCATTCTGCTGGCAGAGAAGCAGATGGCAAGCAGTCTGACTTTGCATCTGGTTTTGGACAAGTGAGAATTTTTCTCAAGCAGGTTGGGGAGAATTGATTGTTTCATCTGAACAGGTAGTCGACATAGTAGCCATGACTCTGTGCTGCTTTGGATGGCAATTTGCACACAGTTCCTGTAACTCAGTGGATTTATTGTGGAAACTATTAAAATAACACGCAGTTTGCCAAGATAAGAAAAGATCGTAGTTTCACCGCTTTGCCACATACTTAAAAAGTCTACTATGAGAAAGGGCCTTTTAATGTTACAAGGCCGAGAACATGCAAAGAATTTATGTAGGCTGAAGTGTAAATTAATTCCCTGAGTACTTTTCACCTTTTTGCTGAAGAAACTTTTTTTTTTTAATGAGCATGCACCTGTTTCACAAAGCTGAATTTTGGCAGAGTTGGGCATTATAGGATGAAGTACTGTATTTAGAAGAGAAGTAAATATATATATATATATTATATACACACACATATATATATATATATATATATATATATATATATATATATATATATACTCTATATATATAAAATCCTAAGCCTAAAAGTGCAATGATTTTGTGCAACGATTTTATGTGACTTTTTTGTCAGGCTTATTTTAAAACCTACATATATATGTTTGGTATCATTCTTTTCAGAATTTATTAAACTTCAATGTGATGTTGTTAGATGTTGTACAGGCTTTTAAATGTTTGAAGCACCGCGTGACATGCAGATCACGCAGCAGCAGCAGCAGCAGCAGCAGCAATCCAGCAAAGAGGAGGTATTAGGAGTTATTCCTAACTGGAAGGTCGGGCAGATCTTGGTTGGTCTTCAAGTGACTTCATTTGAAAAGCAAAAACCACTCGTAGACCTGTGTTTAACTTAAAGCTTCCTCTTTAAAAGCATTTTCTAGCATCACTACAGTTTCAGCTGCTGTTTTCCCTAAGAGAAAACAAAATTTAACACAGACTTGCTGTTCTTTATGATCACCCATCGCAAAAATCACAGAACACGTTTAATAAGCACCGTCACAGAATGCCATACGAACAATACAGAGCAATGCCATTTGGCAGACTGCCACAGAATACTGTAAGTATGCTACATTTAGCGTTGAAATTCGCACGTAAGTGTAAATTGCGTGCCAGGTACAGATTCAGGTTATTTCTGGGTACCCCCCCATGTGTATATATATATATATATATATATATATATATATATATATATAGATAGATACATAGATATATATATATATATATATATATATATATACACAGAGAGAGAGAGAGAGAGGAAAAATAAAAACTGCAACACTACAATAGCATCAATTAATCTCTATACATTATTTATGCAATTTTATATATATATTTATTTTCAGGATTATGCCTTAATTAAACCTTGCATAGTCTACAATTATTCTTGTTTCAACATACAAAATTAATTTTTGCATAAATCAGAAATTTATAGAGAAAAGTTATTGAAAATTGTTTATTGCTCTATGCTGGAAACTTTGAAAAGTCTCTAAACTAAATTATATAAATAATGTATAGAGATTAATTGATGCTATTGTAGTGTGGCAGTTTTTATTTTTCCTCTTTTCTTCCACTTATTTATGCCCATGTATTTAATGTGATAACATTTCTGCAGTCAATCTCAGTGTTTGGTTAGGCTATAAAAATTGTATAAAGACAGTGGTTGTTGAAATGATGTGTGTATCTGTCCTTTGTTTGCTGTATTATAAGACATTGTTTATATGTTCAATCTTAATTTCTGCCATTTTTGGTTTCAGTGTTTCTTGTTTTTCACATTGTATAATCTCTCCTTTTTTATATGTCAAATTGAGAAACCAAAAATATGTGCAATGTCCACTCTAAAGGCTGACTTAAAATGAATCTCTCATTCCACCACATAATCATCCTCTCCCCCCTCCCTCACAAAACAGGCCCAGTGATATTCTACATTAACTCCTGTCAACATCAACATGCAAGGAAAGCAAATGCCTGTTTTCTTTGAGCAAACACATTTGAAAGAACTGATTTTCATCCAGGTTCCATACTGTATATATTTCTGAAAGACTGCTTTTTAAATAAAAGCAAAACTGTTAGGAAAAAGGATTTTATGACTATTTTATGACTATTGGCAGCATTACTACAGTATCATTGACAACAATTTTTTTGTATACAAAACTGCTCTACTTCCCATGGCAATAAATTGCATTAAATGCATTTAAATTGGTTAAAATTACTTAATCAATTACACAAGTGTAAAGTATAATAAATAAATCATTAGCTGATAACAGATGACTAAAAGGTAACAATAATAAAACAGCTGTATAGAATGCCTCAACATTTTAAAAAAAATGCAGATATAGCAACAAAAACAATATATTCGTGAAAGAGAAATGCTTAGTCATAATTCATTATTCTCATATGTGACATTCAGGCTTGCAAACCACAAACTTCAGCAGAAGAAATTCATATAACTTTCAGGTTTTGCATATTTATTTTTTATTCAGCCAATATGAGGAGTCATTTGGGTAAATACTGTACATTTAATTTAGCAAATGAATACTTCAACTCCTAGAAGTGTACATCCAATGGCATCATAGACTTTTATAATTTTTAAATGGTCTACAGTGTGAAAAAGGCACTATATAGCACCCGACCCAGCATAGATTCACAATGAGGCAAATAACAAGGCTTTTTATTTTTCTTCACCTGTGGGGCACGTCTTCCCCGTGAACCCCACAGGCAATACACAGTCCCAAGCACTTACACACAGCCCCAACACTCTTCCCCTGTGGGGCACATCTTCCCCATGAACCCTACAGGTATAACACAGTCCCAAAGCACAGCAATCCTTTCACTGGCATCACCACTCCTCTCAGGCAACCTCATCCTCTTCCTCCCAATTCTAGCCCTGAGTGGTGGTTGCTGGATCCTTTTATGGCCCTCCCGGAAGTGCTCCTGGTGCTTGCTCACCTGCTTCCAATTGCACTCCTGGGTGGGGCCGAAGATTAGACCAGCTGGGCTCAGCGATCCATGCTGGCGGCCACCCCAGATCCCCACAGGGTTATGGAGAACGCCATCTCCCAGGGAACACTGAGGGAGATTGATGCACCATCGTCCACAAGGGAGGCTGCCACCAAGCGTCCCGGGGGAGGTACTGAGGAGCCCATGGCTGCTCCCCTGGAACATAAGCAGAAGGGGCGTCCCAGCCGGGCACGGGACCCGGCCGTGTGCCACAACAGTTAGACACTTTTTAAAATTACCGTTGCAACTAGAGTTTAGTCACACCAATTCCATCATTGTACCTCAGTTCCAAATATATACAATTTGAGGTTACAGTTTGTCACCCATATTTTCACTGATTCAAAATATTAAGCCTTTCAGATTAAAAAGTCCTCTACTTCTTCTTTTGGCTGCTCCCGTTAGGGGTTGCCACAGCGGATCATCTTCTTCTAAATTTTTCTGTCCTCTGCATCTTGTTCTGTTACACTTATCACCTGCATGTCCTCTCTCACCACATCCATAAACCTTCTCTTAGGCCTTCCTCTTTTCCTCTTCCCTGGCAGCTCTATCCTTAGCATTCTTCTCCTAATATACTCAGCATCTTTTCTCTGCACATGTCCAAACTAACGCAATCACGCATCTCTGACTGTCTCCCAACCTTCCAGCCTGAACTGACCCTCTAATGTACTCATTTCTAATCCTATTCATTCTCGTCATGCCCAGTGCAAATCTTAGCATCTTTAATTCTGCCACCTCCAGCTCTGTCTCCTGCTTTCTGATCAGTGCCACTGTCTCCAACCCATATAACATAGCTGGTCTCACACTGTCCTGTAGACCTTCCCTTTCACTCTTGCTGATACCCGTCTGTCACAAATTACTCCTGACACTCTCCACCACCCATTCCACCCTACCTGCACTCTCTTCTTCACCTCTCTCTCACAATCCCCATTACTCTGTACTGTTGATCCCAAGTATTTAAACTCATCCACTTTCACCAACTCCTTGCATCCTCACCATTCCACTGACTTCCCTCTCATTTACAAACATGTATTCTGTCTTGTTCCTACTGACCTTCATTCCTCTCCTCTCTAGAGCATATCTCCACCTCTTCAGGGTCTACTCTACCTGCTCCCTACTATCGCTACAGATCACAATGTCATCAGCAAACATCATAGACCGTGGGGACTCCTGTCTAATCTCTTCTGTGAAACTGTCTATCACCATTGCAAATAAGAAAGGGCTCACAGCTGATCCCTGATGTAATCCCACCTCCACCTTGAATGCATCCATCACTCCTACTGCAGACCTTACCACTGTCACACTTTCCTCATACATATCCTGTACAACTCTTATGTATTTCTCTGCCACTCCTGACTTTTTCATACAGTACCACAGCTCCTCTCGAGGCACCATGTCATATGCTTTCTCCAGGTCCACAAAGATGCAATGCAACTACTTCTGGCCTTCTCTATACAGTACTTCTCCATCAACATCCTCAGAGCAAACATCACATCTGTGGTGCTCTTTCTTGGCATGAAACCATACTGCTGCTCACTAATCATCACCTCATTTCTTAACCTAACTTCCACTACTCTTTCCCATAACTTCATACTGTGGCTCATCAATTTTATCCCCCTGTAGTTACTACAGTCCTGTGCATCCCCCTTATTCTTAAATATCGGCATCAGTACACTTCGTCCCCACTCCTCAGGCATCCTCTCACTTTCCAATATTTCATTAAACAATCTGGTTAAAAACTCCACAGCCATCTCTCCTAAACACCTCCATGCTTCCACAGGTATGTCATCTGGACCAACAGCCTTTACATTTTTCATCCTCTTCATAGCTGTCCTTACTCCCTCCTTGCTAATCCGTTGCACTTCCTGATTTACTATCTCCACATCATCCAACCTCTTCTCTCTCTAGTTTTCTTCATTCATCAACCTCTAAAAGTACTCTTTCCATCTGCTCCACACTCTCCTCGCTTGTGAGTATGTTTCCATCTTTATCCTTTACCACCCTAACCTGCTGCACATCTTTCCCAGCTCGGTACCTCTGTCTAGCCAATTGGTACAGGTCCTTTTCTCCCTCCTTAGTGTCCAACCTCTCATACAACTCACCATATACCTTTTCTTTAGCCTTCGCCACCTCTCTCTTTACCTTGTGCCTTATCTCCTTGTACTCTTGTATACTTTCTGCATCTCAAATCGTAGAGCATGTTGATAAACTGTGTGCCCATACCATGCCCATAACGGAATACTCCACACTTAATTGATATTTTTTTATAGGTTACTTTCACCTTGTAGTTTGTAGTGGAGGCTAAAAAAAGTTTTAACCTTACATTTTCATGGAGAAATTGCAAATGATAGATTCAAACTGAATGGGACCAAACGGTGAGCAACTCTGAACAAAGACAAACAATGTAAGAAATGTCCATGGAAAAAAAAAAATTCTCACATAACTTGTGTTCCATAATCCACCCTTATCCATTCTTATGCTTAAAACGTGCAAAGTGAGGCTCTTCATAGGAAAAGACAGGCTTTGCATTCAGAGCTCAACCTCTTAACAACCAAAGAAACTGAACAATTCATTTTTAAATCAAGACATAATTACTATGAACATGGAGAGAAAGCTGATAAGCTCTTAGCTCAACGAATCCACAAGCAAGAAGTTCGCAATGCAATCCCAGTAATCACCAACGCGAACAGAGATTAAATCATTGACCATAAAAATATAATGCACACATTCAGAGACTACTGTAAATCCTTATATTCTACTGAGTTTAAAGAAGACAACACACAATCTAATGCATTTCCTGATACATTACAGATACCAAAAATAGACACTTTTAGTGCTGAGGAGCTGGATAAACCTCTGGCGCTATCAGAATTACTAGATGCTATAAAGTCACTTCAAGGTGGGAAAGCAACAGGCCCTGATGGCTACCCTGTAGAATTTTATAAGAAATTCTCCACTCAGCTAGCTCCCCTCTTATTAGTAACACTAGCAAAATACCTGCGCTTCGCAGCGGAGAAGTAGTGTGTTAAAGAAGCAATGAAAAAGAAAAGGAAACATTTTGAAAATAACGTAACATGATTGTCAATGTAATTGTTTTGTCACTGTTGTGAGTGATGAGTGTTGCTGTCATATATATATATATACTAGCAGAATACCTGCGCTTCGCAGCGGAGAAGTAGTGTGTTAAAGAAGCAATGAAAAAGAAAAGGAAATATTTTAAAAATAACGTAACATGATTGTTAATGTAATTGTTTTGTCATTGATATGAGTGTTGTTGTCATCTCTCTCTCTCTCTCTCTCTCTCTCTCTCTCTATATATATATATATATATATATATATATATATATATATATATA
>JANRMT010062837.1:51090821-51182563 GCA_026402145.1 Polypterus bichir lapradei
CAGTACATCGAGCCCGCGTGCTATTGTGGTTTTGCTTGTGTGCTTCAGTAAGTTACCGTCCCCTCGCTCTTACATTTTTACCGTTCATCTAATGAATACCCTGAGTATGGCTTTACCAAAACAATCATTGATCGCGAATAAAGTATCCATTATTCATGAAGCTTCAATAGGTGAATAGGTGATCTGTCTTTCTGCGTTAACCGCATGCGTTTTCATACGTCTCAAACTAAGGGGATGCGAGGTTAAAATAAATCGAGAAGCGCGCGTACATACTTAGTGCATCCCCTCTCGGGGATCGAACTTCGGACGTGGGCGCTACAGGCGAATGCTTTACCATCGCGCCACTGCGTGTGGTTTATCTATTCGAGCGTAGCAGTGTAATTTGGTTTTTGTTCAGCACTCTTTGGAACTGTTACTTTTTGTCTGCGCACTGCGTCAGTTCACGTGAGCCGCTGAATATGGTTTTATATGTCAGTCGCTCGCTTCTAATTGTTTCGCTGCCTTCTTAATTATATAATGCATGTTTTCTAAAGCGCGTTTTGTAGCTCTTCCTGGCTTTCTACGTAATGCGTGATTACGTGAGAGGCGTGATGATGTCATACGGAACTCCGCCCCTCCAGCTCAACTCCATTACAGTAAATGGAGAAAATCAACTTCCAGTTATGACCATTACGCGTAGAATTTCGAAATGAAACCTGCCCAACTTTTGTAAGGAAGCTGTAAGGAATGAGCCTGCCAAATTTCAGCCTTCTACCTACACGGGAAGTTGGAGAATTAGTGATGAGTCAGTCAGTCAGTCAGTCAGTCAGTCAGTGAGTGAGTGAGTGAGTGAGTGAGTGAGGGCTTTGCCGTTTATTAGTATAGATTTACAGAAGCTAGAGACAATCAAATTCTACCTCAAACTTTTTGTCAAGCATTAATCACTGTCTTTCCTAAACAAAATAAGGACTTGTTACAATGTGCATCATACAGACCAATTTCACTTCTGAATAATGATGTTAAGATACTCTCAAAAATCATAGCTAGAAGGATGGAGAAAGTGCTGCCTTCGGTAATATCACAAGATCAAACTGGATTTATTAAAGGCCAACACTTATCTGTAAATCTTGCTGTTTAATGTAATATATTCACCAGCAAACTCAAACACCCCAGAGATATTATTATCATTATATGCAGAAAAAGCATTTGACATGATTGAATGGAACTACCTTTTTACTATATTAGAGAAATTTGGGTTTGGCCTGAACATTTGTGCATGGATCAAAATACTGTATACCAATCCAGAAGCTTCAGTTTGTATTAACAACATTTGTTCAGACTACTTTAAACTAGAACGTGGTACCAGACAAGGATGTCCCTTGTCACCACTGCTGTTTGCAATCGCCATCGAACCACTGGCAGTTCACTGTCAAAATGCTTATCAGATAAAGGGGATTATCAGAAAAGGACTGGAACAGAAAATTTCTCTATATGCAGATGATATGGTACTGTATATATCAGACCCTCAAAATACTGTGCCTGCAGTCTTAACAGCACTTAAAGAATTTCAAAAAATCTCTGGTCTCAGAATTAATTTGAATAAAAGCGTATTCTTTCCAGTGAATTCTCAAGCATATAATATTAGATTGGACACCCTACCTTTTATTATTGCAGATCAGTTTAAATACCTAGGGGTAAATATCACAAGTAAACATAAAGCTCTTTATCAACAAAATTTTGCCATCTGTATGGAAAAAATTAAGCAAGACTTGCATAGATGGTCAGCCCTTCATCTCACTCTAGCTGGAAGAATTAACGTTGTTAAGATGAATATCCTTCCTAAGCTTCTTTTTTATTTCAAAACATTCCAATATACATCAATAAATCTTTTTTTAAGCAATTAGATTCAACCATAACCTCATTTATTTGGAACTCAAAACATCCACGTATCCAAAGAGTGACCCTACAAAGACCTAAGGCAGAAGGTGGCATGGCCCTACCTAACTTTCAGTTCTATTACTGGGCAGCAAACATACAAGCTATAAAAACCTGGACACAAATAGATGAACATACACAGGCTTGGTCTACAATAAAAGTAAAATCCTGCAGTACTTCTTTATATTCCCTGCTTTCTGCCCCAATAAATGCAAGTTATCACCAATATACTAATAACCCAATTGTGCTTCACTCACTCAAAACCTGGAACCAATGTAGAAAGCATTTTAAGATGGAGAATCTTTTATCTGTGGCCCCTCTGCAAGAGAACCACCTCTTTCAACCCTCGCAAACATATGCAGTCTTTAATATCTGGAAAAGATTTGGGATTAAATTGCTTAGAGATCTTTATATAGACAACATCTTTGCATCCTACGAACAATTACATTCCAAATTTAACTTTCCAGCTACACATTTCTTTCACTGTCTTCAAATTAGGAACTTTGTTAAACAGAACCTGCCCAATTTTCCTCAATTCGCACCCTCCTTTATGCTGGAAAAAAAAATTGCTAAACTTCGAGGACTTAGACACCATTTCTGCAATATATAAAATTATTTTACAGTCCCTCTCTTTCAAAGATCCAAGAGGACAATGGGAAAAAGTTCTCTTAATCAATATATCAGACAAGGAGTGGAAGGTAGTAATGCAGAGAATTCACTCGAGCTCCATATGCGCAAAGCATACAATTATTCAACTCAAAATTATATATCGAGCACATCTGTCTCACTTAAACCTGTCCAAAATGTTTCCAGGGCAGGATTCAACCTGCAAATGCTGCAGTCAAGTCCCAGCCTCACTGGGTCACAAGTTTTGGGCCTGCACCAAATGAACATCATTTTGTACCAAAATTTTTAAGTGCCTTTCAGACAGCCTTGGTGTCACAATCCCTCCTAACCCATTAACAGCTGTGTTTGGTGTTCTTCCAGATGGGTTTAAAGTGGAGAAGGACAAACAAACTGTGATTGCATTCACTACACTTTTGGCAGGCAGACTTATTTTGCTAAATTGGAAGAATCCTAACTCTGCTCTTTTAAGTCAGTGGGAAAGCGATGTTTTATACTATTTGAAATTGGAAAAAATCAAATTCTCAGTTAGAGGATCTGTACAGAACTTTTTCAAAACCTGGCAGGATCTTATCAATAATATTTTAGAATAAGCTCTTAAAGCACCGAGGAAGTAATTCTCTCTGCATTTCTTTTTCTTCTCCATTCATCTCTATTGCCCTATTAAACTCATCAATTTAGGTATGTTTACAAGCTTTAAGTTAAATTCCTTTGGCCATGCTCTCTTTCTCAGGGGTGGGGGTTGATTTGTTTTCAATCCTACTTTTTGTAAAAATTGATCTCTTTGTATGGAATGATTACAGTAAAATTAATAAAATTTAAAAAAAAGTGCAAAGTACTATTAATACTTACTTCCAGAAAATACAGAGTAAACAATAAACAGGAAAGACGTATTCCCACTATACTGTGTGTTTGAACTGAAGACAGAGTTCTTGACCAATATATCGGGGGAGTCTTCAATTCAAAAGCGTGATCCCATGTGGAAGGGTTCTGAGTTGTGGGCTTGTTTTGTTTTAATCAAGGTATAGATTTGACAATATTTTAGAGAAAAAAAGCATGCATTTTCACATTACTGTATAAGTATTTGACTGGATGACTTTACATGGGTTAGATAAATAGATAGATAGATAGATAGATAGATAGATAGATAGATAGATAGATACTTTATTAATCCCAAGGGGAAATTCACATAATACTGATAAAAATAAATAAATAAATTAAATAGTAATAAAAATGCATGTAAAAGCAGACAATAACTTGAGTAATGTTAGCATTTACTCCCCTGGGTGGAATTGAAGATTCGCATAGTGTGGGGGAGGAACGATCTCCTCAGTCTATCAGTGGAGCAGGACAGTGACAAAAGTCTGTCGCTGAAGCTACTCCTCTGTCTGGAGATAACACTGTTCAGTGGATACAGTGGGTTCTTCATGATTGACAGGAGTTTGCTTAATGCCTGTCGCTCTGCCACAGATGTTAAACTGTCCAACTTAACTCCTATAATAGAGTCTGCCTTCTTAACAAGTTTGTCCAGGCGTGAGGCGTCTTTCATCTTTATGCTGCCTCCCCAGCACACCACCGCGTAGAAGAGGGCACTCGCCACAACTGTCTGGTAGAACATCTGCAGCATCTTATTGCAGATGTTGAAGGACGCCAACCTTCTAAGAAAGTATAGTCGGTTCTGATCTTTCTTACACAGAGCATCAGTATTGGCAGTCCAGTCCAATTTGTCATCTAGCTGCACTCCCAGATATTTATAGGTCTGTACCCTCTGCACACAGTCACCTCTAATGATCACAGGTTCCATGAGGGGCCTGAGCCTCCTAAAATCCACCACTAGCTCCTTGGTCTTGCTGGTGTTAAGGTGTAAGTGGTTTGAGTCGCACCATTTAACAAAGTCCTTGATTAGCTTCCTGTACTCCTCCTCCTGCCCAATCGTGATGCAGCCCACAATAGCAATGTCATCAGCAAACTTTTGCACGTGGCAGGACTCCGATTCATATTGGAAGTCTGATGTATATAGGCTGAACAGGACCGTTCCTGTGTTGCTGACCACAATGTCAGACCTGCAGTTCCCAAGACGCACATATTGAGGTCTGTCAGTAAGATAGTCCACGATCCATGCCACCAGGTGTGAGTCTACTCTCATCTCAGTCAGTTTGTCTCTAAGGAGCAGAGGTTGGATGGTGTTGAAGGTGCTAGAGAAGTCCAAAAACATAATTCTAACAGCACCACTGCCTCTGTCCAAGTGGGTGAGGGATTGGTGTAGCAAATAGATAATGGCATCCTCCGCTCCCACCTTCTCCTGGTATGCAAACTGCAGAGGGTCGAGGGAAAAGTAACTATACAGTATAAAAGTATTCATTAAAGCTAATTTGTAACACCTTAAGATTAGGTTTTGGTAAATTTGAACCCAGGTCTTAAATCAAGTTAGATTAAATTATTATTATCTAGGCAAATGAAGTAGATATATAAGCTTTAGTGTTTCAGATATTAACCACAGCTTGCTGGAAAGTCTATTCTGCCCATATTATGTTGTTCCTTGGGTTGCTATCCATCCTGTAAAATATATAATTGGAAGTTAAAAGAAGTGATACAGAACTCGATTTGTTCCATATTTTTATACTCATGGTGCTTTAAATGACTCTCTCCTCAAGGGGGGTTGCCTATGTTTTTTTTAATAAAGCCATATGTATTATAGCACCATGCTAGAGAGTAGTTCCTTGTTGCTCCACATTAAAGAAAACCTTAATTGTTCCTGACCCCTGTGGCGAGTGGCTGGGTGTGGTACCCAGCTGGGACACCCAGAAGGACCGAAGGAGGGCTTATGCCTCCTCCAGATCACGAGGGGGCGACCACCCTGGTGGCTTTGGGGACCACGGGAACAGAGCTTAGAAGCTCAACCCTATAGGGGCCCGTGGTCACCGCCAGGGGGCGCCCAGATGCCTGAGGAGCCCTGGCCCTCAGCATTTCCACCACACCCGAAAGTGTTGGGGGGAAGAAGACCAGGGACACCCGGAGTGCTTCCGGGTGCACAGCCGGCACTTGTGCCACACCTGGAAAGGCCAGTGGAAATTATCGGGAGGCTCCTGGAGCTTGTCCGGGTGAGCATAAAAGGGGCCACCTCCTTCCATTTGAGGGCTGGAGTCAGGTGAAAGAGGACGGAGCTCAGAAAAGAGGAGTGGAGGCGGTCAGGAGAAGAGAAAGGCATTGTGTTGAGAGCTTGGACTGAGAGTGATTGGTGCTGCAGCACTGGGTTGTGTGCTTCACATTACTGTAAATAAACATGTGTGGGTTGAAACCAACGATGTCTACCTGTCTGTGCACAGGCTGTTCCCCACACCCCTCTATTTTAATCATAAGGTCATCAGGAGCAATGGCCTTTTCTGGCATAATATTAAATCCTGTCCCATATGGGATGCTAGTCCATCACAATAAGAGTGAATTTTAATGTAATTAGTCCTAATATACCATATATGCTCACGTATAAGTTGGGTCTTGAAACCCGAAAAATTTATCATAAAATCTGACCCCGACTTGTACACCTGTTCAAAAATGTGACACTTAATGTTTTTTTTATATCTTCTTGCCTCCTCTAATCTCGCATCAGTTTCTGAGATGCATCAAATTTTGTTGCAGCAGCGCAGTTACCAATTTCGTTCGCTACTTAACAACATTTAATTTAAAACCAGCATCATATTTTCTTCTGATCAAACTCTCCATCATAGATAAGGGATGCTCTTACGATAAAGGTGTATGAGGGTGTGAGATACAAAAAACATAAATCAGTGCAAACGTTGCTTGGGAATAGTTCAGTTATTTGGGCACAATAGAGAGAGAGGGGTTAGGAGCATGCGCTAATACAGCGCATTGCCCCACCCACATAGAAAAAAAAGGCAGTGTGCTCCGTGGTTACTCTTTCAGGTGGGTTTAGCATATCATAATCCCTTGTGCTAATAGCGTGAGTTTTCCACATTCAAATTATACGACTGACATTATAAAATAACAGAAATTATACTGTAAAATAAAAACCCGACTTATTCATGAGAGAACTTATCCACGAGTATATACAGTAAATCAAATTGCATGTCTTTTTTTAAAAAAAAAGAAAAGTGGAATAAACAAGCTGATTTATTTTCTTAGTCTCACGCAATAACAATTCATCCTGTGGAATCGCTTACATAACTGTTTTAGAATACCAGCTTTCCTTCAAGCAAATTTCAAGAATTTCTGATGAAACTCTAAGCTCGGTAACATCAGACTTGCTAAACGCAATAACACTATGTGATGACTTTTATATTGCATCAATATCCAGCCCTTGGAATTCCAAAAAAACTCTGATTTGTTTCTTTTATTCTAACCTATTTCCGCACAATTTCACTTAAACTGACATAGAACTCTTCTTAATAGCGTATTACTCCCTAGAAGATGTGTTTCAGACTGATTTCCTTTGTGTTTATCCAGATGG
This sequence comes from Polypterus bichir lapradei, assembly GCA_026402145.1. NCBI lineage: Eukaryota > Metazoa > Chordata > Cladistia > Polypteriformes > Polypteridae > Polypterus > Polypterus bichir. The sequence continues at coordinate 51,097,825 of JANRMT010062837.1, forward strand.
CTCTCTCCATTTTCATTATTTACCTTTCCTTGGCCACATCTAGCAGACAATTCAGTTTTTGTTTCCTTTCCTGCCTTTGGATCAGCTTCTGGTACAATCAACAGAGCTGTTCAACATTTCAGGACAGCTTGATTTTTACTGGATTGCTTCTGCTGCGTTTCCCGGATCCTCAATATTGTATATAGTACAGGTGCCAGCTTTTAAAGTTCACGAAGAAGCAAAAATCACTAAGCTAACATTCGTAGCCTAAATATCTTCACGATCTGCATATATTTGTCAGACAAAACTATATTTTAGATACAAACAAATAAAATTTGCTGTTTATTATTAACATTTTTATGTTTTTTTTTCCAGATGCTGAAGTGGTTAGGTGCTGCCTCACAGTTTCACAGACAAAGTTTTAAATCCAAGCACATTCCACCTTTGTATGAGGTTTGTAACTTCTTCTTGTTCTTCAGGGCTTTCCTCCAGAAACTGTTTTTTTTCCAACATTAATTTATTTTTCTAAATTGAAGTGTTTGCATGAGTGTGATACATTTGTATGCTTGGGGGAACCAGAATTTATTCTGGCTGCTATAATCCATTTATGTAGAAAGTAGGTATAAAAACTTATCTATGTTCTTTTTATAAAATGTTTTAGCTAATATGGGTTCAAATCTAAGTAATCAATGTAGACCTCATTGCTAACCTTTGCAGTGCACTGTCTTTTGGAAAGTATTTTCTAATGCATTTAGTATAAAATGCATTACTACAAATGTTTGTAATGTCCCATCTTTTGGAATGTCAAATGCAATACATTTTGTTACTAAAATTGTTGGTGATGCACCATCTTTTAGAATGACAGAGACATAGTAACCAGACGGACACAAAGACAGACATGCAGGCATTTGTCCTTTTATTAAGGTAGATAGCCGAATGTGTACCCGGATAGCATGGTGTCACATGTTGGTGAGCATAAATACCACACGGATCCTGGGATATAAATTTAATGCAATCATGCTTTTTAATTTATTGCTTTAACAAATTGTTTAATTTTTAACTTACAAATTAAATTCAAAATGCTTTAGTAAAAAAAATATATATATATTTGGGGAGTATGTAACTTAAATCCCCTGGAGAAATATCACTTATTGTACAGTACATCCGGAAATTATTTACTGCATATCACTTTTTCCACATTTTGTTATGTTACAACCTTATTCCAAAATGGATTAAATTCATTTTTTCCTCAGAATTCTACACACAACACCCCATAATGACAACGTGAAAAAAGCTCACTTGAGGTTTTTGGAAATTTATTAAAAATAAAAAAAAACTGAGAAATCACATGTACATAAGTATTCACAGCCTTTGCTCAATACTTTGTCGATGCACCTTTGGCAGCAATTACAGCCTCAAGTCTTTTTGAATATGATGCCACAAGCTTGGCACACCTATCCTTGGCCAGTTCTGCCCATTCCTTTTTGCAGCACCTCTCAAGCTCCTTCAGTTGGATGGGAAGCGTCGATGCACAGCCATTTTAAGATCTCTCCAGAGATGTTCAATCGGATTCAAGTCTGGGCTCTGGCTGGGCCACTCAAGGACATTCACAGAGTTGTCCTGAAGCCACTCCTTTGACATCTTGGCTGTGTGCTTAAGGTCATTGTCCTGCTGAAAGATGAACCGTCACCCCAGTCTGAGGTCAAGAGTGCTCTGGAGCAGGTTTTCATCTAGGATGTCTCTGTACATTGCTGCAGTCATCTTTCCCTTTATCCCGACTAGTCTCCCAGTTCCTGCCACTGAAAAACATCCCCACAGCATGATGCTGCCACCACCATGCTTCACTGTAGGGATGGTATTGGCCTGGTGATGAGCGGTGCCTGGTTTCCTCCAAACGTGATGCCTGGCATTCACACCAAAGAGTTCAATCTTTGTCTCATCAGAGCAGAGAATTTTGTTTCTCATGGTCTGAGAGTCCTTCAGGTGCCTTTTAGCAAACTCCAGGCGGGCTGCCATGTGCCTTTTACTAAGGAGTGGCTTCCGTCTGGCCACTCTACCATACAGGCCTGATTGGTGGATTGCTGCAGAGATGGTTGTCCTTCTGGAAGGTCATCCTCTCTCCACAGAGGACCTCTGGAGCTCTGACAGAGTGACCATCAGGTTCTTGGTCACCTCCCTGACTAAGGCCCTTCTCCCCCCGATCGCTCAGTTTAGATGGCCGGCCAGCTCTAGGAAGAGTCCTGGTGGTTTCGAACTTCTTCCACTTACGGATGATGGAGGCCACTATGCTCATTGGGACCTTCAAAGCAGCAGAAATTTTTCTGTAACCTTCCCCAGATTTGTGCTTCGAGACAATCCTGTCTCGGAGGTCTACAGACAATTCTTTTGACTTCGTGCTTGGTTTGTGCTCTGACATGACCTGTCAACTGTGGGACCTTATATAGACAGGTGTGTGCCTTTCCAAATCATGTCTAATCAACTGAATTTACCACAGGTGGACTCCAATTAAGCTGCAGAAACATCTCAAGGATGATCAGGGGAAACAGGAGGCACCTGAGCTCAATTTTGAGCTTCATGGCAAAGGCTGTGAATACTTATGTACATGTGCTTTCTCAATTTTTTTTATTTTTAGTAAATTTGCAAAAATCTCAAGTAAACTTTTTTCACGTTGTCATTATGGGGTGTTGTGTGTAGAATTCTGAGGAAAAAGTGAATTTAATCAATTTTGAAATAAGGCTGTAACATAACAAAATGTGGAAAAAGTGATGCGCTGTGAATACTTTCTGGATGCACTGTATGTTGTTTTCCTTTGTTTCAAATGAATAAAGTGCATATCGTTTGCATAAACATTTCTGAATTACTGCTTTTAACTTGGTTTCTGCTAGCACTGCTGCCTCATGTTCCAACATCTTGGGTTCAAATGACATGTCTGGTTGTTCTTTTTGTGTAATTTGCATGTTTTCCCTGTGTATGCTTGTGTTTTATTATGGAAAGGCCCTAAGGTGAACTTACTTTCACTTTCAGACTCTTCATTCCATAGACCTGAGCAGAGTGTTCCATAGCCCTTGTATGTTTACACTTACCAGCCTGTCACAAACCAAAAGTTTTTATCATGGATTATAGATTAACATTTCCTAATTTAAGATTCCTAATATGCCTAACACAGAACAACAATAACATTTATTTTTTTATAGCCCATTTTCATACAACAATGTAGCTCAAAGTGTTTTAAAAGATCACAAGGAAACAGTTACAACAAGATAAAAGCAATTAAGATAAGACAATAATATTAAAAAATAACTAACAACAAATTAAGGTAAGGTCAGATAGCCAGGAGGACAGAAAAAACAAAAAACCTCAAGTTAAGCTGGAGAAAAAAACAAAATCCTCTTAGTTTTCACGCTTCACATGATAGCATTTGATGAAGTTGGTCTCATGGACAGATGAGACACCCACCTTCATTCCATCATCTCAGGGGGCTGCATGGTGTCTTGATCAGGTGGTGGTTGTGCAGAATCCCACCACAGAAGAATTGGAAAAGATTAGTACAGATTTCGGCTTTTGTGCTTACGTCATGTTATAGTGCGAATTCCATGCACGGCGTTATGCATGAGGCCCCAGCAGACTAAACATAGTGAGTTTGTGGCCAAGTCTACCAGGTTTTTTTAAAGAACTAGGGGGCTCCACCCCCTGCTCACTTCGCTCGCCCACCCCTGTGTTTGGTTTACCGGATATACAATACAATACAATACAATTTATTTTTTGTATAGCCCAAAATCACACAAGAAGTGCTGCAATGGGCTTTAACAGGCCCTGCCTCCTGACAGCCCCCCAGCCTTGACCCTCTAAGAAGACCAGAAAAAACTCCCAAAAAAAAACCCTTGTAGGGAAAAAATCGAAGAAACCTTGGGAAAAGCAGTTCAAAGAGAGACCCCTTTCCAGGTAAGTTGGGCGTGCAATGGGTGTCAAAAAGAAGGGGGTCAATACAATACAGTACAATACATAGAACAGAATAAATCCTCAATACAGTATAAAAATAAAAATTCTAGAAGTACGGAGTAGAATTTCACATTAGATGATATCACATAATATGATTTGGATTTGTTTAGAGTCCTGGAGACTTCATTCATCAAGCTGCCTCTCCCATTTGGCCATTCCACATCTGAAATAGCACTAATCCGATGAAAGGACCCCTCTTTCCCACGATTCCTGCGATGCTCCAACAGGGATGACTTTACTTTAGGCAGGCAATATACAATTTAAAGAGATTATTTTCTTGTGAATTGTTACATATGCATTATTTTCACTTTTACTTTAAAAATCTTTCGTAAAAACAATACTTGTCTATTATTTTCGGCCCTGTGCATGGTTACATTTCTTCCTCGCCAGACGTATAACGCTGCTTGCGTTGTGAAGGGGAGGGGCGGCTGAACGCACGCTAAGGATATGCTGTTGCATCATCTGCTGTCTTCCTGCTGCTGGCGAGCTGCACGTTTTGCTTGTCTCTTGTTGTTGTTTTAAGAGCTGGGAGCACATGATACTTGTCTGACAGATGCAATCCAACAACTGCAAGGTTAGATGTCTATGGAGTTGTTTTAAATGATGGCTCACTGCCTAGTCTTGCACAACGCTGTAAAAACAATACTTCTCCTTTATTTACGGCCCCGGCGTGGTTAAATTCTTTCTTGCAGGACGTATAACGCTGCTCACACGCGGTTGGGGGGCTGCTGTCACGCTGCCTTTCGATCTTTTTAAAGCCTTTACAGCCGCTGTCCTTTTTCCTACTTTGTGTCTCTGCTGTTCGCGTTGTGATCGCTTCTCTGTCATCATAAATATACACCTGACCGAATTGTGTTTTCTTTGAAATTAAACTCGTCGTTACTTTAACTGTTGTGGGTCCACAGATTCTCATAGTGTATGTTCCATTATTGTGTAAATCTACGTTTTGTGCATTGAATGATGTGCACTGAGACACCTGCATCTGTGTGTGCTGCTTCCCTTTACACTACTGTTTTTTTTTTGCCCATTCTCTTTTGTCTCACGGTTCTTTTATTTGTCTTTTGTGATCTTAACGTGAAGATCAGGTATCAGCTACTAGTCATTCATTCCACAGGATTTTTTTTATAGTAGAGAGATACCAGAACAGAGAAAAAATAAAATAACAAAAACTCAAAATCAGCTTGTGCAGGAAGTGAAAATATTAAAGCTGTTAAAGCATCATACTGTGTGGCACAGTTGTATTAAAGACTGGAAAACCACATATTGTACATCTGGAGAGAATCTGATTTTGCCCAGTGTGAAAAAAAAATAGTTGGTGTGATATTAGGAGGAAAAACTCACAAGCAATTAAACCTTATATTTCTTTCAGATAACACTGTTGAACTAATTATATGATATATATAGCCCCAAAAATATGGTTTATTTTGAATAGCATGATGTGACAAAACAAATTATGGTCATGTTCTTCTCCTTCTGAGTAACTAGGTGCAATGATTTTCACAGGGCAAGGTACTTACTTAACTTTTTTCCACTGAAAGATGAAGCAAAAATATTTTTCTATTTAACTCAAAATTTGAATTCACTTGAATTATCATTTTCCTCTGGTTTCTTCAATTGCTTACTAAATTGTACTATTCTCTGCTGTCTTTTCCGGTTCTTCATGTGGTGGTGATCTGCACCACCACCACCACCTGATCAAGGTACCATGCTGCCCCCTGTGTTTATGGATTAAATGGCAGGTCTCCTATATGTCCAACTGACCACCATAATCTTCAGTTTCTTCCATGTGAATCCTGAAAATCATAAGAACTGACTTCGAACATTTATGTTAGTTAGAATGCCCAGTGGCGGCTGGGTGGTCTTTTAGCCTTGGAACCCCTGCAGATTTTTTTTTTCTCCAGCCTTTTTTATTGTTGTTTTTTCTGTCCTTCCAGCCAGTTGACCTTATATTTTTTCTTTGTTACATACTGTATAACATTATTGCCTAATCGTGTTTGTTTATGTTTTATATTAACTTCTTTTTATTTCATTTTGTAAAGCACTTTGTATGAAAACTGCTATATAGATAAATGTTGTTTTTATAGTTCTGGTAGCATAATTTGAAATAACATATTTGTAATTAATGTTTGCCATGGTGGCTTCACACATCAAATTGTTGTTGGTCAAGAGTGACATACAGAGGACCTAGGATTGGGGTTCTTCCTGAAACATTAAAAGAAAATTAAAAACATGGAAATTAACAACAGAAATAAGGCTATTCTGCCTTTTAGTTTTAAGAAGAAAAGCTCAGAACAACAGCCCCACAATTTGCAAATGATTTAAATAAAAGAAATAAACCCACAAGCACTGTCAAAGTAAGAATCAGCTGAATAATTTAAAATGCTAAAGTTTTAATGCTTCCTTATGATAACCGTTTCTCCTGTTCAGTTAGGAGTCTGAGCCACAGTTCTTTTTTCTTGAATTCAACCCACTTGTCAAGTCTGCTTGGCATCTGTGTCATTGCAAACACACACACACACACACAAATGTGAAAACCACATGAGGCACATAAATATACTCTGTGGGTGTCAAGTTCTGATTTTCAGATATACAATACTTTGCAAAAAAAAATAACATTTAGCTGGGGTTTAGAAAAAATGGAAAAGTAAAAAAAAAAAAAAATATGTGAGCAATGACAGGAATTATGATTTTTCCAAACCACTTCCATCTTTGACTGGGTTATTTATTTTCTTTAAAAATGAAGTTTTTCTTTCTACAGCACTTTTATTACTTATTCAGGGATACACAGGAGATTGCATTGTGCTTATCCTGTTATTTTTAACTACCATTCAAAAATCTCATTGACTGATTAAACAGTATGGTCAAGATTGAATTCTTACATGTGTCTTTGTTTAATTATTAAAAAAACATAAGAATGTAGAATAACACATCATTCTCATCTGTAATTCAGGTTATTCTAACTGCATCAGGCATGAGGTAGGAATAAACACAGGACAGAGTGCCAGTCCACCTCACACACGCTTCCACACTGAACTTCACACAGAGGGCAATTTAGAATGAACAATTTGCCCGATATGCATGTCTTTTTGGATATGCAAGGAAAACCAGAGAGAACCAGAACATACTGAGACAAAACATTAAGTGGCAGTACTAACAACTGTGCCATCACACTGCCTAAAATGAAGAATGCCACTAAAGTTCACAGCTTTGTATTATACCTAGTCAGTATTCAATGTTATGAAACAGTATTTGACTCTTTATTATAAATTCTAAAAAAAGTTTTTTATATTCAAATTGCATTTCACATAGTAAAGACCTTGCTGTATGTAATTTCAGGGTGAGATCTCCTTTCACAAAGACAACATATACTAAGAACAGCCACACTAAGAAATCATTTCCTTGTAAAAGGGTTAATACCCAGAGACTATGGCAATATTTCAAAACTTTTTGTCTTTACTTCTTTCTATAATAAAATAAATTAAGATGATTTAACTAATCAGCGTAAGCAAGGCAATTTCAAGTAAATTGTCTATGGTAAAAACAATATGGTAGTATTGGCAAAAGAATTTTCATAAATTAACAGAAGAAAACCTGCAGCCCAATAAGACAGATACAGTACGTGCAAACAGAAAGAACACCCAACAAGCAAGACACATTTTATTTCAATGAAAATATAAACATAAAATCTTCCATCCATCCAACCATTATCCAACCCGCTATATCCTAACTACAGGGTCACAGGGGTCTGCTGGAGCCAATCCCAGCCAACACAGGGCACAAGGCAGGAAACAAATCCCGGGCAGGGTGCCAGCCCACCGCAGAAACATAAAATCTTTCAATACAGAATTTCTTGATTTACCATAATCTAATCCCATCCATTAAATCTATAGTTTTGAATATTATCCTGTTCCATATTGCATTAATTGAATGAGTTTTTCTCTTCCTTATTAATTTCTGGTGGTTCATTTTTTTTCTGGCAGATCTTGATGTAATGCCCTCTGGCATATTTAATGCAATTAATTTTTTTGGACTGCTATATCTATGAAAGAGATATTGTACTTTTCTATATTGGAACATTTCAATATTATTTCAATATTATATTAGCAATTTAGTCAGGTGACTATGTCTACTGGTAATGCTGGGATTAAAAAAATGTTTTTTAACAGTTAAGGGAGAGAACAAGCAGTAGAATAAAAAGAATAATTAAGAGCTTGAAACTCTTGTTAATTGCCATTGTAATTAAACTCATTCACTTGTCCCTACCACAATAAAACCCTTCATTTCTGCTTTAGAACCGTAACCACATAAGGTAACACATTGACTGCCGGACCATTTATTACCAGGATGCTATAGTATAGGTCTATGCATTCTGAAATGAACAGCCTTGACACACACAAAAAGGTTTGGGGCAGCCTCGTATATTGTCCCTGGCTGCAAAAGGGTTTTGAAATAGCACTCATGTGCATCATATTGAGTCCCGAACTGAACTGCTGTTAAGCAGGAAAGATGGCGAGTTTTAAAAGATCCAAACCGGAAGTGACGTCATCTTCATGCTGGAACCGGAAGTGGTGTCATCCTTGCCACTGGAAGTGATGTCATCAATGAGAAATTAGACCAGATTTCCCATGTTTGGTCTGCAGAGATAACAGAATTAGGTTTAGTGTATCCTGACACCCCCTGGCCTGGTGTGGAATTACCTTCACATGGTCATTTCAGCTCCCTCCTGGTACAATCCTGTCTCGGAGGTCTACAGACAATTCCTTTGACTTCATGCTTGATTTGTGCTCTGACATGAACTGTCAACTGTGGGACCTTATATAGACAGGTGTGTGCCTTTCCAAATCAAGTCCAATCAACTGAATTTACCACAGGTAGACTCCAATTAAGCTGCAGAAACATCCCAAGGATGATCAGGGGAAACAGGATGCACTTGAGCTCAATTTTGAGCCTTATGGCAAAAGCTGTGAATACTTATGTACATGTGCTTTCTCAAATTTTTTATTTTTAATAAATTTGCAAAAATCTCAAGTAAACTTTTTTCATGTTGTCATTATGGGGTGTTGTGTGTAGAATTCATTTAAATGAATTTAATCCATTTTGGAATAAGGCTGTAACATAACAAAATGTGGAAAAAGTGATGCGTTGTGAATACTTTCCGGATACACTGTAAATCTAATATTTTTGCAGTTAGAGCATAATAAACCTGTTTACGACCTTATAAATATGTTTTTAACATTATTAGAGCCCTCTAGACATGAAATAACACCATTTAGTCAAAAGTTTAAACTGTGCTCCATGACAGTTCTTTCTCACAATTAAAAGAATGCAAACATATCTTCCTCTTCAAAGGAGTGCGCATCAGGAGCAGAGAATGTCAGAGAGAGAGAGAGAGACAGAGAGAGAGAAAAGCAAACAATCAAAAATCAATACATGCTGTTGTGCTTTTAAGTACCACGATAAAGCTGCCACAAGGAAGGGAGCAATGTGAAGGTAGTCTTTTTAGAGGAGCGTCCGTATCCTCTAGGCAAACAGCCTCTGTGCAAACAGCCCCTCTGCTCACAGCCCCTCCGTCAGGAGCAGAGAATATCAGAGAGAGTGAGAGAGACAGAGAAAAGCAAACAATCAAAAATCAATACGTTCTATTAGAGCTTTTAAGTATGCTTAGCACTGTGTGGGAAGCATATCATATATCATTGAGGAGTTTTATTTCATACGTAATACGTGCTCTGATTGGGTAGCTTCTCAGCCATCTGCCAATAGCGTCCCTTGTATGAAATCAACTGGGCAAACCAACTGAGGAAGCATGTACCATAAATTAAAAGACCCATTGTCCGCAGAAATCCGCGAACCAGTGAAAAATCCGTGATATATATTTAGATATGCTTACATTTAAAGTCCACGATGGAGTGAAGCCGCAAAAGTCTTAGCGCGATATAGCGAAGGATCACTGTATATCTTCTTTGCAACAACATAACTACAGACTGTATGTGTATAACACTATTTCATGTAAGCTGTTGTGTCCACAAAAAATCCTATGGCTATCCCCTTAATGGCAGCACTGTAGTAAGTAACTGAGATGCAGCAGCAGAGCTTGCCAGCATGTTGGCTGTGTCTATAGTGGTGTTATACTGAGATACGTGTTATATTGTATATCATGCCTTGATAGGCTAAATGAGAAACGAGTTAACTTGTACCTTGCATTTAAAATGTTAAACATTTTCTATAAACTGTCACAATGTTTGCTAAAGCCCAAAAAGTCAACTTTATTCACAAACAACAGAGATGCAGAGTTTAGTCCCCAAATTTCTAAACCCCATCTGCACCTGGATATACAGTATATGAAAAAAATCACAGTTTGAAGGGCAGAATAGACATAGTTATGTCAAAGGTTTTTAAGCATTTAATTTCACACCAAAAATGTTGATGAAACACTCGCTCTGGAAATACTGGGACCTAATGTGACCCTTTTTCCCATACAGGATCTTATATAAGGCATACAACAAAGGTACAACAAAGAGGAACATTGAGTTCAAAGATATTTGTTATGTTTAATCCATGACTAGCACAATTCAAATCGGGCAGGGCATTTCATAAGATGATGCCCTTTTGAGAGTTGGCTTCATTGTTGCTAAAGGTTAGAATAGTCTAAATAATTTTTTGGGGCATACATGCAGAAAAAATTCAATGTTGCCTTCCCTTAAGTTTGAAGTTTCATTGAGGTGACCCTCTCTTCTACAGGATCAAGCACCAACTATGGGCACCAAGATGGAGACTTCTGAGCATCTGCACACAATTTCTTGGACTGTCTCTGAAAATACATGTAGTATAGTCACAAATGTCACTTGTGGTGAAATACAGTTTGTTTCATTGATAACTTAAATCATCACTAGCTTTGAAACTAAAAAAATTGTTCCAGTGTATTGTGTATAGGGCAGACTAGGTCTGATTGCTGTATAGGATTTTAAAGCACATAAGGCACGTAGGTAGTCAACTGTGTTAAAGTTGGAGATATTTATTTTTTATTAGAAGTAGTCATTTGCAATAATAAAGAAGAGAAGTGAATATGTTGCACATTTTTATCTGGACTTAGATATGTTTTACAAATTATTCAATAAATCAAATGTGCATATTCTTACAGATCTAACAGCGCTATTGAAGCAGATAATAAAATGCATTATTTTCAGAAGAAATACTGTATGTTTGGAAATAAAACGTTGCTGATTCATATGGATTGCTCACTTTTTTACTTATCATCTTAGCTGATGATATTGTTGATTATTGGATAGTTTAAATGAGCATTTGGTGACACCTTTTCTTCAGGAACAGATCCAAAAAAGCAGCTAGTTGAGGCCAGCTTCATGTATGCAATATGTTATATACAATATGTGTTAAGGTTAAAATAAAGTTCCTTTCAAAAATGTGTGGACCATTTAAATGTTTCAGATGTTTCTGCCATTGACAAGATAATATACACTTTGATCAATTTTCTGTATTTTTATAGCAAAGTCAGGGAAAATAAATTTTAAAGACAAAATGAGTTATATGTCAAGAGTCAAAAATGGGAATATGCTGTATTAAACCCCCCTGTGCTTCTTTTTTGTAGGTTCTCATATATGTAGTAAATTGCCATTAGAAGGGCATAATTGCCTTACCATTTGTGCATTTTTGAAGTCACAGACACAGTGGTGAGGTAAAGAGGTAAAAATGCATAGGTGAGGAAAAAGGCACAGAACTATGCATGATGGTAAAATACTGTTACAAAAAATGACATGAAACATGTGCAAAGAAATCAGGAGAAACAAAAATGAAGCTAATTTCTAAAAATAAAGTAGAAGGTATAGTTAATTATGCTTGACTAATCATCTGATTGAATCATTATGTTGAGGGTATTTATTATTTAATTATGAAACAAATAGGCTACTTATCAACAAACATAACAATGTATACTGAGTGAGCTGATTTTTACTTTGTTTACTATTTTTGCTATGTTTATTATTTTGATAATTTTAGAATTAACTCTACTTTCTTCCATTTTTTAGATTAGTTGCATGACTATATTATTTTTAGCAAAATTAGTGACTTACTTCGCTATTACTTTACCCAGAGCTTAGTCTCCAGCAGACCCCTGCGATACTGTTCAGGACTAAACAGGCTAAAAAATGACTGACTGAATGTACTTATCTTAGTATCTCAGTTTGAGCATCACTGGCCTAAAAACAAAGAAACATCACAATGCCTAAAATAAGGAAGTGTTTCATAGCTCTGATTCCAAACAAGAATGAGATTTGTGAGGGTAGTGAACAATAATCACCTTGAAAGACCCCCACCATTCAGCAGTGGAGTAAATGTGAATCAGCTGTATCAAAAGCTCTGTATTAACACTGGTCTGTATGGCTCACTTTTATGCTCCTATGTCAGAAAGCCTGAGAGTAAAGTTATTATGGTTTTGGAAAAGGGTATTTTGGCAAGATAAAGACAAATTGCAAAGCTCATGGTCCAGGAAACAGAATGATTACAGCGAACTGTATGGTAGCACCATAGTGTGCGGATAGCTTGCAATAGCAGGGACAAGAAAAAGTGTTCAACGAAAACTGAATGCATCACAGTATCATGTGATATTACTTAAGAGCATGAATTTTAGGTCTGCTATAAACTGTTTTCTCAAAGGAATTATTACCTTGCAATGCAACTTTGACCACAAGCACAGGGTCAAAGAATCAATGGATTGGTTCAAGAGGAAAAAGTTAATTTTCTTCAGTGGCGTTCAAAATCCCAGGTTCGACTTCTTCAAGAATTTATGGCACAATCTTGAAATAGTGGCCCCCAGTTACAGTCCTACAAGCTTGAATGAACTACAGCAGAGCTGTTTTGAGCAGTAAAAGTTAGCTCACTCAAATACATGTTTGAATTCTGAGATTATAAGCATTTCAAGCGTATTCTAGTAGGACTGGGCAAAAACCAGGTCTACCTTAAATGACATCCACTTTTGTGTACACTGTGACTGGAGGACAGAATTGCACAAATTAAACTAGCATATACAATTTTAGGATGTGGAAGAACAGGGAAGCTTGTGTAGAAAGAGACTGCATTCACCCATGTTCTTGTAAGTGAAAGGCAGAATCCCCATATACGATTACACCCTATATTTACAGGTAAAGTACTAGCTATTCTACCCATCTTCACCTAGAAAAGCAATCAATTGCACATTAAATAGAAAACATATCTGACACTTACAGTAGGACCTCCTCATTGTGGTGGAAACACATTTTATTTAGTGTTATTTAGCATCTAGCGCGTCTGAGATTATTAAGCCTTAATGCTATTTTACTGTAAAAGTAAGAGTAAGAGTTACAGAAATAAAAGTAATTTTGCAGCAAAAAACAATTAATTGAATAGTAGTTAAGAATTAACTCAGTAGTTCACTAATAATATTGAAATGTTGTAGAGAGTATAAAATGCCCCACAGTTGTAACATTCAACTCAACCACTAAGTGATGAATGAGGGTCAAGCAGCACATGTGCTCCTGGGGAATCCCCACAAAGTGTCCACCACCATCCACCCCCACTGTCCTAAAATACTCCTACTACTCCAGCACAAGCACAGATCTCATCACAAATGGGTGATTTGCTTGTTTATTACTTGCCCTAGATGATAACTGACTGTGACAATTTTTTGTTTGACATAAGATGAGCATTCAGAAAAGAGGGAATGAATTGATGCAATCAACTGCTAAAGAGTTATTAAGTGGCTGACATAAAAATCTATATTCTTATCATCACACTTAAATATTTAAAAAATATCTCAGTAATTAATGTGGTCAACATTAAAACCTAAAATTCGTGTTGTTTTGTTACACAGTTGTTTCCAATTCTTTTGAAGTAGAAATGAGGTTGATATCATATTGTGTTCTGGAGCTGTTGAGGTTAAAAGGCACAGAGGTCCAACAAAAATGGGAACTTTTAGTGTGGTTTTCTCAAGATCATTTCTAGATATTTATATGTAGAAAATATAAAATTTTATTAGCCTACTAGGCGGGCAAGCCCCCCTGGCGCCTTTGGAGCCCAACCCCCAGTTGCGGCCAGTCTGCCACTCGCGTTGTGAATAGGGGAGCTGAACGCACCCCAAGGAGACTAGATCGCTCCACTAAAACCTGCTCTTAAACGGTAATACAAATGGAAACAAATAGGTTTTTTTACCTCCCCTTTGCTCGATCAGCTGCTGGCTTACTGCTGCTGCTATGCCGCATGATCTGCAACTCGTGCAGCACTTCGAACATTTAAAAGCCTGTACAGCAGCTGTCCTACTCTTTATCGTTTATTTCCGGTCTCAGGCATGGTTAAATCTCTAAGTCTCTTCCTGCAGGACATGAGTTCTTGATATTTTTTGGTTTATAATTTAAAAACGGAATAAGAATCTGAAAATCTAACAACATCACATTAAAGTTCGATAAATTCTGGAAAGAATGATACCAAACATATATATGTAGGTTTTAAAATAAGCTCGGTTTAAAGCGTGACAAAAAGTCACATAAAATCGTTGCACTTTTAGGCTTAGGATTTTATATATAGAGAGTAGATAGTCAAACTAAGACAATACCACAACTAACTGCAAAGTGATTGAACAGAAAGACAGACAGAAATTCAACAGATATATGAATAAGAATTAGAATAAACGATAAGAAAGATTCTAAATAATCAGTTCCATTCCTTTCAAGCAATTTCAATAAAGCACACTAATGACTTGTTGCTGCCATTTAGCAGATATATAGTGCTATGAATTTAGTATTATTTCAGCTGATAATGGAAACTTTTAGTGGGGTTTTCTCCAGTTTAATTTCTTTAGATATTGACATACAGAAAACCTTAAATTTATTCAGCCTATATTCTAAGTTAGACTATACCAGAAATAACTGCACAGTTTGTAGAAATAGGTGTAGTGGTATTCATGTGATATATATATATGGATAATTAAATGTTTTTAATCCTGCACATGTATGCAGTTTATTGTGCAGAGCATCACATGTGGTATCCAGTTAAAATAAACACACATAAAAATTCTTTTACTGAAGTGTTACAACAATTCCTTAACAAAGAAAAGTAAATTTTTGTCCAGAGCATTCCAGGTTTGCAGATTGACATGGTCATTGTAAATATGCAGTATACATTAGGTCATATAACATAACATTCAATTACTTTGTTCTTCAGGATCAACATCTTCGGAGAAACATCTCTCTATTATAATAAAAAAATCTTAGGTCTAGTCGTGATCTTCTCAGAAAGACACTTTGACATCCCACAAGAGACACTTTAATGTTCCAAGAGACAAGGCAGTGAGACAAAAGGACATCTGCTGTACAGGCTTTTAAATGATCAATGCACAGCATGACAAGCAGAACACGCAGCTCAGCAGCAGCAAGCCAGCAGCTGATCTGACCGCATCTCCTTCAGCCCCAGCTAACTACCCCACTTCACAACGCGAGCGGCAGAGACGTGAAATGGCCGGTGCCTGGGGGGTTGTAGTATTTTACATATTAATCGTTTATTCTTTTTCCAGACTGGCTTATTCTTATGCATGGCTTACCAGGGATTGAAGACTATTCAGGCAGCACTGGAAATAAACCCAAATGGAGCACCAGGCTGTTAAATTTAAGGTACTCATAAATAAAATTAAAGAAAGTGATAGTAATCAGTCAATTTAATTTCTATATTTTTAGTATTTGGGAGGAAAGTACCACGTGAAAACCTACAAAGGTACTAGGATACCACACTGATTCCACCAGACAGTGCCTGGGCTCAAATTTCAGGCTGTGAGGAACTAGAGTTCTATGCATTTTTCTGTTTAGGAGAAGGTTTGTTCAGTTATAAGTCAGTGTTAAACTCTCATAAACTTTAATGCAGCAATATTTCATTCATTCATATTCATCCATTGTTTTTCCTAGTATTATTATGATGGACTTATCAGCCAGGTACTGATTATGTGGGTTGAGTAAACGGATAAAAACTAAATATCCACTTTTTTATCTTTTCAGAGAACAGAACTGACACAGCCCTGTGAATGGACCTCCCAATCTATCAATACATTTCATTGTCTGAGATGTGGAATCCAGTTGTGTACAGCACACTGCACACACTGAATACTATCTGCTGATTCTTTTATCTTCCCCAGTGATATTTTTTTCATCATCTAGTCAAGCTAAATATATCTTCATGCAAAGAAATCAGAAGCAACAAGCTGCTAACAATACTGATTTCTTGCTCATGAACTTTAGCTTGGACTGAAAAAGCATTGCTCTTTCAGATTGTTTAATATCTGTGTGTGGCTGTGAAGGAAGGTGAAAATAGTCCTAGAGTACTCTTGTCTGATAAATAAAAAAAATTGAGATTATATACTGGTTTGTTTTGTAATCAGATGTACACTTACATCCACCCTCATTTCATAAATTAGGCCAAACTGGTTTGTGTTTGTATTCTTTACTTTTCATTCAATGGTATTTGGCAGTAAGTCTTAAATTTTGCATCATACATGGTTCTTGCACTATATGTGAAGCCAGTACTGACCTGATAATGCATCAAAGAGGCCATGATGATAAATGTTTTAGACCGAAACAAAGTATACACATTTATTGGCAGTGTTCATGTAATTTGGCAACTATGATCCATGAAAAAGATCTACTGTATGTGTCAGAAGGGGACCTTGTTTTTCGATTTCCTGGATAATCCAGTTACTGATTGTGTCAGGCTTGTCTGCAGGATGTAGGTATTGCTGTCTGGCAAAGGAGTCACCGCTTTGAAGTCTGGCTGGTTGAGTATACAAACAATACAAAGTTGTGACAATAGACCTGCTCCTCCCTTGGAGTATGTGTGTACAGTATTTACCTGACTTGGATATTACATGACTGACGCTATTGGTTTCTAATCAGCATATCTTTACTTATTCATGATTGGTAACAATACATTTTGTTAACTTGTGTTTTCATTAATTGTTAAACCCAGGAAATGTAGATGTGCCATTGTTTAATCAGATTGTCCAGAACGGATAATTGCAGGGACTGAAGGAGATTTAAGCTTTTGGGCAGCAGAAGGCAAGGGGAGGGACGGTCCACTGAGAACACTGCCAAGACACTCGGACAGAGCACAGGGGCTCGTAGACAGACAAGGGTACCTGGCTGGCACGACGTGAGGCACAAGGACGGCAACACTTACTTCCAGGGAGGAAGAGACAGCTCCACAAGGAGACGCCGGTTGTGGGTCAAGCGAGAGAGGGAAGCCGCATGAAAGGACCAAGCAAAGCTGGCAGATGAGAAATGAGGCGTGCCTAGGGACAGCAACACAAGGAGCCCAGAGTGGAAAAAAAAGAAATGACGAAGAGACGCCGACAGGGATTCCACGATTTTGACAATACTTCTCTTGGGAAACGAGTGTCCGGTGAACAGAGTGCATCCGTGGACAGTTGAACAATTAAGTGTTGGGGTAACACCGAGAACAAACTGGACTCTGCACCACTAAAGGTTGTATCATCCAATTCTTGTTTTTAATGGACTTTTAGAGTGTGGACTGTGTGCTTTCCTTTCTAAAAAAAGAACTTTTCTTCCTGATACTGTTAGATTTGGTTTATGTTCATTTATCTTTTTAATGTACTTATTATTGTCTGGTGTAATAGAAGTTATTGTTGCTTTTCCTGAAATTACTGTTGTGTCTTTCATTGTGTGTTTACACTCCGCCCAATTTAATGAAACCTGTGTGCTATTATCGGTAAATTTCAGGAGTTCCCAGTCTCTTAATAAAACTGGGTGGCGTAGTCGGATATTTTAACAGTGTCTAGGTTAGATTACGTGTTAAGTGTGACCAGACACCTGTCACATATGAATATTAAAGAAGCTGGCAGAACGTGTCATCCTGCATAGTGTAAAATGGGGCTGAGAAGAAACAGCACACACAAGCAGGAATACAAAAAAATGCAGCAAGAAGAACAATTATCACTACAGTATCTATATTTTCTCTGTGGGTAAAGACTCGGATGGCATTTATTTATGTTTGACATAATGAATGCCTCATGAAGTGTTGAACTGATAACAAGGTAAGTGGTGAGAAGTTGAGATTCGGGGGAATTTTTGAGGGCAAAGTCAGAGGGTACACTCTAAAGCACTACAGCAAACAAAGCCAAAGGGAACAAGCATGAATTCAAATCCGAAAAGGATAACGGATCAGATTCAGATCAAAACCTAATAATAAACGAAATCACTTCCGAAGCAAGTCTTCTTCAGCTGGAAATTCTTTTCTGATTACAGGTTCAGTCTTTTCTATGCAAGTAGTGCAAAATGAGTAGAGTGTTAATATTTAAGAGAAACATAAAGGTGGGATCCTTGCATACACTCTAATTGAAAAAACAGCATTTTTTTTATTTGCAATGGGTAGGAGTTCCTGCAAAATAAGTTATGGGCTACTATATTACAATATCTTTTGTAAAAAGAAAACACAAAGACCACTATTGTAGTCACAGTGTTTAATGAACATGTATCCATTCACCATCTTAGTTCATTTTCTACTTAATTTTAATAATTCCCTTTCTTGTTAAGAAATGCTGTTATAATTGTTTCTAAATGCTTTCATTTTGAATGTGACAATTAGCAAAGAGCATACACAGGTGCAAATAACAATGTATACTAAACAGCTACTTTTGTTTAATTTGCACCTGTGTGCTCATAATCAAATAGTTTCCTAAAAATGTACTTTTATTAAAATATATGCAGGGAAAATGCACATGTAGAGTGCATGTGTGATAGAGAGAGAGAAGGAGAGAGAGAGAGAGAGAGAAGAAAGATGAAAACACGAAACAGCAGCATGGTGGCCACGAATGCCTACTTCCTAGCACCAAGGATCTGCATTCAGTTACTGTCTCTGTGGAGCCACCAAGCAACATTTCCACACAGCTTTTTTTTCTAAGTTCACTTTTATCAGTCTTATGTCACTTGCATATTATGTCTTATGTCTTAGGTGGAATTTATTATCCCAAAGGAACATTTATTTGCCACAGGAAAGTATAAAAAACAGGAGTCATTGTTACACAGATCCAATAGATGAACAAAGACACAACATTTGACAGCCAATGTTATTGCATAAACACACACTTAAGATCAGTACTAAGAAGAATAATTACTTCAACAGTACACAAAACAATAATACAGAATTTAAAATTTACTAAAATCTCTATAAGTAGCAGAATTTAAAATGCTAATAGATAAAGGAGTAAAAGAGTTCTTAAATCTGTTGCTCTTTACCTTTGGAAACCTAAACCTGCAGCCTGATGGCAACAGCTGGAATTTAGAGAAAAGACGATGGAAGCTGTCTGGCATAACTGAGTTTGTCTTTCTTTCTAACCTGTTTGTAATACATTTCAGTGTTAGAAGTCTGCTGTGAACCAGTAATTTTACTGCTAATTTTTATAGTGTTGTTAAGAAGGTTTACTGTATATTCTTATTGCTGATTTTGCAAATGTAACAATGCAAGTCAAACAATGAAGTCTCTGCAAAAAAACACAGACGCTTTCGAGCCCTCTTGGCTATGAAGGTGGAATTGAGGGACTCCCAGGAACTTGGTGTTTTTAACTCTCAATAACAGTGTTGTGAGGGGTGGTGAGCATCTCCTTTGTCTTTTCAATATTAAGAAGCAGATTGTAGCACTTACACCAGGCAGCTTCTCTAGCCATTTCCTCCGTGTATGCTGAGACATCATTGTTCTTCATGAGACTCACCACTGTTATATCATCTGCATACTTCATGATCTGGTTTGAACTGAAGTAGTACCGTGTCTACAGTGTAAAGAGCAAATGGGCTAAGGATGCAGCCCTGTGGTGCTTCTGTGCTCTGTGTGATAGTTCTGGAGGGAGAATCGTTGGGGTGGTAGGCAAACTGAAGGGTGTCCAGTGAGCTGAGAAGGGCAGCTTTGATATGGCTCATGACTAGTCTCTTGAAGCACTTCACAGATGATTTCTTTGAAACTGGAATGATTGTGGTGGGTCTTAAAACACACTGGAACAACAGTCTGACCCAGAGAGGTGTTAAACATATCTGAACACTCCTTGACCACCTGTTTAGGTATGTTGTCTGGACCAGAAGCTTTGAATGGATTTATTCTGGACAGAGTTTGTCTCAATGTGGCTGTGGTCAGAAAGATTACCTGCTTATCTGGGAGAGGGGTGGATTTCTTTGTGAGCTCACTGTTGAGTGCATAGAACATTCAAAGTGTCAGGGATGGAAGCATCAACGTCACAGAGAGAAGGTACCGGTTTGTAATCTGTCATAACCTGAATGCCCCTGTCTCTGTTGTTCTAAAAGGGCCCTTAGATTTTTTGAGCACATGCATACTTTTGATTTCTTGATTGCCCTAGCCAGGTTAGTTTGTGCAGTTTAGAGAATAGTCTTGTCTCCAGATCTGAAGGCAGCATCCCGGGCTTTCAGCATCCTGCAGACCTCTGCAGATATCCAGGGTTTTTGGTTGGCTCTTGTAGTCAACCTCTTGGAGACAGTAATGGTCCTCAGTACATTTACTAATATAGCTAAGTCACAACTGCTGTGTACTCCTCCAGAACAAGGCAACCCTCATGAGTTGCAGCCCCTCTAAACACTGACCAGTCTGTGCACTCAAAACAGTCCTGAAGTGCTGAGACAGTTCCCTCAAGCCACACCCTGATGTCTCTCTAGACTGGTTTAGTGAGTCTGAGCAGAGAACTGTAGGCTGGGATCATTTTCACTGAGGTGTTGTTGGAGTTACCAAAGTGCGGATGGGGATCAGATCGGTAAGCTTCTTTAATGCTGGTGTGAACATGATCTAAGCAGTTATCACTACTGACTGCAAAGTTCATGTGTTGATAGAATCTAGGTAGAACTAACTTAAGGTTTGAGTGGGATTGGCAGTTTGCAGATTGTTTATAGCTTCGTACAACTCTGCTAGTACCTGGTTAACATTAGCGCTATGCGGCAGGTATACAAATCAACCAAACTAAATTCCCACGAAAGCTAGGAAGGCTGACATTTCACTGCTATAAAATCCACCATAGCAGAACAGTGTCTAGAGACTACCATAACATTTGTGCACCACTCATTGTTGGTATAAATGCACATATCAACATCCTGTTTCTTACTGTACCACGTGTTGCCTCTGTCTGAGCGTTAAATAGTCTATTTTGTTGTTCAGAGAGCATGTATTTGCTAGTAGGAGGGATGGGAGAGCGATTCTATAGATTTGCTCTTAGTTTAGCACAAAGGCCTGCCTGCTTGCCGCGCTTCTGAGTTCGGTAACACTGTTTTCAAGTGAACTTCTGCTGACTAACGACCCCAAGCTTCTCCAAGGTTTCATGGGCCACTCCGTGTAGACAGGACTATCATGTCCAGTGTTGATTTGTTATGTTTTTAGTATTGTAGAAAACCTCTACAGTCATACATGCATTGTATTGGAACACTTAGGCAATGACACATCAGTAGAAAAACATTTAGCAATGATACTGAGCAACATGAAAAGGCCATTGTGCAGACGTCTGCTTACACAGCCATTATGCTACATCCAAAAAAAGTTAAGATTTTCACCTGTTGAAATGTATCTATGGGGCATATGGTCAAATTTTGCATAGTCAAGAAATTCACAAACCATTAAACCATACCCCAAAGGTGACTTAATAAATGTCAAAATTTTTCTGAATAATAAATAGTGAATACAAAATTTTTATTCAACACAAAATGAGTTTAAGTTTCAAAATAGCTTCATCTTTTGTCTATCATTTTCATCCCCATCATATAACAGGTAAAACAGTTTTGATTTATATGAAAATTAAAATTTTAAAGTAACCTTTAAACGTATGTATATATTAAAATGCTATTTTCATATATACTCTCTCAAATGTTAATTTAAACTTGTTATTTTACTGTGTGTATTTGATACAAAAGAGAACTTTAGGTCTTAAAATATTACACTATTCAAGTAATAAAATGATCTAATTTTCTGTAGTTTATTTTAACTTTTATCATGAGCTACTTGTGGCAAAAGTTTACAAGTGTGATTAGCGCTATCCTTCACTACAAGCAAAAGCACTTGTGCCCTTTAGCATACTGTGATTTTAATTACCACATACATAGCAGCTTTCACAGTTTTTAATTGTTTTCCTGCTGTACATATATAAAGCAATACTTTTGTTCCTTTATAACCAAAAATCAACCAAAATACTGTCACGCACTTTTCCTTTGTGTACTTAAATCCCTACTGGAGTTTCATTTAATTGAAATCTATTCCACCTACTCTGTTAAAAGTATAATACCACACACCACTGTTGTTTCCCAGCTATAAGGTTGCAGTGCATTAAAGATCTGTTTTAACATTCAAACTGCAACTCTGACAGGAAAAACATTGTTCTTTAATATTGCCTATCAAGTATTTATTTACCAGTTTACATAAGGTTAAAAAAGACTAAAATACTCAACACAAAAATATAGAATTTTAATTTGAAGGATGTATGCAGGCTAGATTTTATTCATTATATTAATGTTCTTAATGTTTTTAACCAATAACAGAGTTACTATAAATGAACCATGAACAATAATGTGGAAATAAAAACTGATCATTATTCTGTGTTCAAAGTTTTATGGAAACACATAAGAGATATCTCAAAGCTATTGGGACAGAAATCAAGCAGAGGTAATCAAAATTCTTTATATAAATTGAACAAATATGTTTGCAACTCTGGCTTACAATCAGAGAAAACAAATGAACTAATAACTTTGCGTTCATGAATACGTATCTGACCAACTTCAGATAATTAATCAATGTTCCGTGTTTAAATCAAATCAGGAGCAGTGTAAGTTTGCTCAAACAACATGTCCTAAAAAAGGTGGCGGTGGAGCAAGATGCTGTAAAAGTTAATTCTTTGCAAAAACAGATGAATATCATGAAAAAACCAGCCATGTAGAACTCTCAATTCAGTTTCTTCCATTTGCAAAGCTTTTGAACAATGTTGTTGAGTTAAAAGAAATCACATATTCTTAATTGAAATATATTCAATCATTTATGTTAATCTAGCAATTCCAACATTTTATTCTCAATATGACATCTTTTGAACTAGAAATAGTCTATATCCCAACTAATAGATTTTCAAATCAGTTAATCTATTAGGATCTAGACTTACTGTAATTACAGCCCCAGGCTTTACCTTAAGAAGCAGGCCTCAAGTCTCCACTGAGGCCTAATTACCAAAATCAGCCTTACCTAAAAATTCAAGAATCAGGCTTTTCACCTGTTAAAGTATAACGCAGAGTAAAGGCTTCTAAATTCCAAATAAACATTAAAAAAGGGGAAAATAATAATAATTCATTACATTTATATAGCACTTTTCTCAGTACTCAAAGCACTATCCACACAGGGAGAAACTGGGAAGCGAGCCCACAATCTTCCACAGTCCCCTTACTGCAAAGCAGCAGCACTACCACTGCGCCACCTGTGAGGACGGGGAAAGCATGGTAAACGCTCTGGCCAAGTTAACATGCTCCATATTGTAATAATAATAAAATGCTATTCAAAAACAAAAATGAAAAACTAAATCAAAATTAAGTTATTGCTTAAGAAAACAATCTAAATCCATATTCAAAATCCTAAACCAGAGCAGAAAGTCCAAAACCAAAAGGAATTATAAAACAAAAATGCACAACAATCCAGAACACAGGATAATTAAAAAATGGAAGCCGAACAACAACAGTTAAAAAGTAATGCCATAAATGTGATTTTTACTGCAATGTCAAAGGGTTATACCTCCTTGGGTTAAATATATACTGTATAATTGACACAATAATAATACAATATTTCATTCAAAAAATATCAAACAATTAAAAAACAAAATGATAATCACAAAACAGAAGACAAAAATATTTTCAATAACAAAAAGACTGAATGAAAAGAGATCCAAGCCATTGACAAACACTGACTATTCAATAACACAATCCCAATTTTATATAACGTCAGTTACTAAATGCAGCATCACAGGGTAATTTACATACCAAACAAAGATACATTTCAATTAGTGTGATTTTCCTGTGCACAGGCATGCTTTTTCCACAAATGTTCATTTAACTATTAATTCAGCATACTGAAAATGGCAGGTGGCGCAGTGGTAGGCTGCTGCCTCGCAGTTAGGAAACCAGGGTAACTTCCTGGGTCCTCCCTGCGTGGAGTTTGCATGTTCTCCCAGTGTCTGCGTGGATGCTCTGGTTTCCTCCCACAGTCTAAAGACATGCAGGTTAGGTGCATTGGTGATTGTAAATTGTCTCTAGTGTGTGTGGGTGTGTGTGTCCTGCGATGGGCTGGTGCCCTGCTCAGGATTTGTTCCCCGCCTTGTGCCCTGTGTTGGCTGGGATTGGCTCCAGCAGACCCCCGTGACCCTGTAGTTAGGATATAGCAGGTTGGGTAATGGGTGGATGAAAATGGCTGAGAAGTGAATATCATAATTTGTGGATGTAAAATAGTTTTTGTCATTTCTCTACATTCTGTACATTTTCTACAAAGCAACACACCCAAAGACAGTTGAAAAGCACAGGGCAAAGAAGGGGACAAGGTATAGAGGTATAAAACTTGGCTGTAAATGCCTGAAGAAGAATTTAAAATTGTAATACATTTAAATGTCTAATCTTAGAAATACTGGGCTTTTTGGGAAGCTAGGGCATTGAATGTAATGTATCAAATGAGGCACTTATTATTCTGGAATATTCTGTGTGTGTCATAATGTACACTATTAGACTGTGTATAAACAGTATTGGTGTGTTCTGTGAGGTAATTCAATAAAGAAGTAATACCTCCTCTGCTTTCCTTGTTGGCTCCATTATTGAACATAGACATCGTAACAGTGGCATTCTCTTACTAAATGTTATGGCACCCAAGACTTAGCTTTTTGGGTGTTTATTTAGAAATTTTGTAATGGTTATCAACCTGATTACTTTTCTTTTGTACTTTAATTCCACATATAATATTTTAATTTTGGGTGGCAAGGTGGCGCAGTGGTAGTGCTGCTGCCTCGCAGTTAGGAGACCCGGGTTCGCTCCTGGATCCTTCCTGCATGGAGTTTGCATGTTCTCCCTTTCCTCTGGATACTCCGGTTTCCTCCCACAGTCCAAAGACATGCAGTTTAGGTGCATTGGTGATCCTAAATTGTCCCGTGTGTGTACCCTGCGGTGGGCTGTCGCCCTGCCTGGGGTTTGATTCCTGCCTTGCACCCTGTGTTGGCTGGGATTGGCTCCAGCAGACCCCTGTGACCCTGTAGTTAGGATATAGCGGGGTGGATGGATGGATTTTAATTTTGCTTTGTTTACACTTATTTCATGTCCTGAAGGCAGGGCGACCAGATTCTCCCTGAAAGAACACGAGAGGGCTTCTCTAGGCAAATGAGTGTTTATTGGGGAGCTATGACTGAGGGTATTGTGGTTTTATAATGATGTACTGCATATAAATGCATTTACACACAAATATCAAAAGAATAAACAAATAAATACTACCTTCACAGCCACTTATATCAAAAGGTACTTTATTACTTATGTACTTTAAAGAACAATTTATGCACTTGCTGGGGTTGTATTGCTATGTTACAATGCTATCTACTACCACTTTAACACTGCTTGGGGTGATGATAGCTCATTTGAATTAGAAAGTCCTATACAATCACACAGATGGTATCTTATTTACGCTTCTGAATAATATGTGAACAGACCTATGCTTGCATAAATAATGTCTGCTTCAAGTCCTGGCCTACTTGGCACACCTATATTTGGCGTTGCAGGTGGCAAACAGGATGGACAGGCATCCCAGTCAGAAGGCAGGAAGATCATTTACCCGGACAGGAGACTCTGAGTAAGCATAAAGACATCCCAGGGATGAATCTTTGGGATCTGATTTTGTTGAGAGTAATCAGGAGATCAAGCAGGCATCAGCTGATTGGCTGCTAGCTGAGGGCATTCATACAGCCGATGCACCTACAGTAAGGTTCACCTGGGAGGAATACCCAGACTTCGATCCGTGGGAGCCAACCTGGCTACCGGACTTCACAAGATGACACGGCTTGCTGTTGGACTCGACAGATACCAGCCGCTGGACTTCTTCAGGCTGTTCTTTCCTAAGGTTGCCTTTCAGCTACTGTCGGGCGAGACAAACAGGTATGCTGAGCAATTTTTTAAATCATGGGGTGTGCTTGCACAGCATTCTCGTTTTTCAAAGTGGAAACCCACAACAAAAGATGAGGTAAAGGGCTTTGTGGCATTATCATACTTTGCAGGTCTTGCTTTGTAACATGTATTTGAAATCAACTATTTGACAAAAATAAATATTTTTTGTTGATCTCACATGTTAAACCATTGCTTTGTGTTCTTTTACAAAAAGTGAGTTTTTGGAAAAATATGCAGTCTTGGGAGAAAAGAAATAAAAAAGTCAGCCCTAAAAGAGTTAAATACCAGTAGCGTCAAAAATGCATTATCAGTGGACCTTCTCACAGGCTCTGTTGACGTATGTAATAACCTGCCGGGACAAGAGGGGGCTCTATCGCTAACACTGTTGTCTCCTTCTTTCACCACACTGCCGAGAAACTGCCCAGTGAGAGCAAATGATCCCTCCTCTTCCAGTTAAGTCTCCATAAAAACCAAAGCCTCCTGGAAGGAGGCATCATTTCCGGCACAAGCTAGATAGAAGCTACCCACCGGATGGAGCTTCACTACCGCTGTGACTCAAACTTTGGCTAATTAGCCCTGCTGCCTGTTTTGTTTGTTTTGATACCCCGCATAACAGAAAATGCAAGCTAAAGAGCATTTCTTTTTGTTTTCCTTTTGGTGTTGGAAAATAAATGGGATAACCCTGTTGGCACCCCAGATTTTCTCAGTTCATGGAACTGTCAGTCCTGCACCTGGACACAGTAAGCAGACTCTTCCAAAATCTAGTCCACTACTTGGACTGGAAGTTTGCATTGGAAATGATTTGAAATTAAAAAAAGAGCCAAGCCTATTAGGAAGACCAATAATTCCCAGAGATAAAAGGCAATGTTGTTATCTGGCTGATAGATACTTGAGTGATTTTTGAGAAATTTCTGAAAGGCTCTTACAATTGAAGGATTTATTTTCTAAGAGAGATTCAATAGCATGCAAGCAAATAAAGAAATTTGATTGAACAATCCACTTTATCCATCTCTGTAGAGGGAAGGATTTAGCGGTGAAGGAGTCAAATAGTTTAAAATGCATTAATGGGACCTAAATTACTTCTTTCTTTCAACAGATCGGAAAATCTACTTACTTGTTTAGTTTCACATAATATTTCTTTTCCTTCACTGTGCAACACCTCATGCAAACACACATTCATTCCCAGGATGGCCACCCTACAGTGTGAACATCAGAGCAATTTATACATCAGATGCACCATCACCAATAAGTTAATTTACACCATTTAAATTAGTTGTTTACTGGTATCTGGATGAGGGTGATGATTCACTACTCATGTGTAAACAAATGTTTACATAAATAGAAAAGTTACACGGAAACCACACATTCTAAGTTTGCTAAATACATTAATGGTGCTGTGGAAAAAAATAAAAAAAAATTGCATGTAGCTAGCATTAAGGTAATCGGAAGGAGACTGCACTTCTAATTAAGAAATAAAAGCTCAAAGCAATAAGCCATTTTTTTCACTCTGTCTTTGTAACCACTTTGTTGTGTGAATCTTTCAAGTAGTTGTATCATCATCTCTTTTGTGTTTTGAATTCAGTCTACAGTTTACTACATGGACCTGATTCATTTCATATCATATGAATTAATTTCACAGTCACTTGTATTTCAATTTGCCCTTTTCATGTTCTTCTAGGAGGTTTTTATGACATTCAGCTGTAAATCACAAAGTTACAGCTTCAGTCTCTGCCTGTGATTATTTTGTGACCTCAAATAAACTATTTCGTCTGTCAGCATATCTTTGAACATACAAAGTACATGGAAAAGATCTGTCCTGTACAAAGATGCTATATAAAATAAAGGGTCTTTGCATTTTTGTTTTTACATTGCCTACCATAAATGAATACACCCCAAAAGATTTTTCAGAAAATCACCTGTTTCTATGTGGATTCTATACCATAAAATGGTCCAGCAAATCTGGTTTGTTTGTTGCAAATGAAATGTATCATTACAAAAAACAAAAATTGATTTTGTTTTACAAAATAATTTAAGGCCATAGTGCAAAAAGTTGTACACCCCAATGAAGGTCTTAGGAATAACACTTAATAAAACGCTAATTAACAGGAATTCAACAACAGATAAGTCTAATCAATCATCACAAGTAAAATCTCCTCCCATGCAATGCTGACACAAAAAAAGTCACTAGAAAAGCATTGCTAATCAGTCAGAATACAGTAGGAAAAGTGATTCACAAATTCAAAAAGGATGGACTTGTGGTAAGCTCTCTGAGACGTCCTGAGTCATGTGATAAGAAGATTTGAGGATAATCGCCATATAACTTCATCAACATTAGCTAAAGCATTAGAAAGCCAAAATCTGAGACCTGTTTCTCATGGCACAATACAATGTATGCTGCAGTAGAAAGGCATGCAAGGGTGTTGTCCATGAAGGAAACCACTGCTAAAGCCCATGCAAAAAAAATCCCATTTGGTATTTACCAGAGCCCATGTTGATAAAGGTGAAGACTATTGGGACTCTATACTTTTTTATTACTGACAGCATCCAAACTGTATGGCATCACAAGAGCGCATAGTACAATAAAAATGGCAAGATACCCACAGTAGAGCATGGTGGTGGCAGTGCGGTTATATGAGTGATAAAGGTATTTAGGAATTGCACTTCTTTAATGGCATCATGATTTCACACATATACTGGGAAATACTGCAGGAGGAGAATCTTCCAGCTCTCTGTGTTCTGTGTTGCCGGGCACTCTTTCAACATGATAATGACCCAACACATACATCCAAAGCCACTGCTGCATCTCTGATAAAAAAAATAGGATGAAAGTGATTCAGTGGCCAAACATCTCACCCGACCTCAACCTAACAAAACACCTGCAGTGACTTCTGAAAAGACAGATTGAGTTTCATTCTCGATCTAGCATCCAGGCTGTGAAAGAACTCATTCTTCAAAAATGGAGGAAGATAGACACGGTAGTATGTCATCAACTTGTTCATTCCATGTCTAGAAGAGTTTCAGCTGTCCCTAAGAATCACGGAGGCCGTACAAAATATTACATATTATGGAATTGTAGTAGTGTAGTGTTTTTGCAACACCTTTTTTGTAATATATTCTTATTCAAATGATGTTGGTGACCAATCCTTTAAGTTGTTAATAAAACAAATGTTTAATACAACTCAAGTATTGTCAAAATTCTGCTACTTACTATGGTTTTCCCTGAAAATTTAATAAAGATCATAATTTTCAAAGGGGCTGTAGTCATTTAGGCAGAGTACTGTAGATAGTTGTATCAAAGTAACAGTGCCATCAGAAAAAGCCATTAATTGTTCAAAGAACACAGATAACTGTAACTTAAGGTTTTCCAAGAGAAGGAGTAGATGAAAGATTTTTTTCATTAATACTATGCTTTTCCAAAAATTATAGTAACCTGCTCCTTAACTGCAATACTGTAAATAAATTGTAATGGTTACTGTCAATTAACAAAATAGGGTTGTGTTCCAAAGAAGTCACATAATCACCATTAACTCTTTCAGTAAAATGCTCAAAACTAGGGATGTATTGTAAATGATTTGAAAAGAAATTGTTAGCAAGATGTGAGCCATCATGATGACAGTAAACAGAAATAATGGAAGTCTGTTTTTTTTTTTTTTTAATTTTCTCTTTTTTTGTGACAAATAAGAAGCAAAATATCTGTATTACTAAACTAATCTCAATGAGTGGTACTGAGGATCATGCATGGATTTGTAAGGAAATAAGGTACGTTAAAATGACTTAGTACCCACTTGTCCCAGTTTAGCTAAAGGTAAACAACACTCTTGACTTCTCTCAGAACATGCACTGTAGATATCCTTTAATATCTCTCTATTATAAAAAAAATCCTGGAGAGAAGCAGTAGGGCGACAAGACGTGATCTTCACGTTAAGATCATGGAAGACACGTAAAAGACCCACGAGACTAAAGAGATTGGCCACGGAGCATCTCGCAGGGACCTTAAACATGAGACTTTTTGCCAAGAGATTGACCCAGGACCGTCTCGCAATGACATAGAACATGAGATTCTTGCAAGACTTGCCCTACTTACAACCAAATAAGAGCACGGGCAGCAATACACTCAGTCGAGTTTTGGCTTTGAGCACACACAGATCCAGGGCTCTCAGCGCATATAAAGCGTTTAAGGACAATACGTTATAAATGGAACGTAGACGGCTAAGTGAAGAAGAAAGCAGTGCGGAGAAAAGAGACTCAAAAGCGTTGGAGAGACAAAAAAGAAAAAGAATAATCTAGGTGCAAATTCAGAAAATAAGGAAAGTAATTATCAGCCCAGAACAAGTGGAATTGAAAAAAAAGCACATCCAATCTGGACGTTGGCACTATACACATGCAGAGCAGGTTAGAGATTATGAAAGCAGTGGAATTCGAAAGTCTCAAAAAAAAAAAAGGCGCAATACACATGTGGAGAAAGTTAAAGAATATGAAAGTAGGAAAATTACAAAGTATAAAAAAAAAGAAAGTAAAGATCACAGTAGCGCAAACAAACGGAAATTATTATTCGAAAAAGGGAAAATAATCACCACGGACCAGGTGTCATTGAAAAAAAAAGCAGGATAAAGCGAGGTCAGAAATAAAAGACAGAGTAGGAAACAAAGTAAAATGTCATAAAGAGGTTAAAAAACAAGGGGGCTAAACACATGCAGAGCTGGATAGAGATAATGAAAACAGGAATTCAAAAGACTCAAAAAAAACCATAGGTACGAAACACATGCAGAGCAAGATACAGAATATAAAAGCAGGAAAAAATGACAGTGTCAAAACAAAGAAAGTAAACATCGCATTAGCGCAATGAAAGAGAAATTATTACTCGGAGAAATAACGAAAAGGCGAATAGAGATTGAATATATGGACATAGGCGATATGTCAGAAGTATGTAAATACTGTAAGGCTTTGAAGTTTAAGTCAAGAGAATTTCAAAAACGGAGTTTAACTCACATGCATTTATTGGTTACTTTGCAAAAAAAAATTATTAACTGCTGATGATGTAGATTGTTTTGTCTGTGCTGAAATTCCAAACAGAGAAAGCTATCCTGAATTATGGTACAAAGTCATTAAACACATGTCTCACTGACCTCATTTAAAAGATTCCAAATATTGTTTTTACAGGAGTTCTGAAATAAAAGTGAAACTAATGAAATAGCAACAATTCAAAGAAAAAAAATCTTAAAAGTGTGTATCCAGAAAAATAAAAACAGGAGTTGGTGAGCGAAGCGAGCAGGGGGCAAAGCCCCCTAGTGTCCTTTAGTAATATATGGCTATTCAGACTCTAGAATTGTTCCTTTTTGGAATTATTTATGCTACTCATATCTTTATAGTTGCGTCCTGTGTTGGCTGGGATTGGCTCCAGCAGACCCTCGTGACCCTGTAGTTAGGATATAGTGGGTTGGATAATGGATGGATGGATGGATATCTTTATAGTAATAACAATTCAGACTACTTTGTGTCTCTTTTCTTAACTGTGAGATACACATTTTGCATTAATTTGCAAGGCTTTCTTTAATGTAAGGCTCTTGAATGTATGCACCTTTATGCAGCGTCTAAAGTTCCTGAGGAAACTAATAGCATTAGCCTGCTTGTATTTAGGAAGGACATTTTTTATGAAAAATTCTATACTTATCATGATTAGTTCAAAAAGGGCGGTCATGAAAGTATAAAGTAGTTGACATTTTCCAGTGAAATTTGAGGCTCGCCTATGGGCAGTGTCTGGTGCAAGCCCTAACCTTTACTGTCAGCTCTCCAGCTGCCTGACATGCTACTCCACAAAGGCTGACAATGACCAGTAATATTAAATTGCAGTTCAGGATAAACCTCTGAAAAAGCAGGCATATTAGTAAATAAAAATGCTAATATAAAGTCTGAAATTGAAAAACAGATGCACTAGGCAGTCAGGAGATGAGACACAAAAAGACAATACATTAGAGAGGGAATCTAACAACAGTGTTCAAAATACAGGCAGTTGGTCATAAATAATAACCAAAATATTAGCTAAAACTAGATACAGTGCATCCGGAAAGTATTCACAGCGCATCACTTTTTCCACATTTTGTTATGTTACAGCCTTATTCCAAAATGGATTAAATTCATTTTTTTCCTCAGAATTCTACACACAACACCCCATAATGAGAATGTGAAAAAAGTTTGAGGTTTTTGCAAATTTATTAAAAATAAAAAAAACTGAGAAATCACATGTACATAAGTATTCACAGCCTTTGCTCAATACTTTGTCGATGCACCTTTGGCAGCAATTACAGCCTCAAGTCTTTTTGAATATGATGCCACAAGCTTGGCACACCTATGCCTTGCCAGTTTCGCCCATTCCTCTTTGCAGCACCTCTCAAGCTCCATCAGGTTGGATGGGAAGCGTCGGTGCACAGCCATTTTAAGATCTCTCCAGAGATGTTCAATCGGATTCAAGTCTGGGCTCTGGCTTGGCCACTCAAGGACATTTACAGAGTTGTCCTGAAGCCACTCCTTTGATGTTTTGGCTGCGTGCTTAGTGTCGTTGTCCTGCTGAAAGATGAACCGTCGCCCCAGTCTGAGGTCAAAAGCGCTCTGGAGCAGGTTTTCATCCAGGATGTCTCTGTACATTGCTGCAGTCATCTTTCCCTTTATCCTGACTAATCTCCCAGTTCCTGCTGCTGAAAAACATCCCCACAGCATGATGCTGCCACCACCATGCTTCACTGTAGGAATGGTATTGGCCTGGTGATGAGCGGTGCCTGGTTTCCTCCAAACATGATGCCTGGCATTCACACCAAAGAGTTCAATCTTTGTCTCATCAGACCAGAGAATTTTGTTTCTCATGGTCTGAGAGTCCTTCAGGTGCCTTTTGGCAGACTCTAGGCAGGCTGCCATGTGCCTTTTACTAAGGAGTGGCTTCCGTCTGGCCACTCCACCATACAGGCCTGATTGGTGGATTGCTGCAGAGATGGTTGTCCTTCTGGAAGGTTCCCCTCTCTCCACAGAGGACCTCTGGAGCTCTGACAGAGTGACCATTGGGTTCACTTCTCCCCCGATCGCTCAGTTTAGATGGCTGGCCAGCTCTAGGAAGAGTCCTGGTGGTTTCGAACTTCTTCCACTTACGGATGATGGAGGCCACTGTGCTCATTGGGACCTTCAAAGCAGCAGAAATTTTTCTGTAACCTTCCCCAGATTTGTGCCTTGAGACAATCCTGTCTCAGAGGTCTACAGACAATTTCTTTGACTTCATGCTTGGTTTGTGCTCTGACATGAACTGTCAACTGTGAGACCTTATATAGACAGGTATGTGTCTTTCCAAATCATGTCCAATCAACTGAATTTACCACAGGTGGACTCCAATTAAGCTGCAGAAACATCTCAAGGATGATCAGGGGAAACAGGATGCACCTGAGCTCAATTTTGAGCTTCATGGCAAAGGCTGTGAATACTTATGTACATATGCTTTAATTTTTTTATTTTTAATAAATTTGCAAAAATCTCGAGTAAGCTTTTTTCACATTGTCATTATGGGGTGTTGTGTGTAGAATTCTGAGGAAAAAAACTAATTTAATCCATTTTGGAATAAGGCTGTAACATAACAAAATGTGGAAAAACTGATGCGCTGTGAATACTTTCTGGATGCACTGTAGCTACAACACAAAGTAAATGGTTATAAAAACTCTAGACTCACAACCAAGAAAACAAATTGCTACACAAGGGAAACCTTGTGGAATTTTGCAAAGGTCCACATTTCAGTGCTCAAGTAAAGCACTATCTAAACTCCACTGATTTATTTTCTGTGCTCCTCCATGACATGATTGCTACATAATAACCATTGCATAGCAGCAGATAATGATAGTAGGAATCAGCTAACCTCCGAAAAGGAGCACTAAAGGCATTTTGGGGTCTTAGTAATCAGGCCACCAGACATTATAACCTAAATGGTAGGATAAGGTATTCCCAATGCCCACTGGGGGTATTGAATGCTGTTTTTACCTTGGTAGATTCCTTTAAGGGAATTTGTTAACAGCCTTTTATCGTGTCGAGAGTGGTTAAACATTGAGTTTTTCCAAGCTGCTCGAGGAGGTCATCTGCTTGGAACTTACGATAAGCATCAAAACAAGAGACTTGGTATAAATGACAGCAACAGTTGAGATTTAGTATTAACACAATTGTACTAGACTAGGGGCTGAAACTCTCTTCAATTACACCTAGATCTAGCATTCATTTGATTTACAACTCCACTTCTGTCTTCTTTGACTCCAGCAAGCGATTTCCTTGTTTGTGAATATGACCCCTGGATCAGTCAGAATGTCATTTTCATTGAGGGAAGTCAGTCAAGGGTTTTGTATTAACAACTTCTCTTATAGGGAGAATAGCAGATCCCAACTTTGATTTTTGAGAGGATTTTAAGTCTTCACCAAAATTAAGTGTTAGAGAATTGACAAACAGCGATCCACCAGTGCTGAGTTAGGGGAAGGGTCATTCCACTGCTTTAATAAATTAGCATGATAGACAAGCTACTTGGGGTGTTGGTTAGGCTGACATACCAATTAGACAATGTGGACGAAGGTTCGAGGCAAACAGCAGGCAGACAGCAGATTTAAAGTAAAAAGCAATTTCTTTATTCTTGGCGGCAGAGAGACCACTCCAGCCCTGTCAGGTAGGATCACTGATAGTCACCAGCAATAGCCCAATCTTGGGGGGGGGGGGGGCCAAAAAGAGTAGTGTTGCTGCCAGAATCAATACGAGACAGTAGTTTGTACCTGTTAATTTCAGCATTGCCAGTAAATGGAAGAGTGAGAGGATTAAGGGTGAATACAGCAGAGTACCTGCAGCTATGTGCCCACTTGGAATCAGATGGCCCTTCAAGCTGGGGACTGTTTGGGACTATACAACCCAGTTCTCTACTCTTTTCTTTGAGCTATCATCTTAAGCTCTTTTCTCTCTGACTTAATCTTTGAAGGTTGTGTTGATCATGGTATTTTTTGGGTCTTTCAAATTGTAACACTTTCAATGCCTTTTAATCATCTCAACCAGACCTTCCATATTGGACCAAGTTTGGCGTTGTATAAGCCATGTGAGGCTCTCAGGCAGTGTGCGTACTATATAATCACACACTATCTGTACCACTCTGTCCACCGTGTTGTGGGAGAAACTATCTAGCCATTTTTCCTCATAATTTGAAAACTTGTCTGCAGGTTGGCTTTTCTGTATTGACCCTCCAATCACTGCATTCTTTTCATCTGGTTGTTTGATGTCACTCTCTATCTTGCATGGATTTCTTTTTTGCCAATTTCTTCAGTGGCCAGTTGTGTCTTGTTGCAGTTCTTTCAAATACAGTAGAAAGACTTTAATATCATCATTTGTCTGCAATGGAACAAGTACCTGTGATGGTCCCAGTTTTCTTTCACTCCATAGAGCCTCTTGTGAGATACGCTGCACCTCCACCTTGGTGAAATTGCTCACTGTGTTGCAACCTGCACTTGAAATTCATCAAGTTTTCTGATTACTTCAGTGGAGTTTCACCTTTTTTGCCCAGTGGCTGTAATACAGGAGAGAAAATGAAAAAGTCAGGACAAAAACAAAGGGTTAGGTACTAGCCGGTAGCCCCAATTAATCTGCAGGTTGAATAAATGGAAAAGAAAAATGCACTAACAGGTTCAGAACAGAGTGTGACACTGTTTAAACACAACTACGCTTCTGAGAGAAAAATTTGTCATCCTCAGCTGCAGGTCTTCATTGAACAGTGACTTCTGTTGACTTTTGAGTTTTAAGAGTTCCGAATCTGAAGGAGTTGGACTTCGTGGGTGGAACCAGAAACTGGGTCACTTGTCATCCTGTTGGCGAGCCTCTGAATTGTTGGCAAAAAGGAAGATGAAGCTGTGGACAGTGCCTCCACTCTGTTAGCTCATCAGAGCCTTGAAGATGTCCCCTAAGCTTACCATCTCTTGATTCTTTACCTTATTTGCCTTCATGGCCTTTATTTTCATCCTGAGTCAGAACAACAAGACATCTTTCAATAGCACTGAATGAAACAGCTGTTGTTGTGTCTGTTGCACTTACCATGCTGCATAATGCCTGGCAAATGTTTATCCAGAGGGCATAGATGAAGGTTTCCCAAAATTAACCTGGCTCTATCCAGAGCTTTCTCTTTGGCTTGAGTCACTAGTTTATTAATAACAGCTGCAGCTGGAGTATAATCAGGTAGAGCAATATAAACAAAAAATTCTAATCTGATAAATTAGTCATGGTGAAGAGTATAGTTGTGGTATTACACTGTAATACTTTAATGAACTTAGTATACCTCTGGTACTTCGCTGCAACATTAGATGGGTTGTAGTACTTCTTATTACACATACTAATCCACCTCTCTTTTTACCAGAAGTCTGATTTCAGTCCATCCTCATAAGAGAAAAACCCTCTAAATGTACAGCGATTGCTGACCGCCCAGCTTGCAAATGGCAGAAAAAATTGACCCGTTAACACTCTATAAGATGTTGTATTCAATTCAATCATGAGTTCATCTATCTTATTCTTAATACTAGCTGCATATCCCAGCATGATTGATGGTAATTAATTTTTTTTTAATAGAGTTATATAATCCCTCTTATTTACCACATTTTCGTGCTCACATAAGTTTGTCTTTTTAGTCTTCAAGTGCTAATTTTAAAATTTCCTTTTGATTAAGATGCACATAGGGAGTTTAAGACCAATCCGTATTTACAATGTGCATTGTGTCTTCAGAAATAAGGTTCTGTTGCTGTGGTATTCTGCTTAAACACACATTGGACACCTTTATCAGGAATGTAGTATGGAATGTAGTCAGAAATAAAATGGATCTAAGTAAAATAAACTAAGAAAAGTAAGACAAATGAAATAAGTACAAAAAGAGCAGAAAACCATGGTATTACCAGAGGAATGTATACCACTCAGTGAACTGAGTTTCTTCAAATTGATCTGCAGCTAACTCTATCACGATCATGTACTGTATTGCAATATTCCCTTAGTAAGGGGTCTCTTCCTGAAAATTTTAAAGGAAAGATGTTAGGTACTGTGGACGCTGGCCCGGACACAGACAGACGGACATCGTTTTTTGCACCCCACACACTTGTTTATTTACAAATTACGTGCACACAAACCCCAGTGCCTCTTGCACCGATTCCCCAATGTCCAGGCCACACTCTTAGTCACTGTGCCTTTCTTTTGGCCGCCTCCCGTCCTCTCTCCAGCTCTGTCTTTCTTCCTCCCGACTCTCGCCCCCGACTGGAGGGAGGCGGCCCCTTAAATGGGAACCCGGATGGGCTCCAGCTGCTTCCCGGCAATCGGTCCCGGCCACACCCCAGTGTGGCGGAAGTGCCGGCTGCGCACCCGGAAGCCGTCCCGGTGTGCCCTGTCGTCTTCCCCCCAGCACTTCCTGGTGTGGCGGAAGTGCTGGGCTCCAGGGTTCCTCAGGCACCTGGGCGCCGCCTGGCGGTGGCCACGGGCCACTACAGGGTTGGGCTTCCAAGCCCTGTACCCGAGGCCCCCAACATAACCAGGACGGACGCCCCCTCGCGGTCTGGAGGAGGCACAAGCCCTCCTCTGGTCCTCCTGGGCGGAGCCCGGCCGGGGACCACAGTACCTAAAAGAAACGCTTTATGACTGGTGTATTGTATATCTACACTGTATTTAATAGGACAGTTTTCCAAATGCAGTGAAGTTCTTGTCCAGTCACATTATCACCCTACCATAGAGACTCGCCTGAACATATGGTGATGACCAGCGTCATAAGCAAACGCATCTCAGAGGTACTGGAGTTTCCATTCCATAACAAACGGTGCCCTGTCTTACACTTCATTATCAGGATTACAGAGCACACCTCCAAAATCAATAAAGGAGAGTTTTCCCTACCAGTCAGTTCATCTTTTCACCACTCACGTTCTGTCTTTCTCTACACCGCAAACACTCCTCCTTGTTGTCTCCTGACTCCCCTACTCCCCCTTCCTTCTGCCGCATCTTCCTTTTTCTCCTCCACTTCTACTGTCATTTATCTTCTAAGAGGTGTGTCCACTCCTTACTAACAGAAGCCTTTCTGTCAGCCCCATCACTTACTCCATTCCAGCCTTTCTGCTCCCCCACACCGAATCACCAGCTGCCTGTATGTCACAATATATTAAACATTGAGAAATATACTGTATATGACAATGAAATGCTAAATGAATTTTTTTTCCAAAGACAGATTTAATGTTAATGTGCAAATTTTAGTGTTGCTTAAAATACATGTTTTTTGGCGTTATCTGCAAAAACCTTGCATCAGTAGAATTATGGCTTCCCTTCTTGCCTTCTTGTTTTCTTTGTTGCTTTTGTTTTTTTGTTTGTTTTCATGATTTTCTAACATGAGACATCTGGATTATATAGACAAAATACACATCTTTAACTTCTTTCTCTAAAACTCATTTTGTTTTCTTTTGTAAAAAACTTTTTCATTCAATCCTGATGTGAGATGGACCGATAAACATTTACTGACCTGAAATAGTGGCCTACCGGATAGTGTACACAATCCAGCTTGCTTGCCCACTAAGTTCACTCTATCCAAAGACAAAGTATTTTTAATTTTTATCCAATAATGTGAAATACCAATAAATCTGGATAAAATCATATCATATTTTCACCCATAAATGTTCATGTTTGGGTAGAAATTAATACTTTTTAAATGAAATTATCATTAAATTAATTTTTAAATATAGCTTAGATAATAATATAAGCTTAGCTTATAATAATATAAGCTTAGCTTATAATAATATAAGCTTAGCTTATTAATGTTGCAAATATTGATGCCATCCATAGCAGTGAAAAGACAACTCCAGGATGCTTAAGAAACTTAAGAGTTTTAAAGAAAAAGCCATACCTGAAACTGAAAAATCAAAAGAAAAGTTTAAAACAGACAAAGGTTTGGAATCACCAAGATATCTACTGTGTGTAAATGTGTGTGTTTTCGTTCACCCTGTAATGGGCTATTAAGTTAACACACACTGTTCCTGCTTTGCTAAGATAAGCTCCAGTTAACTGTGACCCTGTTCTGGTTCAGTGGGTTTGGAGAACTATTGCACAAATGGATATCAGAAAATATAGTCTGAATGTATCAAACAGAAGTGCCATTGCTTTGCCTTTGATTTCAGAAGGAAAGAGACTGACATGTATCAGACATCTTATTTTTATTATTATTAAATGAATAATAGAATTAATTAGAAAAGAATATGAAAAAATTAAACTATCAAATTATATAACTGAGTGCAGAAATATAAGTAGATTCAAACCCATGTTAACAATACCATGCTATTTTGAGGCTAGTGTAACATCAGACTGTACTACATTACCATTACAAACTCATCTAAACTTCTAAACACTTCAACTTACATGACAAAAATAAAGAAAGGATTATAATGTTCCACCCATCTATTTCTAAAGCCACTTATCTCAGTACAAAGTCTCCTGGCTTGGAGCTCAAAATCTTTGTGATTTTTGTTTTCATTGAGGCTAGCAGTTGAAAGTGCCTTTGAGAGAAATATAATGATGATAGAGAAGTAAAGGGTTCTCTTATTACATATAAAAATTAAAAACACTAATGTAACATAACAAAAACACATTGTCACATATGAAGGGCTTCATTTTAGCTTTACAATTAATTTATGTCAAACCTATTTTCTTGATAGTGAAATTCATATAAAAATAAAGAGCCAAATGAGTGGATGGTGGTTCCTAGAATGCAAATGTAATGGTACTGAGATAAGAATTTAGAGTGTTTAAATTAAGTTATTGGATTACTTCTAAAAAGATATAATTGAAGTCATATATCAAAATTTCAATATCATTACGGGAAAAGGAGACATAAAGCTTCAGAAAATATTAATAGTTTAATCTAAAAAGAACTTCTAAAATTAAAATAGGCCGAATTTCCTTTACTAATATTGGGCACAAAGTGGTAAAACATTATGGTGAAATGTAAGGTTCGTGTTAACAAATATTAGATGATAATAACAAGTAAATTCGCTGAAAATACCTTTTGACTAAACAAGCAATCTGTTGCACTGGGGTTTACAGATGTTAACAGCTGTTTGATCCCTAATGCTGCCCTTATGACTACAGCAGAGTCTGCACCACAGTACTCTCGATGTTCAGACTGTTTAATCAGCTCCACTAATGAGACATAATCACATACTGGCAAAATGTCTCATTTTATTGGTCACTCTAAGAGAATCCCCATTGGGAAGTGTCATTAATCTGACTGTG
Source organism: Polypterus bichir lapradei (assembly GCA_026402145.1). Lineage (NCBI taxonomy): Eukaryota > Metazoa > Chordata > Cladistia > Polypteriformes > Polypteridae > Polypterus > Polypterus bichir. Next base: position 51,138,276 of record JANRMT010062837.1, read on the forward strand.
AAGCACTTTGTGTTGTACACATTTCCAGTGATGTTCTGTTTATTCTGAGAGTGTGTTCTCACCCCCTGCTTCTCCCTCAATGCTTTTAATGCTTTTAAAAAAATAAACTTCTTGAATCAAAATGTTAACTTAAGCAACCAAGCTTTCAAAAATTGGTAACAGAACAGCCTAAGTGATTCACAGGACTTCATCCTGGAGTCCAGTCAACTCTGGTAAAACATTGTAAGGAATAAGTACAGTATGTATGTGTCCCACTCCATTACTGCCTCCTATCATACTTATCTGAAAGAGCTTAGTGACATCAGTTTTGAACATAAACCAGAATTTTTTAGGTATAGTACATGGCTTGAATGGTCTTTCATATGAGTGTAAGGAAGCCATAGCCACTCTTAAGTAAAGAAGTGATGTGTGAAGAATGCAATCCTACTTACGATATCCAGGAAGGGAAGACTGTATGCCTCCATAACTCTTTAAAAACACTTTAATATGACACGCAGAGAATCACACAAACTAAGAATTCAGGACAGCTTATTCATGAACATTAAGTGGACTGGTAATGCTAAACTAGCCCTTAATATGTGTGTGCTCACCCTGCAATAGACTGGTGTCCTATCCAGGGTTTATTCTTGCTCTGTACATGATGTTTACTGGGTTAGACTCCAGCTTTCTCCCTCCCTTGGACAAGCAATTTTGTATGTTCAGTTTTGTTTAATCAATTTCTAGATGTATAATTTTCTAACCTTGTTCTGTAGCTTTTGTTTCAAAGTAGTCCCCTAGACTGATGTTAACTTGATTATGTTCTTTTGCAAGTTTCTTTGGATAAATGCATCTGCCGATGTGACTGAATGAATGTAAATATGAAATGTAAATGATAAGTGGGTTTAGAAAATGAATGGATCGATGAATGGATATTCAACAGAGTTTAAGGAGATCAGTTCTGGCACTGTCACATAAACACAAAGATGCCAACTATACCATAGGACTAAAGAGCACTGCTTTCAGATGCCAGACCATAGCTGGCAAAACTGAATGGCATAGCCCTATAGGTCAGAAAGTTCAAGTACCATTTGAGTTCCTTTCTTGTGAAGCATACTTCATTCCTTAATATTTTGACTGGATACTTGGGCAGATTAAGTCCTACCTCTATTGTCATAGCAATGAATTGTCACTGATTTTTAGATTTTTGAATTGTGTATGTGATATTTTGCCATTATGGTTTTGTCTACAAGTGCAATGAACATTGCCTGCTGCTTTAAAAAGCTCTTGTAATTTCAGAATAGGTTGGGCGTGCAATGCATGTCAAAAAAAGGGGTTAATAATGTAAACAAAATAGAGCACTACTAATCTTCTTCACAGAGATAGATGACTAATCATAGCCACCTCAGAAATACAATACAACAGTACAACCTACTTCTTGTACAGCATTCCTCACCAACTGTAGGAGCAGAGCACTGTGACAACTCTCAAGGCAAAATGCAAGAATAGAACACTCACATATAGGGATGCAGATTTGTTTAAATACATCAAAAACTAAGTAGAAACTAATGAACAAAAATGAAAAAGAACAATATCTGTCAATCATCTAATTGTAACATTGGCTTTTGTTCTTGACTCTGCTTGGAATAATACCAAAGAAACTCAAATATCCAAATGATGCATTTAGTGTATTTCTGATGAAAAAATACAAGGAGAACACGATGTACCAAAATAAATATGAGATATCCAAATGAAAACATTAGCTGCCCTCTTCTTTTACCTATCAGAGGCATCTATGCTAAACCTTTTTTGGTAAGTCATTCCATTTCCCTGCCTACTAAGTACTACCAAAGCATTCACTCTTCTTACCTCTCCTCTCCTCTCTCCATCTCTGTCCTTCTCTCTCTAACTAGCCTTTCTTCTTCCTCCCTCCACTGGGTATTCATCCCAAACTCACTTCTTCACTCCGGAGGCTGTGTGACCTATGGCAGCTTTAACACCCACCCTGGGTCCAACTCCCACTAGTGGAAGAGGTCTACAATCTACAATGTCTGCTTTCATAAAGGGAGAGCTCAGTGAGTCATAGAATGTCAGATTTATGCAGGCCCATCTGCTTTCTAGCATCCTCTTATGAACCATTTATACCCATGCCAACATGTTAATAACCTTCTACAACACAGTACATAGTGAAGGGACTGCTGCCATTATATACAGTCAATTCTATAAGTATCTGAACAGTGACACAGTTTTCATAATTTTGGTTCTGTACACCAACACAATGGATTTGAAACAAAGCAATCAAGATGTGATTTAAGTATGGACTTTTTTTTACAGCACATCAAAAGGCATTGCAGTGACCGGTTAAGAAATATCCCACTAGGAACACCAGGGTACGTGCCCCGGCCTGCGCCACCGACGGCCGAGTTCAACATCATGCCCCCCAAGCTTAGCGAAGTCAGGCAAGCCGTGAAGAAGGCGAGGTCCTCATCAGCACCAGGCCCCAACGGAGTCCCCTGTAAGCTATATAAGAACTGTCCCAAGGTACTGGAGCTGCTATGGTATCTAATGAGAACTGTCTGGAAAAAGCAGCTCATTCCATCAGAGTGGCAAAGGGCCGTAGCGGTCTTCATCCCAAAGGAAGCAAACTCCAAGGACATCGGCCAATTCAGAAACATCGCCCTGCTGAACGTGGAAGGCAAAATTTTCTTCTCAGTGCTGGCCAAGAGGATGACCACCTACCTGCTAGAGAATGGCTACATTGACACCAGCTGCCAGAAAGCAGGGGTTCCAGGTTTCCCAGGGTGCGTAGAGCACTCTACGATGATCTGGGATCAGATCCAGAAGGCCAAGCGGGAGAAGACCGACCTGCATGTAGTTTGGCTCGATCTCGCTAATGCATATGGTTCAGTCCCACATCAGCTGATCAACTACGCCTTGGAGTTCTTCCACATGCCTCCTTGCGTCAAGAACCTGGTAGCGCTATACTTTAGTGACCTGCAGATGTGCTTTGCCCTCCAAGACTTCACCACCGGGTGGCAGCAGTTGGAGGTGGGAATCGCAATGGGGTGTGCCATCTCTCCAATCTTGTTTGTGGCAGCCTTTGAGATAATCCTCATCGGAGCAAGACAAGTGGTTGGAGGAATCAAATTACCATCTGGTCAGAGGCTACCCCCAGTGAGGAGCTATATGGATGATGTAACCAGCCTCCTTCAGACAGCAGCATGTACATCCCGGCTGCTGGGAAGGATGGACGAGTTGATGTCATGGGCCAGAATGAAGATAAAACCTTCCAAATCTCGTAGCCTGTCACTCAGAAGGGGAATCAGAAATGATAACACCATCTTCACCGTCGGGGGAGAGAAAATCCCCCTTCTGGCTGAACAACCCATCAGAAGCCTGGGAAGGCAGTATACCGCAGATCTGTCAGACAAGCACATGGGGAGGTCCGTCATGAAACAGCTCACGGATGGCCTGCGAAAGATCGATCAGAGCCAACTCCCCGGGAAGTATAAGGTTTGGTGCTATCAATTCACACTCTTCAGGAGGGTAATGTGGCCCCTGAAAATGAGCGAGATCCCCTCATCCGCCGTGAGTAAGATGGACGCAAAAGCCTACTCTTTCATCCGGAAATGGCTGGGATTGCCACGGTGCCTTTCCGAAACGGGCCTCTTTGGGAAGAACATACTACAGCTCCCACTGCAGTCCATCAGCCTGGGTTACAAGCAAGAAAAGTCCAGGCTGGTGCTCGAGCTAAGGGAATCCACCGACCAGTCAGTGAGGAATGCCAATGCCATGGTTTCCACTGGCCGGAAGTGGAATGCCCAAGCGGAGGTTGACCAAGCCGTCAGCAGGTTGCAACACCAGGAGATCATGGGCAGAGTCCAGGTCAGAAGAGCAGGGCTAGGATGGGGAGAAGCGCCACGGTTCTGGTCTAAGGCTAACTGCAAGGAGAGGAAGGAGATGGTGGTGGCAGAGGTGTCGAGGACAGTGGATGAGCGCTACAAGATCAAGGCCGTGTCGTAGGGCCGACAAGGAGGCTGGACGACCTGGGAGGGAGTCGTCAGCCGGAACATCAGTTGGTCGGATCTGTGGAGGATCCCACAGGCAAGGGTCAGTTTCCTGATTCGTGCAACTTACGACACGCTTCCCTGTCCTCGCAACCTCAACCAGTGGTTTGGGAATGAGGAAAGTTGCGCACTCTGCAACGCGCCCAACGCAAGTCTCCAACACATCTTGTCAGGCTGCAAGATAGCACTTTCCCAGGGGCGCTACAGATGGTGCCACGACCAGGTCCTGAGGAAACTGGCTGAGGTGCTGGAGGGGCGTCGAAAGGGCAGCACAGGACCACCACTATCAGAGGACTGTACCAGCTTCGTCACGGAAGGGGGGGGGCAAAGTTACACCAGGCCAAGAGAGATGTCAAGGCCTTTTTCCCCCGACCAAGAATGGAACATGAGGGTTGACCTCAACAAACAGCTGAGGTTCCCCACGGAGATAACAATTACATCACTCCGTCCTGATATTGTGGTGTGGTCCACCAAAGTAAGATCGGTGCACCTCATTGAGCTGACCGTTCCATCTGAAGGGGAGATAGAGGCTGCCTTCGAGCGCAAGAAGGCCAAGTACTCTGAGCTGGCTGAGGAGTGCAGGGAGGCCGGCTGGAAGACCACCATCTACCCAGTGGAGGTGGGATGCCGAGGGTATGTGGGGCTGTCAACCACACGCCTCCTGAGGGACGCAGGGGTGACTGGAAGGAACCTAAAAAAGGCCATTAAAGATCTGGCAGAAGAGGCAGAGAAAAGCAGCTTTTGGCTCTGGTTGAGGAGAAAGGATAGGAGCTGGGGAAAACCCCAATAACAGCTGCAGGGTGTGACAGGGAGACGTCCCTGTCACTGCTCCGCCACCAGGAGATGTTCTAGCGATTAAAGGAGTGAAACGTTGGTGAATGGTGGTTCCTAGCTGAAGACCCTGCAGCTGACCCATGGGCACCAGAGGAGGTGCGACAGGCAGCAATGCCAAGCAGGTTATACCACCTACCTGTACATCGACTTGCTTGAGATTTTTGTACAGAATTTAAATCTATGTCAGGTAATTTTAAAATTTTTATGTTTAAGAAATTTGTACTAGACACTCTACATCAGCAACTAACAATAGCACTCATCATTTGAGATGGACTCTATTGTCTATGAAAGCTATTTCAACAACATGATATTGTTAAATGGTATTTCATGTCTCACTATTACAAAAATTAACAATTTAAAATACAGTAATCCCTCGCTATATCGCGCTTCGACTTTCGCGGCTTCACTCTATCGCGGATTTTATATGAAAGCATAACTAAATATATAACGCGGATTTTTCGCTGCTTCGCGGGTTCTGCGGACAATGTGTCTTTTTACTTCCTGTATATGCTTCCTTAGTTGGTTTGCCCAGTTGATTTCATACAAGGGACGCTATTGGCGGATGGCTGAGAAGCTAACCAATCAGAGCACGCAGTTAAGTTCTCCTGACTGAGAAGCTAACCAATCAGAGCACGCAGTTGAGCTCCTACGTGCTGAATGCAGTGTTAACCAGGAAGTCTCGTCTCGCTCATTCATCATCAACGTGTTTCGCTGTGTAAAGAGTTGTGCTCTTTAGTGTTTATCTTTGTGCATAGTCAAGCCCTTCATTATGGCTCCAAAACAATCTGCTACTGCTTCAGGGGCCGTGCCCAAGCGCAAGAAGAAGATGTTAACGATTGCCGAAAAGGTAAACGTTTTGGATTTGTTGAAGGCTACGATTCTTTTTATTTAAAAAGTAGGAAAGGAATATAAGATCTACGGCTGCAGCGTCCTTTTAACAAGGGTGCAAAACGAGTTGTAAGTGGATGTAATAAGGCAGTAGTCTGGATGGAATCTGCTTTAGGGATTTGGATTGAAGACTGCCAGAAGAAGAACAACGGCAGTGCTACACAATCGCCTGAAGTGGCTCCTTTACAAGGGCTGTAACGCTCTCCTTTGTTGTGCAGTAAAATTAAACTCATTGTTATCGGACAAGTCATCGTGTCATTGTTGGTGAGTAACCATAATTAATTTTCTTCTTACAGTGCTTAGTACATGTACGTACCTTTAGTGTCACTGTACACACATTTACTGTATACTATTTTTCTTGCATTGTACGTATTTATTGCTGGTGGCCTGTCTATCGTAATGGCTGTAACATATGTGATATCGGAGACACTCAATATCTTTAAAATAATATTTAGGTTTTACTGTATATAAACAGTGTGTTTATATACATAATTTCAATGAATCTTACCTAATATCTAAGAGAATACAAAGGGATTATGCTGTATAACTCAGCGGGGAATATTTATAAACAGTGCGGGAAAGTTTATAAGGGCTTAAAATATATAAAAATAACCATACAAACATATGGTTTCTACTTCGCGGATTTTCACCTATCGCGGGGGGTCTGGAACGCAACCCCCGCGATTGAGGAGGGATTACTGTACTCCAACTTTCTAACCAGCTAACCAAGTCTTTGATCGCATCTGAATGTTGGGCCATGCATACTGTGAAATAGAGCGGCCCGGACACACACAGGTGGACACCGTTTCAGTCATCACCACACGTTTATTTACAAATGTCAAGTGCACCGCCACCAAAACCCCCAGTTCCCCAAAGTCAATAGTCACTGTCTTCACACACAAATCACTTGGCCTCTCCTCGCCTCCTCTGCCACGACCTCGTCTTCCTCCTCACCCGACTCCAGCCTTGATTGCAGGGCGGCGGCTCCTTAAATAGGCAGCTGATTGGCGACCGCACCCAGCCACCTGTGACAGTACTCCCCCGCTAGCTGGGACCTCCAGGGACCAGCAGACCATTCCGCGAGGACGTGAATGCTTCGGCGGCAAGCCGACACATTGCAGCCTAGGGCCCGAACCTGTAACAAACGGAAAAACAAGGGGCGGGGACGTTTCCCTGACGCAGCCCCTCTGCTCATCTTCTCAACTGGGCCAACGCTCTCCGCTCCGTTCGGCACCCCGATGCTCCCTCCTTTGGCTTCCCCGCTCGAGCAGTCCGCGGTCCCCGCCACGGAACCACTAGTGGGATCAGGCTTCTTATCCACCTCCCAAGCTGCGGGTTTCTCCTCTGCGTCTGCAGAGGGCGGCCCTTCATGGGACGTGCGCACCCAGCGGCACATCCTCCCATGTCGGAGGAACTGGCTTCCCCAAGCCGCTTCCTCCGCTTACTTTGGGACGCCGCGGCGGTTTTTGTAAGAGGGCAGACCCAGCCCCGCTGGCGTCCGGAGCTTCACAGGGTCGGTCTCACTTACCTTCCCCGCTGTGCCTCTCCGTCCAGGAGCTCCCGCAGTGCGCCGATCCTCTCTTGCCTGCGGCTCTGGATCCGACGCCACTGCCGTCCCTCCTGACTCCAGCATCTCCGTCCGGAGGGCACATCGCTCGGCCAGCGGTGACAACACACAGCGCAGTTCTTCTTTTAAGTCCTGCAAAATCGCCACCAAGGAGAGAGAAGCAGCCGGCGATGGTCTTACCTTATGAGTAGTTCCACTTACCGACTGCTCTCTATGGGCCTTTCCCTGCAGCCCACTCGGGTTTCCTTGGTGCACGGGACGGACATTCCCTGCTCTCACCTTCAACCAATCGCTGGCAAGAGAACAGGACACGCTGTCCAATCCTGTGCCTGTAACGAGGAGGAACTTTTGGTCGGCCTTCTCGCTCTCCTCTCTCACAGGAGAGCGTCTCTCCGGGCAGCTCCTCTGCTGCTGTGGCTTCCGCAGCCACAGCCTCTCCTTCTCGGCAGCCTTATTCCTGGGCCCTGCGTCGGTGAGCCACCCCTGAAGCACAAAGTCCACCAACGGACCGTCAACGGTCCATGCTACACTTCGTTGCTGTGGGGTGGGGTGCACACCATCCCTGCGGCACGTGGGTGAGGTACCCTGTTGTGCTGGGCCTTTCACAGACTTTTCCAAGAATGCAGGTCCCCACCTTGACCCAGGTGGAGCATCCTACCAACTACGCCACTGTGAAATAGAGCGGCCCGGACACACACAGGCGGACACCGTTTCAGTCATCACCACACGTTTATTTACAAATGTCAAGTGCACCGCCACCAAAACCACCAGTTCCCCAAAGTCAATGTCTTCACACACAAATCACTCGGCCTCTCCTCGCCTCCTCTGCCACGACCTCGTCTTCCTCCTCACCCGACTCCAGCCTTGATTGCAGGGCGGTGGCTCCTTAAATAGGCGGCTGATTGGCGACTGCACCCAGCCACCTGTGACAATACATATTCTTGAATTGCTGGTGCTTAACAAATAAAATGTGTGGAAGATAGGCAGAATTCTCAAGATATTCCCAAAATCACAGCAATGCCAAGGAGGCCAAAGTAATACAGAATGGTGCACTCTTATTATTAAGGTGTATTTTCATTATAAACAAGGTGGATTACTATAAAAAGAGGTGTGATTCATTCTAAACAAGCAGGCAAATGAATTGTAAACAAGATGAATAAAAGAAAGTACCAAAATAAGTCCAACACAGTACATCTTATTGCTTTACTGAACCTATCCATCATGGGTATGTCCTCTGTATTACATGAAGTGGCTGCTCCACCTTCCTGCATAGGACCACAAAAGAACTTATCCTTTCCTTCAGCATATCTGCCTTAACTGTCTGACCTCTATTTCTGTTTCCATTTAATGTTTTGCACTGCACATGTTGTCATTTCCAGTTCAATGAGGAGATGAACAAAGGGAACTTTTAAGTCCTGCCCATGAGCAACAACAGGGCACATCCAGGCAGGCACCAGCACCCCTTTGACTCATGGGATTTTCCTCCTTGAACTCTGCCTACTAGCCTCCAGGAATTCCCATATTATTGAGTACAAGTTCATATATAAAGGGCCAGGCAACCCTCAGGTAATCTGCTAAAATAATACATATAATCAGGGGCACAGATATAATATTAAAGCTCCTCTGTACATAATTTCAAACAGGGAGACTTCTATATTTAATGCCTACCATTGATGTTAATGGAGATTTTACTTCCAGGGAGGTGTACTTATTATCTCAGTCAATGATTCTCCATATGGAGATTGCATATTCCTCCAATGTCTGTGTAGGTTTTTTTCCATATATTCACAATTATAGGTCACAGTGGTGGCTCTGAGGCTAAGGATCTGCGCTGGTATCCTGAAGGTTGCTGGTTCGAATCCCTGTCACTGCCAAAAGAGACTCTACTTTGCTGGGCCCTTGAACAAGGCCCTTAACCTTCAATTGCTCCAGGGGTGCTGTACAATGGCTGACCCTGTGCTCTGACCCCAAGAGGTATGTGAAAACTAACAAATTCCTAATAATAGATTAATTGCTAGCTATAAATGGTTTGTGTGAGTGGACTCAGTGATGGACCATTGCTGTCTCCAGAGCTGCTTCCTTCCATGTGCCTGGATAGACACCAGCAACAGCCCTCAGTTGGATTAAGCAGGGTCTCATAAGGTTATATTATGTTATGCATCCTTTTCCACCTACCAGCGACATGGCAGTATTGGCAGTGTTACATACAGTTACTCCAGCCAAAATTTCCCATAAAGTCTGAGCCTACTAGAGTTCTGTCCTTGTTTAATAGGGCTAGTTCTTACATAGCCACTGTGTAAAAATGTATTATTATTACTGCTATTATTTAACATTTCATTTGCAGGACCTTTTATATGCAGTACTGTATTTTTAAAGAAAGTTTATGACATTTTTTTTTCATAAATCGATAAAGGATTTCAGTCAGAGCAAATATAGCATTTTTGACTTATATGAGAGAACTACAAAAAAGACTGTGGAGCTTAGCTCTGTTACCAATGAATGAATTCAATGGTAACTACATTGATTTCTAATAACAATGGCTCTCTGTGGTGTGACAACAGCATGTTGTATGAGCACAATATGAAGGTGTTGATAAAAATGTCAGCAATAAAAGAAAATTGGTGTGCTAACAATAAGAAATATATGAATTTAACTGAAAATAATATTGAGAATTTTAAATAGGAAATATTGGATAAATGGCTAAATTGCAAAGTAATAAAACTCATATTAGAAACAGATGTAATGTGATTATCACATTGTGACTCTGGTACCTAATTAACTAGACACAAAGCTGAAAAAATAAAGAAAAACACATTGCATGGACAACACAAGGGCCTGGATAGGATGAAATTTGGGCAACTCACAGTGAAACATTATGAACTAAACATGAAGCAACACATGTAAAAAGTGGCAAATAAAATATAATAAAATGATTTATTAATCTATGCTACTATAAAATTAGGCTCGATTATGCACTGTCTACTTGCCAAATAAAAAATGTTTCAGGTTTCTACATTCATAAAAAGAAATGTCTAAGCTGTTTTACAGGGTTCTGTGTTATATGCCACTAGGATTGGCACCACAGTTTCTTGAAACCCTTCTTGAACCAATTTAAAATATTGGCTTATCAGCCAAGTTATTTGTAAAGTACTGTAAAATATATAGGTAGTACAATATGAACATATATGTGAGTGATACACTTGGTCAAATTATAAATAGAACAATAACTGTTTCAATTTTTCATTCAGATAAACCTTGCTTATATTAATGATGTTACTGTATTTATAAGTACTGACCTTTCTGTGACAATGAGTGAGACAAAAAGCAAGGGGTTCTAGAAAGATGGGTAGTATAACTGAAAGAGTGCACCTTGTAAAAAAGACATCTTTCTCATATCAGCCGAGCTATTCAGTATCATATCAAAACTGAATAAGTGAACACAAGATAGTGATGATCATAGAGAGAAGAAGATAAGTCAACATGTAACCAGTAATCAACAAACTAGCATTGCCCATGTGCCTACCTCAACAGGTGTTGGTCCCTGTCTACTAAAGTGGATTTCACATTATGCAACTTCTAGTAGTGGGGCACGTCAGAGTTGCCTTTGCAGTTGGTATTCTCATTTAAATGATTGAAAATTGCTATGCATGTCACATTTGATGACTCAGTGCTGGCTTTCCAGTGCAGCCATGCTCGTCTCTTTTTGTGACAACTAATAATGTGCTGAGTGACAGAGCCAATGCTGTATGAAGGGTTTACAGGTATTGTGAATTCAGCCATAATCTCTGTCCTTTTTTTTCCATTCTGTCATGGTAAGTAAAATGCAAGCCACCAGACAAATGAGCTTCTGTTCTGTTTGTGAGGTTTAAACAACCCACGTTCCTTATTGCTTGACATTGCATTATATGAATTGTACACACAGCATTAATTGGTTGTCAGTACTAAAGACATAATCAAACCTGTTTGTTTTTATCAGAGTGAGTTGGATACATTACATGACCAGTTTCATGGGAGCATGCCAATGACTGCAGCCAACTTGTTAAGATTATGTAATTATGGCTATGACTGAATATAGGTGGGAAAGTTACAAAATGTGAAACATCCTTAAGGTTGACTTTCACATCTCAAATTAAAACCACCCATTTATTTATCTCTCTGTCTCACACTATTAGCCAGCTAGGATAAAGAAGATCTTCCAAATGCTAAGCAAATACATTCACTATTATCTGTAGGAGTGGTGTGCTCACTGTACAGTAACAGATTCAGATGTTGGAACTCCACCACAATGTTTTTGTTCACATTGTGAGACAGCTTTGAGTTAACTAATAAAAACTAAAATGGTTTAAACTAAAAATAGCAGCTAAGATTTCTCTTGTCATTTGAATGTAAAAATAGCTTCAGTAATATTTTCATGTATACTGTATCAGTGTGCCCAACTATATCTTTCCATTAGATCAAATGATGTAACTCAAATGGTGTTCTAAATTAATTGTGTCAGTGAATTAAAGGAATGGATGTACAATAACTACTTGTCTCTGAATACAGAAAAAACAGAAATGTTACTTACTTGGTGGGGAGTGATGCCGAACACAGCAATATTATGTAACTTTTTCATTCAATTGCTTTTACTAAATCAGCACATTGTTTAGGCATTAATATTGACATTAGTATGTATTTTAAAACACACATTAAAAAAATCTAAAATCTATTTTTTCTGTCTTACAAATATTGGAAATTTAAGATGGGTTCTAAATATGGAGGATACTAAGAAATTAATTCATGCATTTATTTCTATTAGGATTGACTGCTGTAATACATTATTCACAGGCTGTTCAAATCATTCTTTAGACAGCTTCCAATTAATTCAAAATACTGCAGCAAAAATCATTACAAGAACTAGAAAGTATGAACACAACCCTTATGTTCTGAAGTCTTCACACTGGATTCCACTTAAGCTTAGGGTCTCCTTCTTATATGTAAAGCCTTAAATGGCCAAGGCCCTAATTACCTTTCTGAACTTATAATTACTTATGAGTGTGTATTAATTGTCAAAATGCTGGCCTGCTTGTGATTCCAAGGATTCATACAATAACAGTCGGAGGTTGAGTTTTTAGCTACAGAACACCAAAACCGTAGAACAATCTGCCTGCTTATATAAGAGATGTCTTTTCGGTCTCAGCTTTTAAATCTAGAATGAGGACTAACTAATTTAGTATAGTTTATAGTGATTAGAGCTCCTAATTAGCTGTATATGTTGTATATCTCTTAGCAATTAATACAAATATATATTTAATACAATAATTATTAGCCATTACTAATCCTCCTCTGTTCTATTTCTCTTTTTGGTATTCACTGCTCTATATCCACGTTGTTTTCCTGCCCATGGAAAGACATCTGAGATACTAGGAGCATTGGAATCATTGAATATTGTAAGTATTCTATCATCAGCTTGGATGGCCAAATAAAGACTCCACTGTAGAATGCCCATTGGGGTTAGGCCAGTTAGCCGAGGCACCAGGACTGTGATTGTATCTGAATGTGTCTTTGATTTTCTCTGTTATAATTAACCATGGGCCCTCCAGAGGTTTATTTTCTCCAGTGATGTCACTGACTAGTGAACAGTTTGTGTTTTCCTCTTCTCTGCTGTCAACTGCCCATAGTTCAACAATTAATTAATAAACAGATATTGTTAGGTTTCGTTTGTGTTAATCAATTCTAAACCACTTTGTTTCCAGTCTGTTAAATCAAATCCATGTCTGTATGTGTTCTCATTAGGTAATTAGTCATTTGTTAAGATTGCAATTGTATTTACTTGTGAATACGCATGTGCACTCAAAAATAAAATTAATTGATTTGAATATGTACAAGCTACAGTGAAATTTTTTTTTGCATTTCCATCCAACCGGCCAACGTACAACACATCACTATTCTCTGGCACCATTATAAACAAGAATGTAATACAATACAGAATGCTATTTTATTTAACACAAGTAGTAGTGGTCAATACTCAACTTACTATGATGATTCTGGGGTCATGGACATATCATTACAGGTTCAAAACTAATGTATATATTTTATTTGTCATTGTGCTCCTCATTCTTATTGTCTAAATGAGTTACTCACTACAATGTAATAGTTATAAAAACATAACTGTATTTCTTTTTCTTTATGTCACTCTTACATTTCTTTGCACTTATTCTTCTTTACACTGCAGAGTAAAAGGGTTCTTCCTGTCACAGGCCTTGTTGCTTTTAGTTTCTGCCACAGCATCTAAACCACTGTCTTCCTTATACTTGTGTCCTCATGTTACACTTTGTCTGGGTTGTCACTAATTCTAAGTATGCATCATTTTCCTTCACACTTTAATTCACCTTGTTACTTGTTGCTTTACGCTGCCATCTAATAACACAATTACATTTTCACCCTGCATGTCTCTTACTAGAACAGAACTCTCTGCTCTTCTCAACTCAATTCAGTTCTTTTTTCTACTTATTCAAAGGTTGCTTTGTTTTAAAATATTGTCCGGATGTTTTTTGCAAAGAGCACTCACTTTATGACATCCATCTCTCTTCCCACGGGCCAATCAATGACAGCAACATACTGTATATATCAGATATGTTATTTAAAATAATTACGCAGACACCAATGGATTAGGCTTGTGTTTGCAATAAAGACAGAGAAAGAGCAAAGCTAAAGCTTGAAATGGCTTCAGACATTGCATGGTAGTGGGTAAACACTGTAAGACTATTAGGAACAGCAAGGGTACTGAGGTTTACATAAATGACAGTGTCACTGGGTAAGATAAATACTGTAAGTCACCATATAAAAAAATCCTGCAAGCAATGTCCTGTGGTCAGACATGTCATTGATTATATTGGCCAATAAAGGATGAATACTGACCTAACAGTCACTTAACAATTACATAAAGTGGAGGAACATTTACGGACATACAGTATAACTCATAATGTACTGTGAAATAGACAGGAAAAAGATGAACATAAGTTCAACTCCAGTCAGGGGAAAAGTAAGCAGATGAACTGGAGATTGGAGAACTGGAGGAACATCAGGTAGTCCTCCTCATTCCTGGTTTTGGAAGGTTACAGTACAACAATAATTTTCATGCTCATTAACACAAATTTCTGAGTCTAAGCAATTGAGAATAAAAGTGGTGCTATAATGTTGAAGAGTTTGTTTTCATATCATACATTGGGTCATTGGTAAGAAGAAGAGAAAGTTATCAGTACTCCAGGATATCAATATTGTCTTTGGCCAGATGGATCTCTTCATGACAGCAGTACATCCATGAACCAATGGGCTTTTTTAACTGGATATTGATTGCACCATATAACAAGATGTGAAAAGTCCTGGTATGATTTTAAGAACATAATTGTGAATTAAGTTTAATGTCAGTGTCCTCTCCAGTTATAAGAGCTGACTGAAATTTAATTTACAGAGTGAAAATAAATAATTTATTCTGTGTAGAAATCCTCCTCCAGTTAATCTGTTAAGAAATGAAGGAAACCTTTGAAGTTGACACAACCCAGCATACCTGTGTTACACTTCAGTACCCCATTGAGTAGGGTGACCTTTCAATAAATATAATGGAGGGTGTCATAATGATATAAAAGGAGTTTCAGATAACAAAAATAGGAGTGGTTATTATGAATGATAAAAGGCACATGGGTGGGATTACTACCGAAAAAACAAAATGAAGAGGAAAACAGAGTGGAAACATAAAAACATATTGCCTACATGGACCTTCATTCACAAGTATTTCTTCTCCTCTTTGCAAGGAAGCCCACATCACAAGTTCCTTCTCACATACTGTAACACTTTCCTGTTTCTTTCTTTCTAACGTCCCTGGTCTCTTTCTCCATCATTAAACCTTAGTCCAAACTTTTATGTATACTTGATTAGCCCTCTGACTTTGAGAGACTACAGTATGAACCGCTTGGGCATCATCTTCTAAGACTTCAAAGACTGCAGGCTAATGCTAAGTGTCAAGGATGTGTACAGGGTGCCGCACTAAGCATTACTCCCTCCAACTGCCGGTGCCAGTCCTCTTGTAGTAGTTTGGTCGCTCCTGCTCCCAGGCTGCTCAGCAGAAGCAACCCTCAACTCCCTCTTGAGTGTCAGCCACACTGTCCTTCCCTGGGTATCACTTTCCCATCCTCTTGCTCTACATTTATTGTCTTTAACCTCCACATCATTCTTTTCTTTCATCTTCTGTTTCTTTTTTTCCACCCTCTGCCATGTAGACTCTTTTTTTATCCTGCCTGATTGGATCAGAGTGTACAAGAGCATAGACAAAGGATAAAAAATGACCTTATATGGTGTTATTGGTGTACTGTAGCTATTTATAGATTTTTTTTTATATATAACGTTAAACTGCATCCAGCCCTGCAAGCGGTCCTCCAACTTGCAGGGAAATAATGGGGATTGGTGCCAAGATTGGCACTCCAGCCACCGCAAAAAAAAAGTCACACAACTCTGAGATGACAGAAAGGACTCCTCATTGGCTGTTCACATTATTAAGGGGATGGGGGAAAGCCATCGGGAGCCTCATACCCCGAAGTAGTCAAAACCATCAGAGAGCCAATAGGGTCAGGCCTTTTCGAAAATCAGAACTGTTGTGTTGCTGAGGTGTTGCCCGCTTCACTGCAGCACTTGGGTCCCAATTTGAGGTGGCTCATCCAGGTAGGTGCGTAGAACGTCTTCTCTCTCCGGTATGATGATCACTTTCCTTTGCTGTCAGAGAAGCTGCGTAAACTCTGCATTTCAGTGGCAGCAATCTCTGAGGTGAGCAGACCTGGAACTGGCTAGATCTCTGTATGTATGTACACCTTTTATTGGTCTGGTCATTCCGATGGCTGTCATACTCACAGAGTAGCTGTTGCTGTAGCAGATCGGCTACTTTCGATGGTGTCCGATGTCACTCCTTTCAACGAGTGTATTGTGAGGCTCAGAATATGGCACTCTCTGGGTGCCTTGTCTGTTGTCTCAGTGTATGCTCTAAATGTGGTGAGTGATTTCTTGGTGAAGGAAACATTTTATTCGCAACTTCGCTCAGTGGCTAATGGGTGCCCGTAACTGACAGGGCTGACATTGAGGATTGTCTCGGTCCCCATGGGTCTGGTGACTGTGGTGAAAGTGGCTCCATGTTCCTTGACTTTGCAAAAGGTCAGGGGCTGTGAATCGCTGGATCTTGGTTCCAGTGCCCTAAGGAGCATTGTTGAACTTGGTACTCCAAAACTGGTGGTGCAGTGAAGGAGATTGATCAACTCCTCATGGGCAGATGCTGGAGACTCTTACAAATGTGCAAGGTCTACAGAAGTGCCCAGGAAAATGAGGCTGGACCTGGCCAGAATCCAAGATCAAGCTGTTTCTGATGAGCTTGCACACAGTTTACAAGAGGAACTTATGTATTTGGTTGTGACTGCTGATTCTAATTTGATGTGGAAGACCTTCCGTGACAAGACCCTGAAAGTTGCTAAAGGGTTATGTTGGGGTTAACAGTATTCCCAGAAGGAGGAATATTTATATATGCAAATCAATATAAATAGCTCTTAAGATCAGCCTTCTGTGAAAAGACAATGGCAAAAGTACGAGGGAAAATAGATGAATTTCAGCGAATACCAAGTAGAGGCAAGGAAAACCTTACTATTGTTGGTATAAGCAACAAAAGGAAGTTGATCGAGTGATATAGCATGTCGGAGAAACTCGAAAACTCAAGTTCATAAAGTTGCACAGTGCCTGAAATAAAAAAGAAGTTGTCACATATCAAAGTCGCCATGAAAGGGCGAGTCGTAGCTCACCGTATGAGTGTCATATGAAAGCTTATTAGGATACAGAGAAAAAAAAGGCACACAGTGGGAAAAAGCACAAAATGTCAACTTTAATCTCGAACTTTCCACTTTAATCACATAGTTCATTTTGTCATTAAAGTAGAACATCATAAAGTTCATCTTATAATCGTTTAATTTACTAGTTTCTCAAATCCCATCGTAATTAAAGTAGCACGTTAAATGCTTTGTTTTGTATTTTATCTTCTATGTATGTGAATCACTACGTGCTTCCGGGCTTTCTCTTCCTCTGACAGGACACAGAATCCATTACATTTGTAATATTACAGCTCTCTGAATAATTAAAATACTGAGAAGTATACATGATATCATTTTCATGATGATAGAAATTAAAGCATGTTATTAAACATGGGAACACAGTGGCGCAGTGATTGTTCAGGTCTCATGCAAGATGCTTGTTGTGCCATGCGCGACCTTCGATGAAATACTTTATTACAGAAGTACTGTGTCTTTCAAACATACTAATCCCCAATTCCTGTCCTTACTTTTCTTTCTCCAAATACCCACTCGCCACACAATCAGCTCTGTAATAGATGTTAAGCCATCTGTAAGCTTAGAACGCCGATTCTTCAAAACTTTTAAGGAACATTGAAATATCTTCGTAATGTTTAATTATTCTATCCATCTAGCCTTCCAGTGTTGTGCCAGCCACAGCAAGAATACAGCGCAAGGCAGGAACATTCCGTGAACAAAGTTCCAGCTTCCGGCTAGCGCTGCAGCACCATGTAGTTAAAGTTAAAGTTTTATATGTATAATATAATAAACATATTTTGCTGCATTTCATCTTAAAAATGATATCGTCATCATATGTAAATACATGCTTTATAAAGTGGCTCAGGTTGTGCAATATTATAACTGTATCGGAAGTTTACAGTGAGGTGATTGTACCTATAAGTACAGACAGTTCTACAAGGAGCACTTGATGGACTGATGGAGTGCGTTTACAGTTCTCATGATGAAACTGTTTCTGAACCACGAGGTCAGTACAGGAAAGACTCTGAAGCATTTGTCGGATAAGAGCAGTTCAAATAGAGAATGGCCGAGGCAGCGTGTGCTTGATGCTGTATACCGATAATTCTCTTTCCGATCAACTGCTGGACAGCTGTGATTCACACTCAGATACAGTGATATAAATACTCCAAGTGGTGCAGTGAGAGTAATATGGAAAAAGTTGATCTGATGTGGCAACCTCTAATGCAAGCAGCTGAAAGAAGAAGATGCAGTGAGAGTAGCAACACTAAAGCAGTTATGGTATTTGGAATAGTTTGACCATTCTGTAGACCATTATATTGTTACAGGTTAATTACAATCAGATGAATGAAACTAATAAGCAATATGCAGTTAATTTCAGTGTATTTATAAAGCCACGTCAGGGATGTGGATCTGAAAAAGAAAGATAAACTACACAGGAACAGGAGCACTGCTTTGACGTTGGGTGCCACCAATCTGCAAAACCGAGCTAAGAACTTGTGTACGACAGGGTATGAGCTACCGTGGAAATGTGCGTGGCTTTACGCCAAGTTTAGGTTTTATACATCACGATTTGAACGTGGAAACGTTCTTACACAACATTTCTGTGCATACGCACCATTTATACATGAGGCCCCAGGTCTTTAGAGTCATGGTGCTTCCTGTCTTGCTATATGGTTGTGAGACATGGACAATATCCAGTGACCTGAGATGAAGACTCGACTCCTTTGGTACTGTGTCTCTTCAGAGAATTCTTGGGTACCGCTGGTTTGACTTTGTGTCAAATGAGTGGTTGCTCATGGAGTCCCAAATGAGGCACATTACCTGCATTGTGAGGGAACGTCAATTACGGCACTATGACCACATGGTTCGATTCTTCAAGGGAGACCCTGCTCACGGGATCCTCATTGTTGAGGACCTGAGTGGCTGGACACCCACGTAACACCTGGCTGCGGCAGATAGAGAGTAATTTCTGGAAGGTGGGACTGGACTGCATGTGAGGTACTGAGATACGAAAAAAAGAATAAAAGTCAGCAAAGTTGTTTTTAGGGTGAGTTAAGGGGCCAGAAAGAAAGAGATGACTTTCCAGAGAGTAGTCAAAGTAGGAATGTTTGTGGCTGTGAGCATGTCTCACAAATTGGAAAGGTTCCTTTTTGATTATGGAGCATAGAACAAGATGTATGAATGCACACTAGGTAACTGGCAGGGAATGAGTGAAACAATCAATGGAAATGGAGTAATGGGTCATGTGGTAAGCCTGCATTTTAGAGTTGTTTGATTTCTTTTCTTTTTTTTTAGGAAATCTTTCATTCCCTACAACAGCCTGTAAAAAGGAGAAGGGAAAAGGACTGGAATTATTATATTTTTTCATGTTTTGAGAATTTGTATTCATTGCCAAATAAGAATCACAAACACAACAAAAAGATTTGGGGTAGGCACACCACATACTTGGCAACAAGGTCAGTTTAAGGCAATATCTCTTTACAGACGTGAGTGTAAAACAGAACTGAGGTACAAAATGAAAAGATGGCTGTTATATAGTTGGGTGAAAGGAAGAGGTGGGTTTAGAGGGAACAGAAGTGGACATGACATCCATATGAGGGAGAAGGTGAAGTGATGTCTCTAAGAGGCGGACTATTATGTTAGTCTGCAGAGGAACAGAAGGAAAAAGATTCAGAGTACAACATTAACCCCTGGTCTGGTGGGAAAACACAATTATTTGAGGCCTTAAACTGTGTCCCATGTGAACATGTGTGACATCATATACTTAAGAACAATTAATTGATGGACTTCCTTGTGTAAATTTTTTCTTTCACAAAGTTCAAGTTCTGATATTTTTGATATTTTTGACATCACTTGTTTTTTATAAAGAACTATTTTTACTATGCTGTCTGTGTCTCTCACTCACATTGGTTTATCCTTGGTAAGACTACTAGATGCACCAGGCTAGACAGCTGTGTGGTTTGTGATGGGTACAGGGCATCACAAACATTAGCAGGAGATTATTGAACAAAATGATGCAAAGAAACTAGATTAGAATGAAAACCTGCTGAACATGATCTATATAAATCAGTCTGAAATATGCTATAAGCACAGAGAAGCATCTCAATGTCAGAAAGGACTGAAACAAGTCACAGTTTATGTTGTTTAGATACAGACAAAAGTCCTCGATCAGAATTTGGCACACTGCTGCTCTAGTTTAACGTTTCATAAACCAAGTAAACAGTGCTTTTGCTTCTCAGTTCTATGATTTTTTTTTTCTTTTCTGCCTAAATATTAATTACAAATTCATTTGGTCACTAAAGTTGACAGCGGATAAAGGTACATTTTTTTATAATATAAGCCTTGGGCCTCATCTCTCCAGTTAGATTACAGAAAACAATGCCTTGCCTATAAGGACATTAAATCCCCTTTGCACACTTCCCAAGTATTTTTTTTTTTAATTCCTTTCTCTAATGAGCACCTTTGAGTTTTTTTAATTTCGCACTCAGCTTTACCGTGAAAATTAAGGTGACAGCAGGCCTGCGAAAGGAACCACATTTTTCCTCCTGTTAGAAGTGTGTAACTTAAGGTGCTAGAATTGGTGTTACATCAGAAGCAGTCCTTGCCTTAGCCTTACTTTTTTGAGAATTTCTTTCAGTAATTATTTTAATGAAGGGGATAAGGAGAAATGTGATTTACCATTCATTAACTGCTTTCAAATTTTAAACCAGAAGAAGCAACTTTATTTGAAGAATTGGCCATATTACAGTGATGTATGGTAACAGTAAAATATTTCAGAAAAAATGTACTTCTGTCTTTTAGTCTTACATTTGGTATTTTAAAATTGTATGTCAAGCAATGATATTTTATGTAGTACATTTTATTTATTGTTCAATACCATTCTTGAATTTTGGAAGGACATACAAAATGCACTATATATAACTAAACTAAAAGAATTGGGAGTTCAGATGAAGTTTAATGTAAGTAAAATTAAAGTATTACACATAGGAAGTAAAAATGTTAGTTTGAATACACAATGGGAGGTCTGCAAATCGAAAGTATGCCATATGAGAAGGATTTAGGTTTCACAGTGGCACTATCAACTGTCAGACAGTGGTATGATGCCATTAAGAAGGCTAACAGAATGTTAGATTATATAGCACAATGTGTAGAGTGCAAGTCCAAGGAGGTTATGGTGAAACTTTGTAACGCTCTGCTAAGACCTCTTCTGGAGTACTGTGTGCAGTTTCGGTCTCCAGGCTACAAAAATGACATAGCAGCACTGGAAAATGTCCAGAGAAGAGCAACTAGGCTGATTCCGGGACTACAGGGGATGAGTGATGAGGAAAGATCAAAAGAACCAAGCCTTTTCAGATTAAGAGGAGACATGATTGAAGTGTTTAAAATTATGAAGGGGATTATTACAGTGTATCAAGACTGTTATTTTAAAATGAGTCCATTAAAAACACAAGGTAAATTTCACACAAACATTAGAAGGGGCATGAGTTGCCTCGAAGGCTTGCATATTGTGATCCTTTTAGTTAGCCAATAAAAGGTGTCATTTTGCTTGACTTCTCAGTACATGGTACAGCACCCTACTATTACACACAAACATTAGAAAGTTTTGCTTTTCACAGAGAACCACAGGCACATGGAATAAGCTACCAAGTAGTGTGATGCACAGTAGGACTTTGGGGATTTTCAAAACTAGACTTTATGTTTTTTTAGAATAATTAAGTGAATAGGAATGGCAAGCTTTGTTGGGCCAAATGGACTGTTCTCGTGTAGATGGTTCTAATGTTCTAATAAGTCTGTAGAGCATAATGGTGGGACAAGCCGTAGAACTCCAGGAAATCTGGGCCAATGTAAATGAAGACGGAAAAAGGGCTAGGGATCCAGTAAACAATCCTTGCATGTTGCTGCTTTGGCAATGGTTGTATTCAATAAGTAAAAACTCTTTTCAGGTGATAGTAAAAACTAGCACCAACTGGTTGCTTCCTATGGGTTATATATCCCAGACAACAGAAGGAACTGAGTTATTGGCTGGTTGGAGGTGGGTTCACAGGTCTTCATTTGTGTCAAAGTCCTACTTGATATAAGGAAAATGGAAAGATAATCACAATGTCTTAAAACCTCAATATTCTTCCTCAGTGCTCTCTTAAAATTGGCCACCACAACATTTCCCATATGCTCATGCAACTGGAGTTTATACATTCTACCCGTATCCATTGACCTTTGTCTGGGCACTCCAGTTTTCCTCCCATATACCAAAGGTGTTCATGGTGGATTGACTGAAAATAAATTATGCACAATGTGAGTGAGGGTTGGTGTGTATAAATGTGTGTGCAAATTCCTGAACTTGCACATGGTCTAGGAATGAATCTCTTTTGTGTTGGATATTCTGTCAATGACAGTGAATTGAATTAAATGGGTTAAAAACTAAATTGGTGCATATATAATGCCAGAACATTATGCCTGACTGCATATCATGCTAGAAAATATCCAAAAGCAGGAATTGTTCTGACCATGCAAAAATCTGAGTGTTCAAGTAACACAGTCAAATCTGTGCATGACACAAGTTAGAGAAAAGCTATATATAGGGCATCAGAGCAAGTAATGAGTGAAACAATTTGTATGAAATTCAACTCCCAGAAAAACTCCATGCTTTGCTTTACAAAATAAATTGCATTTCACTTCAAACAAAATTCATGCTGTACACACAAGAAAAAGGTGGTTCTTTTCTGGATGCATTTTCATTTGTTAATTCTGAATGCATCTGCCTGTCATTTAGTAATTAAAATAAAATATCTAATGAAAAACAAAAGTGATGACGTTGTGTGCAACTGGGGTTTGCCTGTTTTGCTTATCACTAGTAAGAGCCAACTAATGTTACCACAAAGTTTCTTGTGCTTTTGGATGTAATGGGGGGATGTTCAAAGACAAACTATACAAAGATTTTTTTTTTTTTTAAAATTAACCAGTATTTGTTTTGTGGCACCAAAAAATAGGAGGAATTTCACAAGCTGTAATGGCCACCTTCAAAAATTCTAATCTGTTAAGACAGCTCAAAATTTCTACTAATTCTTCTTCCAGTGAACACAGAGCAGTTGTGCTTCAGTTGTATGACACTCCATGGTAGCCTTTCACTTAAATTTCCATATCTGGAATAACAACAAAGTAACAATATACTTCAATGCAAAAATACGCTCTAGATTTATCTTGGGCAGGCGGGTGATCCAACGTGTATCTAACTTTGTTGTCAATGTTGTTAACCGTTAATACGCTATGACAGAATTTGGGTAAAATCAGGTGAAGGTGTAATGCACTTATAGCCCATGTATGCCTTGTATTTCAGATAATGGAGTTCCATTTCCATTAAGCCATTTCTCAATCTTCTTATTCCAATTATGGGTTCAAATGTAAAACCAGCAGCCCTAAACATACACATGAGAAAGAGAAGATGTTCCAGGCTTTTAAAAGCCTGATGAAAAAGCAACAGATCAAAAAGTCCAAATAAAATTACTGTTAAGTAGTGGAGCGGATGGCCAGGACCCATGCCTGGCTGGGACACCCCTTCAACACTGGATCCAAGGCCCCTGGGTTGCATCAGGGCCACAGGCATGGGACTTCAGAGCTCATCCCTGTTGGGTTCCGTGTCCACCGCCAGGGGAAGCTGCAGGCTCTTCTTATAGTCCACCAGATGTGCTTCAGATGGTAATTAGCCTAATTAGGCTGCACTTCCAGGTGTGGCTGCATCACAGCCTAGACGATCTTGTTAAGTCCTTGCAGCTTCCCCTGGCGGTGGCCATGGGACCCAACAGGGATGAGCTCTGAAGTCCCATGCCTGTGGCCCTGATGCAACCCAGGGGCCTTCCACCAAGTGTTCCAGGGGATGTAGCGTGGATCCCATGGCTGCTCCCTCGGATCCAGTGTTGAAGGAGTGTCCCGGCTCGGCATGGGTCCTAGCTGTATGCCACAGCAGCTATAGCCCAATTCAACAACTGTGCTTCGTTTTTGCCAATTTGGACCAATTCAAATGAGACAGAGAAAGCATAAAAAGTCACCTGGATTGACAAATACAACAGGAAAAATAATATGACCACCCAAAGCTGACTGTCTTCTAGACTGAAGATTCTGATTCTAAAGTACTGTTGTTGGTCATCTATTACTCAAGTCTGTAACTGGTGCAGACAGTACTGGGAAATATGAGGCACACATAACCCTGAATTATAATAATTGGTTTCAGAAAATGAATGTAGTGCTTGTTCGAAGAATCAACACATTTACCCCTTGGGAGATTTTGATGATGTTACAGGTGTCATCACCTTCTTCAGAAATGAAACAGTTTCCTGTTCAGGGCCAACAAAACCATACCATCTGCCATTAATAGGGTGAGGAGGAGAAGTGTGATGATTAAACCTCGGACTTCATTTGTAAAAAAAAGTTACATATGTAAAATTAAGTGGTCTGTATCTGGTTGGAGCGTTGCAGTTTTCCTCTTTTGATGTTAAAACTTGTATGTACAAGAACTCTTTTGTATGCAAAAGAGAGATTTGGTTTAATTCATATAGCATCACCTTTGTATGTGGAGCTTTACAGTAAGAGTCTAAGTGCAAGGAATTGTTGAAGTATTGAACTGTTTCTGTAAAAATTGTATTGCATTTCACAGTAAAGGTACTGAAAGTGTTCATCGTGTCAAAGAGTTGTAGTATCTTAGATTAGGTATGTGTTTTTGCCCACTGCCTTAGGTGCTGTAATTTACCTAACAAATTAGTTGGAATTTAGAAAAAGTGTAAAGTGTACATTGTACATTTAAGCTTTCTGATTTTCATGTGCTCAAAAGTTTTATTATGATGAGTCAAGACCTACCATCATGGTGTAAAAGCTTTTTAGACAAATAATTCTGAAATATCTAGCAGCATCCTTTCTTTTTCAATTTAAACAAGTACAACAGAGCAAAATTGCACCATCCTTGGAGGTTTTTCAATACACTCATTATGACTAGTGCCTCAGAAATGAAGCCATAATGATTTACTAATTCACAGTAGGTAGGCCTTGCAGTAGTTCTTCCTATTAGACCACCATAAGCTTCAATATATGCAATACTGCAAACAGTTTTGGAACCTTTGTAATGCCAGGTCTTCCCAATCACTTAATATCTTTTTAACGCTTTATCTGTAAGAACTTGCATGAAATGGTTGCTCCTGCTGTAGCTGTGGAGCCCCACGCTGGTATTCTCACATTACCTGGAGTGCAGTAACACAAACTCAGCATGATGCACCCAAGAACAAAGCAAATCTGACAGTGTGAAAAAGCTGCAGGCCATGCAGCAACTGCTCATTTTTTGACTCTGAGCTTAAGATGGTAGAGTGATGTTATAGTTAAGCTGCCACATGTGCAAAAGAGAATAAAAAGACACTCGAGGTGAGATGTAGAAAATTCATTCAGCTATTTTCTTTTTTTCCCCCTATATTCTGAAATAATCGTCTTGATTATGTGTCACATGTTTGAATCTATTTCAGCAGAATTATGTCATTACTGTGCTTCATGCTGAGGGTTATTTTACAATTTTTGTGGCACCCTTAAACTAACAACAATTTAATTATCATTTATGTATTTATTAACTGATGAGCTTCCATATTCAATGGAAGGTCATAGGGACCAGTTTAACAACACTATTTGTTGTGGGTTTTTCTCATTGAGGCCTACATTTCATTTATTATTTTCATGGCAGCAGTCATACTTCTTATAGTAATGGTGTGTGTTTTGTTGCACACGTGCAGAGAGTGTAAGATTACACAGCAGAGCGTGTGATACCACCATGTTGAATTTGTAAATGATGCAAGCATACATGTTTGGATCATTTTGTTTAATCCAACAACTTTTGAGTGTAGTGAAGTATGAGTATTTCAAGGTTGTAGACAGTCTTAAATTTTTGTTAATGATTTCTGGTTTATGTTTGAATTTTGATTCTCAGTATTCACATATTAATTTTGGTTTGCCCTAAAAGGAAGAGTTCAAAATACTAACTACTAAACTATAATACTATAATACTATGCTAGGTGTTACTCCTAACAGAGCTTTTAGAGGATTAAAGATTGATGGCGGAAGGAGCATAGCATTTCTTGTAATGTTTAAAAGTGGATTAAAAACAGCCTATCATGTAACTTGGCTACTGTTATGAATTCTGTGCCATTCCTACCCAGCACATTACCAAGGGAATGATGAGATAATGATGATTAATACTTTTTATTTTGTCCTTTATAAGAATTTATATATAGAAAGTTCATTGTTAAATGTAAATTTATGCCAAAGACTTTTAATCTTTTTCTACTTTGGTACCTTTGGTTAACATTAAGATATACGCGTGTCGAAAGATTATACCATTTATTTGCATGCTGATTGGTGCAGACTAATATGAACCTAATTACTTAAGATTGTTGCTTTGTTATACTACTTGGTCTTGTCATAGAGAATTCAGTGAATCGCTTAACGGGGCTCCCTCAAGCTTTTTGTAATAAAGAACACCCATCTTGGACTCATTAGCATCAGTGATTTTTGACTATTCTTTATTTACGGAGTATTTCCCTAACAGCTACTAAAAAGTGCACCTTGTGTGTTAATCCTTTTGTGTTTGCTTAAGAATTACCTGAATCTTTAGATAATTAGTTTAAGGACTCTACTTATCTTAATTATAAATCTGTCTTATATAAGTGTGCACTATTTGTTTTATGTATAATATTTATTTATTATCATTCCTACCTTATTTTAATTTGCTTAAATTTGAATTACTGACAACACTTCAGGGAATGCAAGAAATGAGCCACCTGGAAGGATTGAACATCTAGCAGTATCAGTTTCTATGGTGTTCATTGCCACAATTTATTTTGCTTTCGTTTATGGCTGTATCTATTTAATTAATGCTTAAAAGGAAAATTTACTAAATTCTGCTTTTTCTGCACATTTGCTATATTTTACTGATGAAGTCTGACATCCAAGTTCCTTGCTCAGCTAGGTGAATGAGGAGTGAGGGAGAGAAAGAACACACCCAATAAGAAGGTTATAGTGACAGTCATACTCATACTCAATTCTCACGTAACTTCTGACAGTAAGATAGTGGACCATAGTCCTGGGTGCAGCTGTTTTGCAATTGTGAACCGTATATCCCCAAAGCTTGGTAAATTTAAGAATAGCAAACTAAAGTGGTAACAGAGAATTAAACATTATACTATTATATATTAAGAAGAATCTGTGCATTTGAAAAAAGGGAGTTATGTTTTAAGGAGAGATGTCCCCAAAAGCCTTTGTACAATAAAACACAGATCATCCAAAATACAAGACTGATAAATAAGCAAAATTCTGTAAATAAGCAAAGATTTTCTTCCAGCAAGCTCTGAGCAGAGAACATTCCAAAGCTCTGAACAAGTGAAGATTGTGAATGATGATATCAGTCATAATTCATCTCTGGATATGAATACATTTTGAATACTCAGTGTAACATACAATTCTGCGTTGTGTCAGGGATGCCAGGGGCAATGACCCGGCCGGGGCGCCATGAGGGACCGGATGTGGGTCTGTGCCCACCCTGGATCACGTGGGGGTCGCCTTCCTGGTTGCTTTGGGGGCCACGGGTACAGGGCATGGAAGCTCCACCCTGTAGGGGCCTGTGGTTACGTTACCCGGAGAGCTGCCGGGAGGACAGCCGGCACTTCCGCCACGCTGGGGCGTGGCCAAGGGAGGAATGCCGGGAACACCTGGTGCTCATCCGGGTACTGAATAAAAGGGGCCGTCTCCATTCATTCGAGGCTAGAGTCGGGTGGAAGGAGGACGAGGCAAGAGAGGAGAGTGGAGGCGGCCCGAAGAAAGGCATTGTGGCCAGGACTGTGACTTTGGGGTTTGTGCACTTGACTTTTGTAAATAGTTATTATTGTAAATAAACGTGTTTGTGGGTGACATGAACGTGTCTGCCTGTCTGTGTCCAGGTCAGCTTCCACAGTTGATATATACAGTTGTTCACAGAGCCTGAAAAAGAGTGTATTTTATTGAAGGACTGACTTCCATTTAATAGTTGAAGCTGTGATTAAAAGTTCCCATTCCCCACGCTGTCTCAGATTATGTAGAAGTGCACTTCTTTGAAAGGAGTACAGTAGTTGTTGAACCAGTAGTGGTAGTAGTATCGTCATGTCTATAGAGTACAGTGAAACTCTAAATTGCATGTTCAATCACAATACAACCCTTCGCCCACTTTTGGACTGTAGTCCAAAGCTTTATTGCAGCTAGAAAGTATATTTTCTACAGTTGATAATGAGGGATAATTAGAAAAGTTGTTTAGCCTTTTTTAACCAAAAACCCTAACTTGTATGTAAGAAAAAATGTCCTGTTGAAGAGTTATATTTTAGACAATGCAAATCAAAGGATGAAAATAACAACACCTAGTCACACATTCCTAGTCTGACATGTGTGTCAAAAATGTTTCTTCTGACTACACCAAGCATCATTTTTTATCTTATACTGTATGCCTCCAAATGTAAGAAGTTAATCTTGGTATATGGTAGTTCATAAGAAGAGAATATCAGATTGGTAAAAAGAGACAAATACAGGTTGGATAGATGCAGATAAACATGAAGATTTGTTGCAATGGC
Organism: Polypterus bichir lapradei; assembly: GCA_026402145.1. Taxonomy (NCBI): domain Eukaryota; kingdom Metazoa; phylum Chordata; class Cladistia; order Polypteriformes; family Polypteridae; genus Polypterus; species Polypterus bichir. The sequence goes on from JANRMT010062837.1 coordinate 51,167,065, forward strand.
ACAATAAAGCCAATAAAGAGCAACAGGACAAGCGTTATGTAAAATATAGGAAAAAGACTGCTTTGAGCCACGTTCTTCACCATAGCTGGAAGATTAAGACATCAAAAGGCCAAGGAAGAGTCTGCTGTTGTTAAAATTTGTTAAACTTTATGTAGATTAGTTTTCTTGTTTGCATGTGTTCTCTCAACATCAACACTCAACTTACATACACCTCTGTATCTTGAAGGAGGCACACACACCCTGAAAAAGTATTCTTTTTTATATTCCCATTAATCCTTTCACAAATAAACCCACTTTCAAATGGGTGGTGGAGAACAAAGCACTTTAAGATCAAAGAAGAGAACAGTACTAAGCTTAGCTTTTGATGCTGATTTAACTTCATGAACTGTTAAAGGCCTAGAAAATCAGCACAGTGAAAAAAGGATGATGGGTAAGTTTCATGTCTTTTGCTGAAATCTTCAATCTTCAGTTTTTTCAGTTGACTTGGTTTGAAGAAAAAGTCCAGTTTGAGTGTAACTGCCGATTTGCAGTGAGATGTTAAACTATTGTGGCAGGCAGACGGCACCAGGTGCAGTATTTGCTTTTATATCATCTAATTCAAATACTCTTGTAAAATTAGTCCACTTGTCAATACATGAACTCTGAATAACTTATTGCACATGAGTTATTTTATAGCTAAAAATTTTTAGAGTCCTCTTGGTAGAAGTGGTTATGTAAAAAAATTACCTGTTAACTTTTTCTGTTTTCTTATAGCCTTCCTCTGGGTATTTGAACATGAAAGCTGGCTCTTCTTACAGTGTATTACATTAAACAAAATGCCGGTGAAATACTTTAAAAACTGCAAAAATCTATGAGAAACATAGCAAAAATTGTGAGTATGCTTATACAGACATTTAAATTACAGTAAGATAATAAACACTTATGATTTTACTGTATTGCTCACTATACCTACTATATCTCAAGGTCACAGACCACTTTACAGAAGACTCTATTGAAAGGTGAATTCAATGAAATAACTTTTCAAAGGCAATTTTAAAAACTCAAGTGAGCAGGATTTTTTGACACAGTTTGAAACAGAAAAGTCATGGGGTATAGACACAAAAGACACAACACCCAAAATGTTTCAGTTTTGACCTCAGAATAACCACCTAACTGTTCTTCCATATCAGAGACACTTACAATTCAATTGTTGTGATGAGGGGTCAGAGTCTAAGCTTTGAGATATATAAGGGAGAAAGATCGTTGAGTGCTTTAAAAACCAAAAGTGCTATTTTGAAATCAATGGGATATTCACAGGAAGCCAGTTTTATTCTCCTTGCACAACAGGCATGTGTTCCAATGTTCAGCCCCCATGATGCAGCATTCTGTATTTTCTGAAACATTCGCCTAGTATAAGATGGGAAACATCAAAATAAAGCTTTATAGCTGTCTACCTGTGAAATAGTAAAGGTGTGAGCCAGCTTCTCTGCAGCTAATCATAGTAGAAAATGGCTCAATTGAGCTATACTGTGTACAATACATCTTTAAAACATCACATTATTCAGGCTTAAGTCATATCATTGATATATTAAAGGTGAGAACATTGTCATTCTTGAAATTCCTGTTATTAACAAATGCTTCACTGAAACAAACAATGCATGGCAAGGTAATAGGTGTTATTTGTGCTGCCATAGATGGCACATATGGTATCTGGGTGATTAACACTGAGCTAGGAATGCTACAGTCCTTTATCCCTAATTGTAAAAAAATATCAGCTGATATCAAAATGTTCTATGAATATTCAAACCGAAAAGCTTAATGCTTAAATTTCCAACTACAGCTGTAAGATAACATGTCATAATTATGGATTAAGTTGAATTTAGGAATTTAAAGTAATACATGTTTGATTCAAAGACAAGCATGAGATTAAAATAATATCATTGAAATACATTTAAAATTAGACATTGTTTGATAGTAGGTATGGTGGCACAGTATTTATGGATGCTGTCTCACAGATAAACACCATAGGTCTGCTCCTGTTCCTGGGTGTTATCTGAGTATTACTTAAATGTTATGCCCATGAATCTGTGTGTTTTTCCCCTGGAACTCTGGGTTTTCTCCCACATAATGTATTTAGCAAAAAAACAGGTGAATTTTTGTTCAGTAGATATATACTCAGCAGAAAAAGAAACGTCCCCTGACTTTCAACTGTTTTTACTTTCAGTAGATTTAATGTGTAAATATTTGTATGAACACTAAAAGAGTCAACACCATAAGACATAAACTAAAAATGTTTCACAATGTGTCCCTGAATGAAGGGAGGCTCAAAATCAAAAGTACCAGTCAGTATCTGGTGTGGCCACCAGCTGCTTGAAGTACTGCAGTGCATCTCCTCCTCATGGACTGGACCAGATTTGTCAGTTCTTGCTGTGAAATGTTACCCCACTCTTCCACCAAGGCACCTGCAAGTTCCTGGACATTTCTGGGGGGAATGGCCCTAGCCCTCACCCTGCGATCCAACAGGTCCCAGACGTGCTCAATTCCTTCGACGATAAACACGAATCCGTCCATCACCCCTGGTGAGACAAAACCGTGACTCATCAGTGAAGAGCACTATTTGCCACTCCTGTCTGGTCCAGCGAAGGTGGGTTTGTGCCCATAGGGGGCGTTGTTGCTGGTGATGTCTGGTAAGGACCTGCCTTACAACAGGCCTGCAAGCCCTCAGTCCAGCCTCTCTCAGCCTATTGCGGACAGTCTGAGCACTGATGGAGGGATTGTGTGTTCCTGGTGTGACTCGGGCAGTTGTTGTGGCCATCCTGTACCTGTCACACAGGTGTGATATTCGGATGTACCGATCCTGTGCAGGTGTTGTTACACGTGGTCTTCCACTGTGAGGATGATCAGCTGTCCTTCCTGTCTCCCTGTAGCGCTGTCTTAGGCGTCTCACAGTGTGGACATGGCAATTTATTGCCCTAGCCACATCAGCAGTCCTCATGTCTCCCTGCAGCATGCCTAATGCACGTTCACGCAGATGAGCAGGGACCCTGGGCATCTTTCTTTGGGTGTTTTTCACAGTCGGTAGACAAGTCTCTTTAGTGTCCTGCGTTTTTAGAACTGTGACCTTAAATGCCTACTTTCTGTAAGCTGTTAAGGTCTTAACGACCATTCCACAGGTGCGTGTTAATTAATTGATTATGGTTAATTGAACATGCATGGAAAACATTGTTTAAACAATTTACAATGAAGATCTGTAAAGTTATTTGGATTTTTAAAACATTATTGTTGAAATACACAGTCCTGAAAAAGGGACGTTTCTTTTTTTGCTGAGTATATAATAGCAGTCAAGGCCTCAAATATATTTTGTATTATATATTGTTTTTTTAAGGCTGAGTCTCTATATATAATGTCATAACATAGTTTGGCTGTGTGGGATATGTGTTAATAAAAGAAAATTAGTTTGTTGGTCCACTAATAGATTTTTTTAAAAGACTGACTTGCTAATTAAGGACTATGTGTTTTTTTAGACACAATGTAAAACTACACAATATCCAATTAGTGCACAGATCTGACTAGGAGAAAATAATTTCCCTTATTTTAGAGCATTATACCAACAACAACAATATATTTTTGTATAGTCCAAAATCTCACAAGGAATGCCTCAATGGGCTTTAACAGGCCCAGTTTTTTGACAGCACCCCAGCCTTGACTCTGTAAGAAGACAAGAAAAACTTCCCGAAAGATAAACAACATTGTAGGGAAAAAAATGGAAGAAATCTTGGGAAAGGCAATTCAGAGAAGAGCTACCCTTCAAGGTAGGTTAGGCGTGCAATGGGTGTCAAAAAATGAGTTAAATACAATAAACAAAACACAACACAAGTAATCCTCTTCACAGAGCTAAATGACCAATCTATCATTACCACCACAGAAATACAATAGAGATAGAAACTACAAGGCAAATTGCAAGAATAGAGTATACCACTCACTAAATACAGAACTATCACATACAGTTGTGCTTGAAAGTTTGTGAACCCTTTAGAATTTTCTATATTCCTGCATAAATATGACCTAAAACATCATCAGATTTTCATTCAAGTCCTAAAAGTAGATAAAGAGAAATCAGTTAAACAAATGAGACAAAAATATTATACTTAGTCATTTATTTATTGAGAAAAATGATTGAATATTACATACAGTATTTGTGAGTGCCAAAAGTATGTGAACCTCTAGGATTAGCAGTTAGTTTGAAGGTGAAATTAGAGTCAGGTGTCTTCAATCAATGGGATGACAATCAGGTGTGAGTGGGCACCCTGTGTTATTTAAAGAACAGGGATCTATCAAAGTGTGTTGTTCACAACACATATTTGTGGAAGTGTATCATGGCATGAACAAAGGAGATTTCTGAGGACCTAAGAAAAAGATTTGTTGATGCTCATCAGGCTGGAACAGTTTACAAAACCATCTCTAAAAAGTCTGGACTCCACCAACCCACAGTCAGACAGATTGTGTACAAATGGAGGAAATTCAAGACCATTGTTACCCTCCCCAGGAGTGGTCGACCAACAAAGATCACTCCAAGAGCAAGGCGTGTAATAGTCGGTGAGGTCACAAAGGACCCCAGCATAACTTCTAAGCAACTGAAGGCCTCTCTCACATTGGCTAATGTTCATGTTCATGAGTCCACCATCAGGAGAACACTGAACAAGAGTGGTGTGCATGGCAGGGTTGCAAGGAGAAAGCCACTGCTCTCCAAAAAAACATTGCTGCTCGTCTGCAGTTTGCTAAAGATCACGTGGACAAACCAGAAGGCTATTGGAAGAATGTTTTGTGGACAGATGAGACCAAAATATAACTTTTTGGTATAAATGAAAAGCGTTATGTTTGGAGAAAGGAAAATACTGCATTCCAGCATAAGAACCTTATCCCATCTGTGAAACATGGTGGTGGTAGTATCATGGTTTGGGCCTGTTTTGCTGCATATGGGCCAGGTTGGCTTGCCTTCATTGATGGAACAATGAATTCTGAATTATATCAGAGAATTCTAAAGGAAAATGTCAGGACATCTGTCCATGAGCTGAATCTCAAGAGATGGTGGGTCATGCAGCAAGACAACGACCCTAAGCACACAAGTCATTCTACCAAAGAATGGTTGAAGAAGAATAAAGTTAATGTTTTGGAATGGCCAAGTCAAAGTCCTGATCTTAATCCAATCGAAATGTTGTGGAAGGACCTGAAGCAAGCAGTTAATGTGAGGAAACCCACCAACATCCCAGAGTTGAAGCTGTTCTGTACGGAGCAATGGGCTAAAATTCCTCCAAGCCGGTGTGCAGTAATGATCAAAAGTTACCGGAAATGTTTAGTTGCAGTTATTGCTGCAAAGGGGGGTCACATCAGATACTGAAAGCAAAGGTTCACATACTTTTGCCACTCACAAATATGTAATATTCGATCATTTTACTCAATAAATAAATGACCAAGTATAATATTTTTGTCTCATTTGTTAAACTGGTTTCTCTTTATCTACTTTTAGGACTTGAGTGAAAATCTGATGATGTTTTAGGTCATATTTTAGGTCAGAAATATAGAAAATTCTAAAGGGTTCACAAATTTTCAAGCACAACTGTATGAGGATACAGATTTGTTCAAATACATTAAATATAAAGTAGGAACTAATTAACATAAATAAAAAACAACAATATCTGCCCATCAGCTAATTGTAGAACAACTGTCAGATTGCAGAAAAGGAATCAGAAAAGCCAGACACTGTCAGAGTCCTAGAGACCTCGGCCATCTAGCTGCCTCCCCTCTACTGGCCATTCTACAATTGAGCTAGTGCTCAGCTGGCCAGTGTGATGAAAGGACTCTTCTGCCTGATGATTCCAGTGTTCCTTTATCTGAGATGACTTTTTCATAGGCAGGCAAACAACTTGGCAGTAGAGCAGTGGCACCAAGTGCTAAATGAGGATACCAAGAAGAGAAAAAAATAGGTGAGGGTAATAACAGTTTATAAATATCATATTACTTATATTTTAATACTAATAACTGACAACAGAGATGCATTATGCACAGCTAATCAGCAGCTCTACTCAGGGTATGCTAAACTAAAGTAGTGAGTCTTCAGCCTGGATTTAAAAGCTGAGACTGAATGTGCATCTCTTATACTACCAAGCAGGCCATTCCACAGCTTTGTGGTCCTGTAACTAAAAGCTCAACCTCCCACTGTTATTTTATCAATCTTTAGAATCACAAGCAGACCAGCATCTTGAGATTTTAATATTCTGTCTGGTTTGTAAGTAATGATAAGTTCAGATAAGTAAGCAGAGCCTTGGTGTGATAGACCACATCTCACGACATTGGGAGACAAGGTAATAATTAACTATAGCAGTTTAATCATTATATAGTTTATTTATTAAAAAGAGCACTTACTTGCTGGGTATGTGAGAAGACGTGAGGTGCAAATGGCTGTGCTTGTGGTACGGAGGCACACAAAGGGGAGAAACGTCAGCAGTTTTAACATGTGTATGAAGGCCTGTCCCTCACTTTAATTCATGAGCATTGGCACACTGACATCTATGCGTTAGTATGTGCCATATCGATTAAGGACATTTGCTTGACCGTGTGAATTGCAGCAAAGTAACTGGCTTAGAATGGAGGCATGTAAGCGAGGCCTAAGAGTGGAAAGTCCTGGTGAAAGAGAAAAAAAGTGAAAGCAACTTCATGAAGCTGCCTGAAGTTGGAGGCACGTGCATGTACAATATGTATGTGTGTTTGTACACCGGCAGCCACGCACCTGCATGGGAATGAGATACCCTATATAGGGAGACATTAGCCTAGATCGAGGCTACAAGGGTGAAAGGTCACAAGTGGCATTGTTGACTGGTTTGTGTTGGGCCGGTGTTAACGATTGGACAGGTAGACCGGCCCGGCAACTGAGAGACACCCAGGAGGGGTCGTCTTTGGACTGTCTGGCAAGAAGGAGAGAAGGTAGCTGAGTGGAATTAGAGAGAGTGATCCTTATTTAGTATTCCTGTATATAGCGAATTATTGTTTTGATTTTTTCACTAGTTTTCCTGTATTTTTGTGCTTGTTCCATTTTCTTCAATTTTGATTTTGATGACTGTTTTTCCTGTCCTCTTTACTTTTGCCTTGGAGAAGGAGTAAAAAGAGGAGTTGTTTTTATCACCTTGATTTTTGAGCCATTGTAAATATGGTATGGAATTACTGTTGCATACTGTATGTATATATTCATTTGGTGTCATTGCAGAGTACTGCATTTAATTTAAAGTGCATGACACTATAATTATTTTTTTGTTGTCTTGCTGGCACTTTAATAAAGACTTATTTTCTTTGAATATCTTTTTGGTTCTGTACCTCCATTTACACCACTGATTAATTTGGTTATGTTACAGATGTCCAGAGTATGAGCGTGTGCACAGGTGCCATGCACATTTGGCTATTTAAGGCTTTATATGTTAGAAGTAGGATTTTGAAATCTGCCCAAAACTTAACTGGGAGTCAGTGTAAGGACTTAAAAACTGGAGTTATGTGTTTGTATTTTCTTGTTCTTATAATAATTCTTGCAGCAGCATTTTGAATTAGCTGAAAGCAGTATAAAGAACTATTTGAGCAGCCAGTGAACACCGCATTGCAGTAGTTGGCCTAGCAGGACAAATGCATGAATTAATTTCTAAGTTTCCTGCATATTTAGAAAATGCCTTGCAATATTAGAACAATCTACATGAGAAGAGGCCATTCAGTAAACATCTAAAAGCTCCTGCTCTTGTTCTCTGCTATTTGCAAGGTTAATTTTCCCCATGACTATAATATCCCCCTGTAAACTTCCCTTTTTAATATTACTAAAAAGATGTGCATTGAAATTACTGTCTGCATTGGCTGGTCTCTTAACACACTCCTAAAATTCAACCTCTTTCCTTAATGCTTTCCAGACAAAATCAGATCTCCTCAGTAAGATGAGGCTCATTGTCCAATTGAAGAGGACTTGCATTTAAACTCTTTTTGACATAAACAGCAATCCCTTCTTATCCTTCCTAAAAATGTATATCCCTCTTTGTTATACTCATTCCTGTCTTCATTATTTGGACAGGTTTCTGTTATTGTTATAATATAATTATGCTCAGCTACATACAAGTTCAACTCACTTAAGTTTTTTCTGATACTTCTAGCATTAAGGCAAGTTATTTTTAATGTGTTGCTCATTTTACTTTTGCACTTAAACTTGGTTTGTGAACAGCAAGAGTTTCAATAAGATTTTTAGTATGTCAAGGACAAGAGATTGGTAGAAGACCATGATCTCCAACATCTGAATCAGACATGGCACATAGAAAGAAGGGGAGAAAGAAGATTATCTGTCTGTACTCTACATAAACATATAAGCTGGAGAATATTATTTAAAAACAAATGAACAGGAAAACAAGATTTAATAAGGAGCAGGGCAAGATAAGGGGAATAGAATGGACAAGGCCTTGATGGCCATTTTATCCAGAATATCAGGAAACACCATACTTTTTCCAAAAGATGCCCAGTTTAGGACCTCATAGAGTCCAAAGGATGGCACAATTTGTTTCAGCACAGTGCCCCCATCACTGCACTAGGGCATTAGGATCCACAGAAAGACCACAGGTTAAGTGTCCCCTGCTGGCCTTACAAACACCTCTTCCAGTAGCAACCTAAGCTTCCATGGTTGATCTCCCAAATACTGGCGGGTCCCAAACATGTTTTGCTTCAGGTAGTTTCTATGTTCTGAAGTACAGATGATAATGATCACTACATCACTCTGTCAGATCTGCCACCTTATAGATAAACAGTATGCTATTTTGTTATTAGTGGTGTCCGGTCCGCTCATTGTAGTATTCTCATTGTTATTGTTACTATTATCTCCTTCCACTTATCAGTAAAAGTGATGATTTTTTTGTTTTATTTGACAGTATAACATGACTGCTAAAGGGTGCTCATACACAAAGAATCAGTACAAGGGTTTAAATAACACAGATATAGTGTTGTTTTTTTAAACAGTTAACCGAGTAAGTAACTCTATTCAATATTTGCTGAGCTGACAGATCTAGTTCTGTCTTTGATGACTGAAGCATTTTTCTCTGGCATAAATATGATCCCATCAAAGATACAGTGTTAACTGTCATGTCTTTTTCCCCAAGTTCATTTTAACTTCACCTAGGAACATATGCCAAAAGGGACAGTTCTCTCATCCTTCCCTCTGAATTTTTGGCCTGGATTGACTCCTCTACATATCTGTTCTCTTTTCTGGGGTAACACACTGCCAGTATCCACATAAAAGTCAGGCAAAACATATTATAAAGCCCAATGGATTCCCCTGGTATTTCCCACTCAGTTGATGAATTGTTACCATAGAATAGTCACCCATGAAAATGAAGTACAATCTGGGCGTGAAGAAGCATTTTTGTTTAAATACAGTAATTGTATGACCTGTACTGCCAGTAGGCAGTCCAGTCCTGAATTTCAGATGGAGAAGAACATGACAGGTTATCTATGTTTTAAGACCAGCTAAGAGGGACGATAGAATTGCTGTTGTTTAATAACATCCTGATGGTGCTTAAGAGCAGTTTGTAATGCATGAGAGATGAAGCAGGGCACTTTGAATAACTTTTTAGCTTAATGGTGGACTGTTACATTGTAATTTTGTCCATTCTGAATTTTTGTTAATTTGTAATCTGCTATTTGTTCAAAGTAACCCATTATCTGCATTTTTGGAATACTTTACAATGCTATTAATTCTGTTTATTACTGATATTTTTTAAACCATATGAATATATACAAGTGCATTCATTTAGTTTATTCTGTACAGTATAGGTATGAATGTGTACATTTCTTTGCCTCTCATGATTTTTAGTGTTCTTCACTCTGATTAATTTACTGCTTAGTTTATGTGTTGCTTTTCACAATAGCAAACAATACTGAAATGTTGCACTTCCACATTTGTCTATTGGGGAGAAAAAAATTATCCACTCAGGTGTGTGTGATATGACATCACTAAGAATATAAATTTGTCAGACATAAACAGCCTTAGAGCTGCCACCTGAAAACAACTTTGAAAAATGTCAAGTTTTTTTTTTTTTTTTTTTTTTTTTACAAATAGAGTTTAAAAATGCAACACATTTTTGTTTTCTGTTTAGTAGGCTGTGTTTTCACATGTCTTGCACAATTTACTGTGATTGCACACATACTTTAGTAAAAGCCAAATCTTTGAGAAATAATAATGAAAAGGTTTACAAATGCCTGCTTTATGTTTATCACTTGTCAGAAGAGTAAAGAATAATACTTCTGCTTTGTTTCCCTGTTTTAAAATTTTGTGTAATGCAATTGCACAAAAATGCTACAAACTTGTTTTTTTCATATATTAGATACAATTGAAATCAATCATGAAATATGTTTTTCAAGAAACAAATAGCATTGAGAAAAAGTCTGATCTGTGTGACAATATTAACACAACAGATGCAGGTTCTACATAAATGAAAAAATGCATATAACCTGTGAGGGGGAAACAGGCCATAAACCATATATTTTTGTGTGTAATCTATTTGTTTACACATTCTCACTATTGGTTTATGAGTATTTACTTAGTATCAGTTTGCATACATATACTTTACTGGTTTCCGTGTATACAATACTGGTTTCATTCATAAGAACAATATTGGTTCATGTCTGTACATTTTTAATATGTATATATACTACATTGCTTTGTATATTTAAGCTACTGGTTTGCATAAGAACTACTGTATATTGATTTGCATGTGTATATCACTGATTCATATGCATTTGTTATTAGTTTGTGAGTGAACTGCATCGGTTTACGTTCATATGCTATTGGTTTGCGTATGGACTATATTGGCTTGTGTTCATACAGTATACCACTGGATGGCTTACATAGTGAAGGCTTTGTGTATGTATTACATTGGTTTCATGTATGTCTTATACTGGTTTTATGTGGGTAATATTTCAGTTTTGCACATAAACTCTATTGGTTTTATGTATGCACCAGTCTGATTACTTGTGAGTCTTGTACTGGTTTAAGGCATGCACTATGCTGGTATCGTGAGCATAGCATGCTGGTTTTATGTGTGTAATATATCAGTTTCTCATACGAAACATAACAGTTTTATAAATGCTGCCACAACTTTGTGTGTGAATCAGTTCTGCGTGTGAACTGCATTGATTGTTCATGTGATTTTCAGGGGCAATAAGACGGGCAAGAAAAAAGACCTCAAGGGCTGTTGCACTAATTTTAAGAGCGTGAAGAGGAACAGACAGGACGCTATACGTTTAAACAGCTCAATATTTTCTTTTTCACACAAGATGTTTCTGAAAGGGCTTGGTGGTAATTATTACTGTTTTGAAATTAACACAAGATTGGAGTTAGGTACATATCTGGCTGGCTCCTTAATTGCTCCTAGCTGGTACTTATTCACACAGCTTTTATAAATCAGTTACTTAATTCTGTGCTAACAACAACACAAAATATTCTACAATGTGTATATTAATTGTCATCATTACTTATTATTTGCAAAAATAAATATCCCACATTTTATACCTGAACTAGTGAGTTACAGTACATCTTATTGGGCCACCTTCCTTTTTGCAGTTTTGTGTCAAGACAGATGCAGTTAAGATGCAGTTCAGTTTTGGCCAGCCCGACATGGGTACCTGGGTGAAATTATTAGATTATTTCTAAATCACATTAGGCCACCTTAATTTAACCCTTTACAGTGTCCATTAAACATCACAGATTAGGTCATGGATGCCAATCTCTGATCCTGGAGTGCCACAATGGCTACAGACTTTCATTCTAAGCATTTTCTTAATTAGTGAGCAGTTTTTGCTGCTAATTAACTTAATTTATTTGATTTGCTATTTATGAGTCAGGTCTTTTTCAGGGGTGACCAGTGTTAGTCCTGGAAGACCATAGTAGCTGGAAGTTTTTGTTCCAATCCAATTGCTTCATAAGAAGTAATTTATCGCTGATAAAGCACTAATTGCTCAAGTGACATTTTCTGCTTCATTTTCATTGTCTTGCTTTATTGCTTATTTTAGTCTTTAAAAGCTGCATTTGCTGTTTTTAATTGCTCCTTATTTGCAATAAGATGCAAATTACAAGGGAACCAGCAGATCTCCATTTGGCTTGTTTTCATTTATACCTGTGTGTACTCATTGTGCACTATTTGGTTTAATAAAATACAAAGAAACTGAAGAGAAAGTGAGGAACTGAAAATTAGTCATCTCTTTTAGGGTTCAAATCCTTTGGATGCTGTTATTTAAAAGGAAAAAAATTGATGCAAAAATGACTTGACATTGCCAAGTTAAAACACTAACAAGTCATGATATATAATAAGATCTTTTATTGGCAACTAGGTTGGAACAAAAACCTGCAGCCACTGTGGCCTTCCATGACCGACATTGATCACCCTATGATCAAATATTAAAGCGTGAATACTTAGTTAGTTTTATCCAGGTACCTGTGTTGGGTAGGGCACAAACCAATGTAATATGTATGAAATGAAACTAGTATTGTAGGCATGCAAACCGATAGTAAATACTCATAAACCAATAGTGTAAACACATAAACCAATAGATTACATACAAAAATATACTGATGGATGGCCTGTATGGCCCCTCATAATAACCACCACACTGCTTAAAGATATCACACACACACTGCACTTCACTTTATCTGTCAACCTTCTTTTGCTTAAAAATCACCTATCATTTATTCATATTATCTATACTTCCTTGATTCCACTATTTTTAGAACTTTAATGTCTCTAATTTGATTTTTATGATATTTCTTATTAAATTAAACAAATACTGGAAAAAACATTAAATTCTAAAACCAAATAGATACAAGAATCCTGTCTCCACCACTAGTCCCTATCCCATCCTCTATCCCAGCCTTATGAGGAGATGTCAAAAAGGAAAAGAGAAGCACCAGGACAAGCATGAGGGTGGGAAGCAGCACAGCCACCAAGAAACGCAAATGCTGAGCAGAAAATCAAAATGGATTAGTAGAGCTGCACTTCGCTGACAACTAGCCACCCAAGCCCAAACTAGGCATACAGCAGACAGCGACTCTCTTATACTGGACTATACGACCTGAAAACCCATCAAGTCAATTTCTTTCCCTGTTTGAGAGGAAATCTAATCATGGACAGACTGATTGAGGGGTCGATTTCTATGATGAAAATAGTAGTATTTAACATCTGGAAAAGTGAGTGATGCATTCATAAACATGCAAGTGACTTGGAAATAACTGTGTACTTAAGTTTGTATTGAATAGTGATAGAAGGATTCATTAAATAGTTTGAGATGTACATCTATGGCAAGAGTGATTGTGGGATGCAGAGTACAATGGCAAATGCAGATGGGAAATTAATCTGATAATAGATTTATATAGAAATTTACTTTGATACTGCCAACTAATTTAGACTTTAAAATTTAGCTTTTGGCTGACCCGTTTCCACAGGACTGGTTACTGGTTCTGTGTCAGAAAATAGAAAAACCAGAATTAACACAATAAATGTAACATAATGCCTATTAAAATAATACTGAAATACCTGACTCCCTTTTGCTTGCAGGCTGGCTCATCTTAGAAGGAACAAAAAACTCTTCCAGCATCTGACTTTTGGACATTGATTAATTAGTGCATAAGTGTTAAAGGTACATAAAAGCACCCAAGGATTATTATGAGCATAAAGGAGATAATCTACAGGAAAATAACATAAAAATGGTCAGATAGAAGCACGGTCAAACCCAGAAAGGCACAAATACTAAAATGTATTGAAGTTATATGGGCAAAGCAAAGAAGACAGTAGTAGCAAAAGTGAAAGTCACAAACCTGAGATGACAACTTATTCCTATTTTTCCTTTATTTATTTAAGAAATCCTAAACTAGAGATTTTTATTTTCTTTGACAAAGTTTGTCCACTGAGTAATACTGAACGGTGCATTCAATGGTATACGTATTTATGCATGCTGGTTAGTAGCACCTGCGGGCATATGACAGTGAACAAAAGGGCATTGAGAAAATAAAGAAAACAAAAGACAGTAAATCAGAATAAAAACAGTAAAAAAGAGAACGTATTCTAAAAATAATAGTAGAATTGAATTTTACATAATAAAAAAAACAGAAGGGCACTGCCAGATTTACCCCTGGGGACAAATAAAGATCTATCTATCTATCTATCTATCTATCTATCTATCTATCTATCTATCTAACCAATACGCCATTTACAAATCACCGAAATATTGCTGAAATAGCTCATCCTGTATTCCTGTGTGTTAAGCTTTTTAACATTTCTGGCACTGCTTAGAAAAGACAAGTGGTTAGAGGTCACAGTTTTGATCCTGCACTCAAGGCAGCTCACCAGAGAGCTAACTGTCCTTCCATTAAGCCACAGGTGGACTTAATTGAGAACAATTAACTTACTTACTCTGGGAGAAAAAAAAGGCTAAAAGATGGGAGGCAGTTCAGCTCAAAGTGGATTTATTAAATTAAAGGTTAAACTCCTTTAAATAGCTTTCTTTGATTTTACTGTAATGTACCCATTAAGAGGCAACTTTAACAGCTGCCTTCCCTTACTGCCATGCAATCATTACATAGGGGTTTCAGATCTGTTCTGACAAAAGCAAAAATAATTAATTATAAAGTGTTATTATATCATTCTAACTCAGTTCTCTGAATTTGTTTTCTCCACTGCTGTGGCTGACAGGAAGATCCTATTCTGCTAGCACTGGACTCAAAGCAGAGAACACACATGTACTGGGTTAATCTGGAGTTGCCAAAAAAAAGTCTGCAGCAGACGCCATAGAAATAATTTCTCAGCAGCTCTTTGGCAATTAACCTAACAGATGCATGTTATGATGGTGGAGAAAAACTACATTTCCTGGAGAAATCTTTGTTGACATGAGAAGAATGTAACCAGTCCAGGTAGTGAATTAGCAGGGCATGGAACTATAGACTATGGAGTTTAATAAAGCAAAGCATGTATTATTTGATTGACTCATTCATTTTTCTGAGGTGCAGAAGAGGACTGCATTTTAGTTCTAACTATTATAAGTTGTTAAAGTTTTCTTCTTTTCTGGTTTTTGAACATTTTGAGTTTTATAATTTGAGTAACTGATTAACAATGTTTAGCTAACAATATGATATTAAAACAATAAGAATAGTCTAGTACCTATTTTTGGTAAGGATGAATTAACCTGGTATTTTTCATTAAGGATGTATACTACAATGTAATTGAGTACTGAATTTTATAGGAAAAAATAATCTCATGATTGCAAATTTCATGCTGTAAAGACACATTTGAAGTGAACAGCAGTTGCCTGATACAGTACATATTACCCTATTACAAGGACATATTTTTAATAGCTATCATATGTCTTGACATTTTATAGAGAGAATTATGCCAAAGTGATTTATGGTAAATTTGTTATTATTATTATTATTATTATTATTATTATTATTATTATTATTATT
>JANRMT010062837.1:51182573-51192800 GCA_026402145.1 Polypterus bichir lapradei
TTATTATTATTATTATTATTATTATTATTATTATTATTATTATTATTATTATTATTATTATCCAAACAGCAAATAAAGGGCTTTATGTGTTAATTTGATAATCAAGTCCGCAAAAGGAATTTTATTACGCTTTTAAGTTAATTTAGTCTTAGCATGTTATGTTATGCAGTATATTCTGCCACAATTCAAAACTTTTTTTTCTTTGCAGTGTGATTTCTGTTTAACCTCATGTAAAGTATGTTTTGTATAATGTCATTGAGTACATGGATTGGCTGGTAATGTTCGTCTATACATGTCCCTCCATTATAAAGACATCCCAGCCACCTTAGTTTATGGTACCTTTCCCATCCAGGAGGTGTTAGTAATAGAAGGACAGAGGGAGACATCCTTCTGGGGCAGTGTATTCCCCTAATACATTGCGTAACAGCATCCCCTTACTGGAGCTCCCATTTGTACATCTGCAGGGCAGCATTGGAGTTGTAGTCCTTATGGGCAGCCCTACTGGGACACTTTGGTGATGACAGGGGTAGGTGCTGCCAGGAGAGAACATCTCCCAATTAAGGAGGTTCCTCCTGACCCCTAAGTGTTTCCTGGTAGTAATGCCATTGCATTGGAAATACTCCTGGGTCCTACATAAAAGGAGCTGCTTTGCCTCACCCAGGCAAGTCACACTTAGGAGAGGCGAAGAACAACACTCATTTGGGGACAAGTAATGGAGAATTGAAAAGAAAAATAAAGACAAAAGGACTGTGTTGTGGATTCTAAATGTATTGTGAAAATCTAATTCATTTACTTGCCCCCAGACTGGTGTTTGAAGCTCAGTGATGCCCCCTGCAGACCACACCAAATAAAATGTATTATTAAAGAGATTACTTATAAATGTAGGCTGTGCAATATAAAATGATGAAATGGCAGAATACCTAAAATATTTTGCACTTCACAGAAAAATACATAAAATAAACAATACATTGATTCATAAAGTAGCCCCATTTGCAACTGCTAAGGTAATTTCTGATTTGGTGAAGGGTTTATTATTGGTGTTGGAAAACTTAATTAACACTAAAATCCCTGAAGCCTATGAAAAAAATTGTAATGCCAGGCCACCTTAAATTCCCTCACACCTCGTCATCAGCGTCTTTGCTCTGCAAGTGTGTCTGTCAGCACCAAGGCAGCTGAAGTCAAGGAAGACGTGAAATTCTCAGAGCTGAAGACTGAAAGTGTCTAGAATTGTAAAGGGTAAATAATATATCGTTATTTGGATATACATACATTTCATGTGTGTTCTGTGTCTATAACAATCTGTTTAAATGTAGGATGACAGGAAATGCGAGGCAAGAAATGTTGAACACGTAACTAAAACAGACACCTTTTTCATTTTATAGTAATAATGACAAAATACTGGCATGAAGTGTATAATGTGTGAAGGCTGAAGTCCAAATATCAAATAAACACTTTCACAAAAGGTATAACAAAATAAGTGTGCTTTTATTGAGGAATAGAACCAAAAAAAAATTATGACAATGAGTAAAAACCGAAGCCCAAATATCAAACAACACAAAGTACGCATGTGTGTTTGGCTGGTGTAGAGGTCAGAACTGCTGCATCATAATTAAGAGGTTGCAGGTTTGAGCCCGGGTCTTCCCTGCTTTTACTGTTTTGAGTAGTGAGCTGCTATTGTTATTACTATTATATAGAAAAAAAAACATCCATATGATTTGAGCCTATAACACACAGTGTAAACTTTTGCTATATGTACACTTTACAGTTTTTTTTTCCAGTGTTATTCTCTCAGTCACGTTTACATGGAACAACAAACTTGCCTCTCCCTCTCTGAGTTGATGCCATTTATCTCCATTCTTTTCACAAGAGCACAGAACTATTTGTTGTACCGGCATTTAAAGATACAATGCCCCATAACCGCTATCAGACTACCACACAGCCAGAAAAATGAAGTTTCCCAGTGTTAAAGATGGCTGTTCATAAAGCTCTGGTGTGACTGAACCAAAACACACCACTGTAACAGAGACAACCTCAGCTCCCAAAATACTCATTCTGCACAAATTCACATATAAAAAACCAAAGACCTTCTAATACCTGTTCCATTTGCTTATATTTTATGAATTGTCAGAAGATATGTAGACCATAAAACAAAGATTGATCTAGAAAATGACTATCAAAGATTCAAACATGAGGCAAGAAGTTTAAGTATTTAAAACAAAGATCCTAAACCTTTAAGACAAATACATGCAAGTCAGGTTCTTTACAAAATCCAAAAGCTTGGTCCATGAAACAGTTTGCACTTTCAATAACTTAGAGAGCATTGAGGTCTCATGATGCAGGAATGGCAATTCTGTGACCTATAACCAATGTTATTACAATCAAAAAGAACTCTGAAAATGGTGGTGCCTGAAAAGGAAACTTTAAACAAAATAGTGCCAAATGACATATACCTCCAAAAATTCGCAGAATTCATTATTAACTATTAAAAATATGATCATAATCATAAGCCAAAATATATTACTATGATGCTACAGGGTCAAAAATGAACTATGATAGATTATGCTCTACACTAGCCTTAAGAGAGAGTATGACCAGCTTAATGCCTCTACCTATAAAAAAACATCAGGTTTATTTTTGGAACCAATATATATGCCCTGGATCACTTGTGGCCCCTGTCTATTTTGATTTGTTGTTGTTCCACCTCATGACAGGAACTATAAACTGTATGTAAAATATGTGATGTGCAATGAAAAGTGGTGTGGTTCAAAGTGAGGCACATTTGGGAGTTCACAGACATCCATCCCACCTTACTGTTTAGAAGGATTTCATAGTGGAGATTATTGATTCTATTTGGTGCATTGTGTGGCGCACCAGGGAGGCGGGTATAAAGACTAAAGCAGTGTAAATTACTGTGAGATCAGGGGTTCATAGGGGACTCCTGCAACATATTGCTTCAAATCGATCACAGGTTCATGGGGGAGATCATTGCTTCGATGCGGTGCAAGGTACGGTGCACCAGGGAGATGGATATGAAAAGTGATGTGGTGCGAAGTGTGGCACTTGATCTTCACCGGTTACTCTCCTAAGCCCAGATTTATAAGATGGCTCTAGTGCTTGTGGTCAACCAATAAGCACAATTCATCACCAGATCCCCACCCACAATAGTTCTTGGTTTAACAAAAAGTACATACCATCCATCCCGCAGAAGCCGAACACAGGGGTCTGCTGGAGCCAATCCCAGGGCACGAACCAATCCTGGGCAGGCTGCCAACCCACCACAGGACACACACAAACTAGGGCCAATTTAGAATCTCCAATCCACCTAACCTGCATGTCTTTGGACTGTGGGAGGAAACCAGAGCACCCAGAGGAAACCCACACAGACACGGGGAGAACATGCAAACTCCACACCAGGAGGACCCGGGAAGTGAACCTGGGTCTCCTAACTACAAGGCAGCAGCACTACCACTGCACCACCATGCCACTCACAAGTACATACCTTGGAAGCTAATATAAATACCAGGAACTACAAATGGTTAGAGTGGGAATGCTACAAAAATTTCTGAGTTTGTAAAAAGTGTGGTTCCTGAAAAACATTCCTGTAATGGAAAAGCATTTTGTTATTATAAATTATACTGCAGCTATCAGTAATGGTGCCATTAACATTACTGGCTGTTTGTGTATATAAAATGGTATTTTGTGGTCAATGGCTTCATTCAATGAGGTTCTTTTTGGGGGAGTTCACTTTATTGGTTTAACGTGCATATCATGTTATTTTACTGTGCACCAATGTGGCTGTGTTGCCACATTACAAGTATTGCATTAGGATATACAAAAAATATGAAAAAACTGTAATTACAGACGTGTTTATAAACCACTCAAGTATACTACAAGTCCGATATTGCTTCTAGTTAAATCTCGTTCCTGTTTTTGTAAAATATTTTTCCACACCAACACATCACATTGATAGCACGGTGGTGCAGCGGTAGTGCTGCTTCCTCGCAGTAAGGAGACCCAGGTTCGCTTTCCGGATGCACCCTGCGTGGAGTTTGCATGTTCTCCCTGTGTCTGCGTGGGTTTCCTCCGGGTACTCCAGTTTCCTCCCACAGTCCAAAGACATGCAGGTTAGGTGCATTGGCCATCCGAAATTGTCCCTAGTGTGTGTGTGTGCGTGCCCTGCGGTGGGCTGGTGCCCTGCCCGGGGTTTGTTTCCTGCCTTGTGTCCTGTGTTGGCTGGGATTGGCTCCAGCAGACCCCGTAACCCTGTAGTTAGGATACAGCGGGTTGGATAATGGATGGATGTTCTGTAAGGGTATTACGGATTATAATTAGAATTGCTTTAAGCTATTCTGGTGTTAAGTGAAAATTCATACATTTTTCCTTGAGTGAAATTATACAGTTTGAAGCAAGAGTTAACCTATCAGATGGATCTATTCTGAATTAGCCAATATGTAATGGACAAAACATGTGAGGAGGCGTGGAGAAGGCAGTGATCGAGAGAAGATGAAGGGAAAAAAAAGTATTGCCTAGTTGTGCTTTTAAGTTGTGCTTGAACATACTTGTAGCTATGGTGGGAAATGCTTTGGGGAAGAGTTTCCCATAATAAAGACGCATTGCCTTTTTAACTTGTGTCCGTGCCTGTTGTGTTGGGTGTTTAGGGAATGGAGCCACCCACCACTATCCACAATATCTAGAGTAAAAGATAAAAGATAAACATGTAAGTATAAATAGATAAATAACAAATGAAGTCACAAATAAATGAAACCACAAATCACAATGAATATTACAGTAAATGCAATGGTCATGAGTTCCACATGTGTCATGTAAGTTTGAGACTATGAGTAGTTGATGCTGATCTTCAGTTCAATCAATGGTGGTTTCTGTTATAGGAAAGAGCAGTGATCACTGTGCATTTAATAGGTTGTTTGCTTTGGGGTAAAAACAGTTATTCAGGTTGGTAGTGCAGGCATGCAGTGGCTCTGAAACACCTGCCAGAGGGCAGAGGATTAAAAATGCTGTGCCCGGGGTGTGTTGGATCTCTATGAATGTTATTTGTTTTTCTGCTGCAGCGGGTAGTGAAGATATCTTCCAGTGATGGTAGCTGAGTGCTAGTAATTCTCTTAGTGGTTTGATGATACTCTGGAGGGTCTTTCTGTTCTCAGAAGTGCTGCCAGAGTATCATACTGTAATGCAGTACATTTGTGATGAAAGACTTTATGGTGCACCTGTAGAAGTTAACCAGCAGCTGTTGTGGGAGTTGTGCTTTCTTCAGGCTCCTCAGAAAGTGAAGCCTCTGAAGACCTTTCTTGGCCATTGCTGCCATGTTTGTTGTCCATGACAGGTCCTGGCTGATGAGGATTCCCAAGAATCTGAAACTCTGCACTGCCTCCACCATCTCACCATGAATGCAGTCTACTGAAGTCCAGAATCAGTTGCTTTGTGTGCAAGGTTGTTGTTCTGGCTCCTGCTCTCTTAGTTCTCAACCTCTTCTCTACAGGTTCCTTCGTCATTACTGGAAATCAGGCCTATCACTGTAGTGTCATCTGCAAACGTTATTATGATGTTAGTATCATGGGTAGATTTGCAGTCATTTGTGGAGATGGAGTAAATGAGAGGGCTTAGAACAGCCCTGTAGTACCCCAGTATAAGTGCTTACCCATGTATACAGTTTATGGTCTGCATAGTGAGAAAATGTAAAATCCATTTGCACAGGTGTGAGTTGAGACCCAAGTTGTTTAGTTTGATAGCCATCTGGTTGGAGGAATGATGCTGAAGGCAGAGCTCTAATTCATCAACAGCATCCATACGTAGCTGTCCCACTGCTCGAGGTGTGACAGGCCAATGTGAAGGGCAAGCGAGACAGCATCCTCAGCTGATCTGTTTGCCCTGTAGGTGAACTGGTATTGGTCCAGGGAAGAGAGGATGCTGCTCTTAATGTGTCTGTGGACAAGTCACTCAAAGCACTTCATAACAATAGGGGTCAGGGCCACCGGACAATAAGCACTCAGGGACCTCATTGCTGCCTGTTTTAGAATATGTATGATTGTAGCAGACTTGAGATAAATGAGGACAGTGGCCTGTTCTAAACTTTCAGTGCCAATTCTCTTCATTTTCCATCTTTCTTGGGTTTATAGCAGCTAAGCTCCTCTTTTAGCTTAAAAGTGTCCCTGTTTGCATGTAATTTACAAAAGACCGTTGCATGTTAAATGCAAAGATTCTGGGTTGATTTTTTGTGGCTATTTTATTTATACCTGTGTTTATCAGAGCACAAGTTATCCAATTGTTTTGTGCTTGCAAAGGTGAAAATACAATAAAGTTTGACTATGAAAGGAACCCCTTGAAAAGATTGGCACACAAAATGCAATTCGTAGATCACTTGCATTCTGCCATTAACAGCTGAAAACTCAATTAGGATGAAAAGATGAAAACTAATTGATTAATAGGATCTTTAGACAGTTGTCACAACTTTCCAGTTTAGCATACGACATTGCAATAAAACAAATGAAATCAGTGACCTTCTGTGAGCTCTGTGAAGGCTGAATGTTTTTCAGCTGCTAACATTTGATGCCTCAGGCAGGCTGGTAAAAGAGACAATATTATGTGAAAGGCGTTTTTTTCTAACTATGGTTCTGATGATTACAGACACAGTAAAATGATGTTGTTTGCTCCAGGAAATGGAACAGCATAAAATCTGATTGGATGACATTATTTAACCTCTGGGAAGACTGCCAAATAGTAACTCTGCATGAACATGAACTATAACATGAAATAAGTAACCATGGCAAATACATAAAATCATAAATTTAAAGAATAGTCTGTCTTGTGTAATATCTGAAGTTCTTGTGTTAATGATTCATTCGAAATTTATTTTCCTTAGAGCACAGTATACATACTGTATGTATTCCTTTATAGTGTATATAAGCATGTGGTTTAATTTAATAATATCTTAAGGACGAGCAAAAGAAATCTAATAAAAGGGATACATTTGTATTATATTGAAAGGCCAATGCCCCTGTTTACTAAACTATACTGTATACTTGTCAGCTCTTCAATGAAAACATACTTCCTAGCAATCCAAAAAAGTATAATTATATGGGACCAATGTGAACAAGAAGCATGATTTTCCTTAAAGGGGTAAATTCTAAAGGGACCAAAATTTTCCATCCTACTTACTGTATATAAAGTTGTTTCAGATTTCACCTGCAATCAGGGATTCCGAGAAGCACAGATTTTTAGATGGTGATGCTAAACTCAACTCTGGCAGCAGAAGATATTGTTCCAAATTGACAAGTATCTGGAGAGGTTTGAGAGTGTGTAATTTATAGGGACACATCTTATGCACCTACGTCTTTATAAGAAATAAAGAGAAAATAAATTCTGATGCCTGTCTTGGTTTTCTTGTAGTATGTTTCTGTCAATCAGGTGGATTGGGTCGTTGTTTCAAGTCTGTGTACCAGGGGGTGTTTTCAATCCCACAAATACCTGAACACTTCAAAAGATGCCTTTATTTCTACAGAATACCTTGACTGACCTCATATAACTTTTTACTACAGAATAATATACTATTCTTCTTTCTTTTCCTTTTTACTACTCCTCTGCAGGTGAGTTTTGTCACACACTGCTCCTGATACCAACTCACCTGGCTGATCCCGGAGTACTTTCAGCTGGTCACAAGAGTACAGGGGAGCCTCCTTCCAGCAACTTGGTCTCATGGACCCCAAAAGAGCCTACATCTCCCTTACAGCTCTGTGGCTGCTTAAACAGTAGCAGCAGTCTAACATCCAGCATGTTGAGGGAGTATATGCCCCTACTAGGCAGACTCAAGCTATCTTTCTATTATTTGGGCCTCCCAATCAAGAAAAGGTACCAAACACACACACACCTCAAGCCTTTTCAGATTGTAATTAACCTGTAACAATATAATGGTGCACGGAATGGTCAAACTATTCTAAATACCATAACTGCTTTAGCTTTGTTACTCTCACTGCACCTTCTTCTTCTTCTTTCAGCTGCTCCCGTTAGGGGTTGCCACAGCGGATCATCTTTTTCCATATTACTCTCACTGCACCACTCAGAGCAGCTGATCGGAAAGAGAATTATCGGTATACAGCATCAAGCACACGATGCCTCAGCCATGCTTCCTATTTGAACTGCTGCTCACACAGCAAATGCTTCAAAACCTTTTCTGTACAGACCTCGCGGTTCAAAAACAGTTTCATCCTAAGAGCTCTAAACACATTCTATCAGTCCATCAACTGCTCCTTGTAGAACTGTTTGTACTTTTAAGTACAATTACCTGACTGTGAACTTGCACTGCAGTTATAATATTGCACAGCCTGCGCCACTTTATAAAGCGCGTATTTACATATGATGACGATATAATTTTTAAGATGAAATGCAGCAAAATATGTTTATTATATTGTACAGATAAAACTTTAACTTCATTTAAATAATCTATATTGTTAATAATCAAAGGACATGGTGTCACTACGCTAGCAAGGATCTGGTGCTCCCTTCACGGATTGTTCCTGCCTCGCACTGTATGCTTCACTGGGACTGGCGTGAAGGACAGAATAATTAAACATGTACTATGAAGATATTTCAATGTTCCTTAAAACTTTTAAAGAATCTGCGTTATAAGCTTACAGATGGCTTAACGTCTATTACAGAACTGATTGTGTGGCGATTGGGTATTTGGAGAAAGAAAAGGAAGGACAGGAATTGGAGGTTAGTACGTTTGAAAGAGACAGTACTGCTGCAATAAATTATTTCATCGAAGGTCGCGCGCAATCACTGCGCCACCGTGTTCCCATGTTTAATAACATTCTTTAACTCCTATCATCATGAAAATGATATCACATATACATCGCAGTATTTTAGGTATTCAGAGAGCCATAATATCATGAATGTAATGGATTCTGTGTTCTGTCGGAGGAAGAGAAAGCTGGTTTAAGAAGCAGGTAGTGATTCACACACATAGAGCACATAGAAGATCAAATACAAAACAAAGCATTTAACGTGCTACTTTAGTTACGATGGGATTTGAGAAACTAGTAAATTAAACGATTTTAAGATTAAGTTTATTATGTTCTACTTTAATCTATACTAATAAACGGCAAAGCCCTCACTCACTCACTCACTCACTCACTCACTCACTCACTGACTGACTCATCACTAATTCTCCAACTTCCCGTGTAGGTAGAAGGCTGAAATTTGGCAGGCTTATTCCTTACAGCTTCCTTACAAAAGTTGGGCAGGTTTCATTTCGAAATTCTACGCGTAATGGTCATAACTGGAAGCTGTTTTTCTCCATTTACTGTAATGGAGATGAGCTTGAAACCCGTGGGGGCGGAGTTTGACATCATCACGCCTCCCACGTAATCACGCAGTACGTAGAAAACCAGGAACAGCCCCAAAAAGCGCTGAAGAAAACATGCATTATATAATTGAGAAGGTAGCGAAACAATAAGAAGCGAGCGAGTGATATATACAACCATATTCATGAGTTCTGCTACTTCGGAAACAAAGCACAGTGTAAACCTACACTTTAAATTAAGTTCATAGACAGGCTGCCGCTGGCGTTTGTAATTTAGTGCCTGCCCATATAAGGCCGTCCGTCAGCGGCAATCCAATAGCAATCTGCCACGGGTAAATATTCACGGGTGTAGGACTGTGCTTATGGAGAAGAAGATGAGATAGTCAGGGTGGTGTTTGGCACAAACTCAGCGAAACTGCGAGAGAAAGTTTTAAGTACCGGGACTTCGGTAGCATTAGATACAGCCATGGACATAGCACGACATGGCAACAGCACAGCTGGGAACCTTCGATGCAAGAACACCGAGCGGCTCATGTGAACTGACGCAGTGCACAGACAAAAAGCAAGAGTTCCGAAGAGCGCTGAACAAAAACCGAATTACACAATTGAAAAGGCAGCAAAAAAATATGAAGCGTCTGATACATACAAGATAAGTATGTAATAAGTACAGCTACTGCAGAAACAAAGCACACGGTGGAAAAAGTGAATGTCCCGCTAAAGGAAGACAGTGTTAAAAAAAAACCCGTGCATGCAGTGTGTCAGGTCTCAGATAAAGAAGAAGACGAGCTGTTTATTGATGCAGTAAGAAACGAATCTTTTTCATAGCTTATTTAACACACTACGTCTCCGCTGCGATACGCGGGTATATATATATATATATATGTATATATATATATATACCCTGATCTACA
>JANRMT010062837.1:51202800-51233074 GCA_026402145.1 Polypterus bichir lapradei
CTATCTATCTATCTATCTATCTATCTATCTATCTATCTATCTATCTAATTGTGTCATGTTTACATAGTACAGTGAAATTCTTACTTACTTCTCCAAACATATTCAAACAACATGCAATACATTTTAACAAAATTGAGGTAAAAGGAAGCCAAGCCTACCTGGACAGCATCTGGGCCAATTTAATTCCTGATCAGAATGCCAAAGTCCATAGGAGAATTACTGGGACCTGCTGCACTTTTCCTGCTGTTAGGTGCTCAGTGAGCTGCTCTAAGTTGTAGCTGAATCATTCCCAGCTTGCACTGAGCATTAATATTAATACTAACAGTTGCTAGGTGGTCCATAGGCTAGCAAAACTGCCAGACAGCTCTACAGTACTACATTCAAATCAAGACCAGAATACTGTCCATTTTGAATTTGTACATTCTGTGTCCATGTAGATTTCCTTTTATTTCCTTTCACATGCCAGAAATGTTCAGGTTGCTCAAATTAACAGCTTTTATTTGCACCAGTATGAAGCTGAATGTGTGTATGTGTGTCCATGTGCGTGTGTGTGTGTGTGCAGGCAGGTACCTTGGGACGGATTAGTATCCTATACAAAGCTGTTTCCTGCTTTGCAGTCATTTCTACTGGGACAAGATCTGTTTTATTCTTCTTTTGTGTTCCCCATCCCACTGACCTCATTTTCCAGATTCTTATATTTACTGATTTTTTTTCTGCATTAAATTTGCATCATCCGAGACAGCTCTAACGATGAGCAGGCAGGTTCTTTTTTATGCAACACTGTGTTCAAATGATAAGCCAATATAAAATGATGTATTTCATGTCCCATGACATGAAGCAGTGCAGTTATCAGTATTTATCTACTCCCCTGATTTAGGCTCACACAGCTTATCTGACACCGGTACTCCCAGCTATATGCCTTCTGATCATAGATGTGGTGGAGGACCTTGTCAGATTTATTGTGATATGGCTAGTGTTATTAACTATGTTACTATATGCCTTATGTACTTATTATGTCTGCAGTAGACATGCTTCCTTGGGATACTTTTTCTTGTGGAAACTGGTGGGTTATGCCCGAACCTAAGCTGGTATTTTCAAGCTCTTTGACTCCCTCCCTTTTGTGCCTGGAACTATACAGCCATGCATTTCACATTTGTTTAACAGCACATAGTCTCTTACTCTCTAAAGGTCTGTAGAATTTCGCTTGACCTTGCTTTTTCTTTTATCTTTTTCAATTCTGAGTTTGATCTGGCTCTTCATGTCCTGAGCTTTGTTCTCTGATATGATGTATTATTGTTTGATCCTTTGCTAGTTTTCTCTCTGGTTCACCTATTTCAGGTGTGGTATTAGCATTTTATTGGCGCCGACCCAACACAGACTGACACCAGAGGCACATATAAAACAAACAAAAACTTTTATTTTCTTCACCTGTGGGGCACATCTTCCCCATGAACCCCACAGGCACAACACAGTCCCAACACAAATAAAACACCCAAATTACGACACTCTTCTCTTCCACTCCTCTCAGGGCAGCTTCGTCCACCTCCTCCCGACTCTGCCGCCCTGAGTAGGGGCTGCAGGCTCCTCTTATATCCCACCCAGATGTGCTGCAGGTGCTCATTGACCTACTTCTAGCTGCACCTCCGGGTGTGCCTGTGCTCCCACCCAGACGTAGCTCTGTGCACCTCCCCCTGGCAGAGGCCATGGAGCCCAACCAAGATGAGCTCTGGTGTTCCATGAAAGTGGCCCCGACACATCCAAGGGGGGCTGCCACCAAGTGTTCTGGGGGATGTAGTGTGCATCCCATGGCTGCTCCCCCAGATCCAGTGTTGAAGGGGCGTTCCGGCTGGACATGGGTCCCGGCCATCCGCCACACAGGCTTGTTACTAATTTGCTGGTGTGTAGTTATGGTCCACAAACTATGAATTTATATAATATATATTGTATATAATAAAATACATATTGTATTTATACTGTATATATATGCCTAGTGCTGCTGGAATAGGCTCAAGGCCCCCACAACACTAAACTGGATTAATTCTTTGAAGGCTGAATATTTTTTCCAAAAAACATAGTTTCTGAAAAGCAATGGTTTCACACAGAAATCAACATAAAACATCTGTTGCTGCATGTTGTGGCTGCCATCAATGTGCGGCAGGCTTGCTGCCAGGCTGTCTTCATGTGGCTGGGGCAGAAGCAGCGGTCACATTCGCAGTGCATTGCAATCTGGTTTCTACCTCTTATCATTGTTAAGTGGCAGTCCTCCCTGGCAAACGTTGTCAGTACCACAATTAGCCAGAGACCAATCAGCTGAAGCTGGAACCTCACATTCGTTTTCAATCACTTGTATCAAAATCGGAGTTCGACAAGTCATAGTCCAGTTCAGAGATAATAGGCAAAACATCGTCCACTGAGTATTTTGCTTTATGCATCCACTTTGGTCTCTCTCCAGATGTCAGTGCCATTTTTGTCGTTGTTTGCGCCTTGCTACTGACATGAGCGCAGGAAATCTCAGTCAAACCAATGAAGCTAATTTTCCTTCTTGCAACAAGAGTCCAACTAAAACATAATGGTTGATTTTGTCACAGTTTACAGTTGATTACCATCGTCAACTCCTCCTTTTGACAAAAGTCAACATCAGTCCTAAAAGAGTTAAAGCAAGTATGCATATGATATAATATGATATTGACATACTGTATATAGTAAATTCTTTAAAGAGGCAAGTTAAAAAATATTCAGCTGAGTCAAGAGTGTACACACAACATAGCAAAACTGATATGTTTGATAAACAAGTAATTTAAAAAACAGAGCTTTCACAGTACTTAGAAAGTGATATTTAATTGCTGTAAAACATTACCACCAAAAGAGAAAGTATAAGAAGGGCTTTTGAGGGTCTATGGATTTTCCTCCTTTAAGTTTAGGACAAAAAAATCATGATTATGGATATTTTGCTAAGCAATAAGTGTAAAACAATTGATAGGAGATATACATAACTGTTTCTTCGGAGAGATGCCAAAATACATAACCATATATAGTACAGCAAAATAAAAAGTCAGTCACTAGAGAGGAATATTAAACCTCAAAAGCAGACTACAGAAAAGCAGCAACTATGCAAAAAGCTACTAGTCACCTCCATTCAGACGAGCTCACAGATTTAAGTTTAGAACTTTAAGAAAATACAGATTGCATTCTGCCCCACAATGCTCATTAAGCTTTGGCTCTCTTGAAAAAAAAACATATATTTAGGTCTGTACAATCTGCCTTCTTAAATGCTCTCCATATAAAATCATGGTTAAGCAATGAAAGCACCTTAAAGAATAATAAAAACACCACTAATCTGCAATAAATCTTTGTCCTATATTGTAAAACCCAGTGGATTATAGGAATTTCTTTACCAGACATTATAATGTTACAGCCATAAACAAAATTCTGAAAATTCCACTGAATCACCAGTTGCAAAAATTCCTGAAGTTTCAAGAAGGAAAGAAAAAAGAAAAGGAAAAAATAATGTTAAAATCTGTATTTCCAAAAAAAAAATCTTCTGCTGCTTTTAAAGAAAATGATTTGAAGAGTATAAGGGGAGTATCTATGAAAACACATCCTAACTAGCCCTGAGTTTTAAGGAGAGCAAAGGAGATACTTCACTGCTGTATACTGTATTAACAGAAAAATATGAGCTTCAAATTTTAAAATCCTATTTCTTTAGGGAATGTTTTCATTAATATTAATTTGGGACTGTCTAATATGCTCCAGGGATTTTTTTTTTTTTATGTAGGGAAGCTGCTCATCTGAGAGCTTTGTAGAGGCTTACACTGTATAATACTGTATATGCAATCTGTGTATACACATATAATGTAAGTGTGAACATTCTACTGCCCTTCTGTGGACCAAAGTAAAGAGAAACCAGACAGGGATGGTGATCAAAACTGCCGGCACCCTGACTAAACAAAACCACGGCATTTCTGAAAGATATCCCCAAGCAGCCAGAAGAAAATCTAATGACCCAGGAGGGAGAAACCTGAAGCTCATCAAAACAAAGAAGAGTGATTGCTGATGTGCTCCAGAGGCTCTAGATGAGGCACTTATGTAAGGCAAAAAAAATTGTCATCTATAAACTGAAGGATGATTTTCTTATGTTCATCTTTTTTGGCTGATTATTTTGCAAAGTATATACAGTATACTGTATGCAAATAGTAAAGGCATTCTTACTTTTTCACACATGTATTCTGCAAGTCTGGTCATTTTTTATTTAATAATAACATAAAATAACATTTATATAACAAGGCTGCCTAATACAATTTAGGGTCACAGGGTGAATACATAATGAGAAAATAAACTGTGTTTTGTGTTTTTATCAACTGAGGTGAGGTTTACCTCATTTTTGCATCTGGTGAGGATTAGAAGATTGTTAGTTGCGTTCGGACATGTAAACCATATAACCGAAACAGAGAGTACTTACATTTTCTCTTTCTCTTATATATAAATATATGTGTGTGTGTGCTACACACACTCTCACAGGGACCAATTTGAAGCATACACAGGAGAGTCATTTTGAGGTTGCACAGCAGCCCACATGTTCTTCTTTTCTGCCCTCAGACAAGAAGAACCAGAGACTCTGGAAGATGCATGATGTCTCCTTAAGCCCTACCTCCTCTGATCTACTCATCATAAAAACCTAGCACTACAACAACTCATTGTTGGTTATAGACCACCAAAGGAATGGGATGAGACACTCTAGTGTCATTTAATACCCAAACTTCCCTTATTGCTCAACATCAACCATTAAATGGGGTAGCCATGGTGCTCAAACCTTTTTGTGTCCTTGACTACAATACATTCATTGCCCACTCACCTTTTCACTGATTATGTGATTGCATCACCATTAGCTCAATCTTTATGTCAGCTCCTCTCTAGATGTAAAGCTTACTGGGGCTACTGGTAGGAATCTGGGTATGACTGGGTTAGAACATGACTGGATGGATTAATACATACTGTGACAAATCTACGGGGGCGTAGCAGCCACCCAACCCAACACAGACAGATGCAAGAGGGACACTTATAAAAGCACATGGATTTTATTTTTGTTTCTTCACTTTTGGGCAACGTCTTCCCTGTTCCTACAAGTACAACACAGTCCAAAGCACTAACAGTGCACCTGAATACAATTCTCTTTTCTTCTTTCTTTCTTTTCTCTTCCACTCCTCTTCAGCAAGCTTTGTCCACCTTCCACCCGACTCTGGCTCCCGAGTAGTTTCTGCTGGCTCCTTTTATACGTTACCCAGAAGTGCTCCAAGTGCTTGATGACCTACTTCCTGCAGCACTTCCGGGTGTGATGAAAGAATTGCCCATATGGGCTCAGGAGCAGCTGTTGCACCCCCTGGTGGTGCCCACGGATCCCAACAGGGCTGCACCAAACTGCAACTCCCATGAAGTCCTGCGGGAGTCCTAGGCACTACTGCAATCCAGGGTGGCTACCATCTAGCGCACCAGAGAAGGTAACGCTCTGACCACACTTGCTGCCCCAGTCCTTCCAGCTTGGAGACATCCCGGCCCGGGATGACAAT
Organism: Polypterus bichir lapradei; assembly: GCA_026402145.1. Taxonomy (NCBI): domain Eukaryota; kingdom Metazoa; phylum Chordata; class Cladistia; order Polypteriformes; family Polypteridae; genus Polypterus; species Polypterus bichir. The sequence continues at coordinate 51,208,365 of JANRMT010062837.1, forward strand.
ACATATTTTATATACTTAGTATATATTGCCTACATATATCTGCAGAAGAGATGCATCATACAGTGTTAATCATTTCATTCTATCATTGCAGTTTATTAAAAAAAGTTTATATTTGGTAAATTTTAATCAGAATTAGATTAAGAATTTTAAAAAGAGAGTTAATGCGTTGTGAGTAGCAAATGAATATTATACTCAACCAATGGTAATGGTGAAAAAGTTACATTTTTCTCTTGTCATGTCACTATTAATATTTCATGAATCCGTCCTTTCCTAAATCTGTTTTATTTAACTGTAGAATCAGACTTGGGCACAACACAGAAATTAAACCGGGACAGGGTGCCAGTCTGTTACAGATCACACTCACTCACTAGATCAGTTTGGAGTTGAATATAAACCTCTTTGGGATGGGAGAGGAAAATGAATTCATATTTATGTACGAAATCATCATACATCTAAAAAAATATTGTGTAAAATTTTCCAACAGGCAGTGAACAGCTACTGTATAATATCAGAAAAATTGAATTCTCTACCACATTGTAAAGGTCAATTTCTAACCTTGTTTTTGTGAGTACTTTAATAGAAGTACATTAATTATATTGAAGAAAGTAATACAATGCATTTTGAAGTATCCAGCAGAGTAATGTGAATTAGCTTTCAAGGAGACTATTAAGACATCTCAGTGTAGTTCAAAAGGCAAACCATATATAAAACTATATGTAAATTCCAAAGACTAATAAACATAAAAAACAAATCCTCAACGTAAAGTACTTTAAATCACACTTTTCTAGGTATTTGCATAAATTCAAACTGCATATATAATTGTATCATTAAGAAGTTTATTCATTTGCAAAAGGTACTGCCATACAAATCAGTTCTTCCGTGTGTAAAAATGAGCAGCCTTTAATGATTCTTAATATTTGTTACACATGTTTAGTCTCCCTGACCTTTATTTAAAACCTCTCCGACTGAACAAGTTAAGAACAAAGTCCAGTCTGTGTTTCCTCACAGAACTAAAAAGCATCAGATTTGTTCAGGTCAGCAAGTTTTTTGTCTTGATTTAAGTTATTTTTTTCCATGCCACTGCTTAGACTTCATTTAGGAGAAGAAAGGGATAAGAGTGCCCTCATATGGTGAAAGGTAAAAATTGTCCGTGTAAAACATTATAATTAGCTATTGGTTTTATGCTCTGAGATGTCAGTTTTAAAACAGGATTTCTTTTACTTGATTAGACAGGCAGTGTGGACTGGATAAATTGTAGTTTGGGCACTGTGATGCTAAACTTTGCTCTTCTTGTGTTCCAACTGCATCTTCATGTATCTCTGCTATCCTGATTTTCAATGCATTTTGGAAAATATAATAAAAATGGACTGAAAGAAAAAAATGGCACAACACTGATAAAAATTGACATGTGTTAATGTCCCATACTAGATTCTTATTCATCCATTTTTTTAACCAACTCAATTCTATTATTCTGATTGTGCATTTGAACCTTTTTAACAAACAGTAACACTTAGCATTACACTAGTGCATTGGAAAAATAGCTTAAAATATATGTCAGAAGCTGTAATAAAAAGATGCATTGTTTTTTTCTTATTTTTTTATTGACTCAGCCTAAAGCAGACAATCTGCAAACCGGAGGTCTACAACTTAGCAGCCATTTTAGCTCTAACCATCTTTTCGTAACTTGTCATTATTTTTCTCTGTTTGTTGTTAATGTACAGTATGTTTAATTTTCATTACGTAGCATACATTTTGTCTATTTCTGACTTCTGTTTAAACAGTTAATTTTTTTTTTTTTTACAAAGCAGACATTTTTCAATATACGGTACAGAGGCAGCTGCACACCATCGAGCAAGCAGGTTAGTCATGAGCATCACTGAGTGCACCTGTTTGTAATCCTCATGAATCTGTTGCCTTTTACTAACAAGAGAAAAAGAAAATGATGCACTTACTGTATGTGTTGATTAAGTCCTTTTTCACACATAACATAGTATTCTCAATCCAATTGAATCCACTTCAGTGCTACTGTGACCTATCAAGACTGCTGGCAAACTCCACAATGACTAAACAGGATGTTAGATCTGTGTGGCAGCAATGCTACTCACTGCCCTACCAGGCCACCCATCTGCCTTTTTATTTTTAAAAATGTTACTAGTAAAATGTGAAATCTGGTTCAATCCTGAAATATCTATATATTTTTTTTTCAAATAATGACAAGGAAAAATGTTTATGAATGATTAACGGATGTTCAGTGTTTCATAGAGTAGGTACTGAAAATACACTCATTGAGCACGTTATTAGGAACAAATGTACTCCTGCTTATCCATGCAATCATCAAACCAGCCAATCACATGGCAGCAATGCAATTTATAAAATCATCCAGATACAGGTCAGGAGCTTCAATTAATGTTCACATTACACAGCAGATTGGAGAAAAAATGTAATCTCAGTGATTTCAACTGTGGTATGATTATTGGAGCCAGATGGGCTGCTTTGAGGGTTTTTGCCATTGCTAATTGATCTCCTGGGATTTTCACACACAATAATCTCTAATGTTTACTTAGAGGTTAGGAGCACATGCTGACATGCCCACCACATAACAAATCAACTCAGGATCCCAGATTAGGACCCTAGTCCATCCATGCAATGGGTGACACGTCAGCACCACACTAGTACAGATGAAATGTAACAGTGTGAGTTTTTTTTAATGGTTGCTGGAGTGCCAATTCTGCCACCAACCCCCAAGATTTTCCCTGCAGGCTGGAGGGCCTACATGCAGGGCTGGATGCAGATTATTTTCATACCCAGGACAGAGCAATTGCAGGTTAAGGGCCTTGCTCAAGGGACAAACAAAGTAGAGTCACTTTTGACATTTACGGTACTTGAACAAGCAACCTTCCATTTACCAGTGCAGATCCCTACCTCAGAGCCACCACTCCACCCATTTACTTAAAATGTTGGAAAAAAACACCACTGAGTAACTGTTCTGTGGATTGATGCCAAAGATCATAGGAGAATGGCCAGACTGGTTTGAGATAACAGAAAGGCAACAGCAATTTACATAACCACTCTGTACAACTGTGGTGACCAGAAAAGCATCACAGAATGCACAACATTCTGAACCTTAAGGTGGAAGAGCAACAACAGCAGAACACCACTTCAGGTTTCACTCCTGTCCGCCAAGAACAGAAAGCTGAGGCTGCACTGAAACAAAAACTGGAGAGTTGAAGACTAGAAAAGCATAACCTATTTTGATAAATCTCCATTGTTGCTAAGGCACACAGATGATAGAGTCAGAACTTGACGGCAAACATCGTGCATCCATGTACCCAACCTGCCTTGTGTTAACAATCCAGGCTGGTGGTCAGGGTGTAATCGGTGAGGAATGTTTTCTTGGCACACTTTGGGCCTGTTAATAACATTCAACCATTGCTTGAATTCAATGGCTTATTTGATTATTGTTGCTGGCCATGTGTGTCCCTTCATAGCCAGAATTCACCCATCTTTTAATGGCTACTTCCAGCATGATAACACACCATGTCACAAAGCAAAAGACATCTCAAACTGGTTTCATGAACATGACTATGTGATTAATGTTCTTCAATGGCCTCCTAAGTCACCTGACAAGAATCCAACAGATCACTTTTGGGGTGTGGTAGAATGGGAGATTCACACCATGAATGTGCTGTGTCACATCCAGGTCTTTCTCCTGTGGCCCCAAAAGGGCACACTTAACACACATGGTTGACTATGAGTCTTCTGACAACATTAACAACTCACACAAACCAGACTCAAGAATACAGTTTATGAAACAGTATTCATCAGAAGGTCCATGTTCAGAGTGGCTCTTATGATAATACCAAACAGCATAGTGGCAACTTTTCAAAGATTGCATGATTGGAGCCAGGCGAGATACTGATTAAAGAAAACAGCCAGTTTGAAAAATTATCCTAATTCAATTATTTATCTTTTCTAGGGGTACCAAAAAATGTGTTCAGGCCATTTTAGAATATTTTTGTAGAGTAAGTAATTTTTCTCTTTTCAAACTTGCTTTGCTTTACTCGATGGAATATCAAAGGCATGCAGGTATTCATGAGACAGTTGCTTTTCATGCAATCACTTTTCAGGAGGCATACAGCACTTTTTCAATGAGCTGTAAGGGTACCAACAAATTTATCCACGTCTGAAGATTTCTTGGACAGTGGACCAATGGCACAGCAGTCAGCACACTCCTTCCTCACAAATCCAGCCCTCTCAGTTCAAGTTCCACCCCATGATGTTGTCTGTGTGATATTTGTATGTTTTCCAGGCAAGTTAAACTCCCACATCCCCAAAAACATGGAGGTTACATTTGTTGTCGCTGCGATGGACTGGTGCCGTGATCAGGGCCATTTCCTATCTTACTCCCAGTGATACCAGGATATGCTCCAGCTTCCCATGACCATGAATTATATTAAAAAGGTTTGAGAATATTATGTTACCCTTTAAGGTTACCTTTCATAGTAAGGAATAAATGCTTTACAAAACAAGAAAATCATTTTTAACTGTCATGCATTTACGTGAAACCTTAAAAATGGCAGTCAAAAGCAAATGGGAGTTTTAAACATAATTTGCTTAAATAAATAATACAAAAATGCTGAACACTTTACTTCAAAAGGTTATGAGGAATATGATCTTCAGGCTGAGAGCGAAACTTTGCCATTAAATTAAACAGGAGTGCAATTAACTGTAGCAGCCTTTCTCTGACAAATACTGGTTGAAGGAAACACAGCTGTGCCAGGTCTGTGTGAGGAGCAGGGATGGATACTGGAACGCTTTAGCATGGCATTTGGACAGGGGCAAATCCTTTATTGAACTATGCGGGTTTAATAATGGATCAATAAATGAATGAATGTAGTGCAAAGGATTAAATAGCAAATAATCATGAATGACTGAATAACATATATTTATGCAGACCTGAATTTTTATAAATCATTTATACTTGAATAAAAACAGTGGCCCCTCCTGTGATCTCTGTGGCCTACCAATTTTGAGCTCAACTATGAGTTAGGTTTTTTTGTATATACACTTCATTTTTTAAAAAAAAATTGTTATTGCAATTTTGAATATGTTGCTACTTTTAGTATTATTTTGATGATTTTACTGAATTGCTATTTTGTAATTTGCTTTCGATTGTGGGCACCACCATTTTGTTTATTTTCAGATGTTTTTGTCCATGTTATTGTGGGCAATGGTGCTTCATTGTTAACATGTGTGAAATGATTGGACAGACATAGGAAGAGGTTTGGGGCAGCTGCCCATATACTTGAATTAGGCTGCCAATATTGAAAGGTTGGTTCCATAGAACAGGTCTCTACAGACTTCAGTCCAACAATAGAACAATCACAATAGGCAAAGATGGTGGTTTTAAAGTCGGGCAGGTGAAGTGTTGTCATCAGAGAAGGATTCGGAAATGATTTCATCGAGATTGGAACCAAAAGTGACGTCATCGGGACCGGAATAGGAAGTGATGTCATTGGACCCAGAACCGGAACTCACATCCTCGAGTCCAGATGAAATTTCTCGTGGTTGGTCTACTGATGAAAAAGAGGGAGGATTATAGTGCACTCTGCCACCCCCTTTATGAGCCCTTCAGCTACCTCCCATGCACATGTGTGTGACAAATGTACCTTCCTGAATCTTGATGCATGATGTTATCATGGTAACATTATTTTAGATGGCATCCTGCTGTTTCAGCCCTCCAAGAATTTTCGAGATTTGTGTGCAAAAATGAATTTTGCAGTATTTAGGTAGTAGAAATCAATTAAGGGAGCCAGGACTTTGCAGGCTTTGCAACTAAGGATTTGGTTAGCATTTTGGGATCTGACCATTTTGACCAATTTTGACCATTTTGACCAATTGTCCTTACCTTTTTGCTTGCCTAATTTGAATCAATCCAGAACAATCTAATTCTGAAAGTTTTCCATGCGCTTTTATTGTGCTACTTTGTGGTTTTAAGCCAGTTCTGCACTGGTATGTACACTACTTCCTAAATCCCCGTTGTTGACTGGCCCCCCCCCCCCCCCCCATGGAATAATCGGTTATGTACCATAACATTTAAAAGTGAGATACTATTACTGTATCTGTATTTGATGACACAGCTGACAACAGAGGACGCAAGGACATCCACGTTTACTGCATTACTCACAGAAAAGAACCACCCTAATAGCATCTAAGTGCATGGAATACATTATGACTCACATACAAAGGTTTTCAAAATGAAAGGGCCTCATACAATACAATACAGTGCCTTACCAAAAGATTGCCAAGAAGTTTACAGCATTTTTGTGTTCTGCTGTAATTAATTGTCTTTTTTTCCTTTCATATCATTTTAGCATTTAGCAAAACACGGTAAACTCCTTGCAAACCCATGCTGATTGTCCACTGAAACACCTAAAATGAACAGCTGGTTCTACATCTTGTAGCTGGTTCTTATCTTGTAATGTCTGGTACTGTATGTTTAATAATTATTACATATTTTAAAAAGAGATACAATTACAATGATAATATTCTGTTGACCAACTCCATTCACTTTCAGCACCATTTAATAACATGATTCTTAAACACAAATATATTTATTTTTAACCCAGCTTTCTTTTAAAATTAATATTACTGCTGTAAACTGAATGGTATGTGTCTTTATATTTTGTAATCATCTGTAGTAAGTCCAGCCTCACAGTTTCATTTCCCTAAGATCAAATTCTGTGCCAGCCACTGTCTGTGTGGAATCTCCAGGTCACCCTGTCCCCCCATATTCTCAAACTCATGATTGATCTAATTGAGGATCACTGGATATTGAGGATATTGTCAGTGGCAACCAATATCAAATGGAGAGCCAGCCCCATGCAGTGCCCAAAAAATATAAAGTTGATCTTTTTTCTAAACCCTCTAGTGGCAATATACCCTTTAATGATTTTTTGATTGAACAATTGGAACACATTTGCTGCAGAAACTTTAAATATGAAAGTGTAACCCCAAATGTCAGGTTTTAATAAGCTGTTTGTTTGTGGAGTGCAGAAAATCAAACAAACAAAAAAATGAAGTTACAGCCATACCTACTTGTATAACTAAAATTGAGGCATTATCCATAAAGATAGAATCATTGATTAAAGAACATGGTGTAGCAATGAAACTTGCCATATTTGCACCAGAAAATTAAGTACTCCTGAAAAGAATCTTTAATTATATGCTCTTCATGCCTGTCTATAAACAATGCACAAAATACTGTGACAACCTGAAAGAATAAGGCCCAACACTCAAGCTGACCACTTTGATGATCTCAGTGAATGAGGTCCATCACTCAGATTGACCGCTTTCAAGGTGCAACTTCATTTCTGTCCATCATGAACTCCTGCTTTTATAAGGCAGCCAAGAATTACTGGTGCAACAGCACTGAAGCTTATACATTCCCCTTTGCACTATATTGTTATTTTTACCATGTTAAGCCCTACCTGAAACTAAAAATTCATTTAGAAAATTACATATATATTTATAAAATTACAATAGAATATCTGTCTATGTGTTCTCTATACAATCCTACACCCTTTGACCAATCTGTACCAATTTTTGCATACAGTAGTTGCTCTCTATGGAAAATACGGATAAGACAGACTACTTTGGATCGCAAAATTTTGACCTTATTTTTTTTTTTTTCAGTTTGTACATCAATGAAACATCCAAACAGACTAAAGCCATATTAGCAGACAAAATGACCTGCGCTTAACATTACTTGCCCAGGTAACACCGCATACTGCTTCTGTCTACTGTAATATAAAAAGGAGTGTTGTGCACTGTACTAGGTAAGGCTTGATCATGAATTGAATTGCAGCATAACACAAAGAAGAATCAAAGGGTTGTTGTTTAACCCCTGCTCTATTGGCTTTTCTACATCATTTTACATAATATTCAGCCAGTGTGGTGCTGTGGTTAAGGCTTTAGTTACTAATTTCTTTTGCTACTTCAATGACATTTAATTTAAAACCAGCTTCATATTTTCTTCTGATTGAATGCTCTATCGTAGGTAAGGGATGCTTTTATGATAATGGTGTATGAGGGTGTGAGATACAAAAAACATAAAACAGTGCAAACATTGCTTCAGAATAGTTTAGGTATTACCACGTGGTCACGTAGGCATGATACATAGAAAAAAAAGGCAGTGTGCTCCGTGGTTACTCTCTCAGGTGGGCTATAGCATATAATAACCTCTTGGACTAATAGTGTGAGTTTCCCACATTCGACTTATACAACCATCCATCCATCCATTATCCAACCCACTATATCCTAACTACAGGGTCAAGGGGGTCTGCTGGAGCCAATCCCAGTCAACACAGGGTGCAAGGCAGGAAACAAACCCTGGGTAGGGCGCCAGCCCACCACAGGGGACTTATACAACCGACATTATAAAATACCGGAAATGATATGATAATATCAAGCTCTGGCTTATCCGCAGGAGAACTTAAATGCGAGTATATACGGTAATCCTTTGCTTTCTTTCCTTAATCCATTCTACTAATATACCTGGACAATGCCAACTACTTTGGCTGGTATAAATATTAACATTTTATATATAATATAAAAATAAAATGAAAAAAAATTGAGAAATTATTGTAAACATCCCTTGTATAATGGTACGCGGGCAGTTTTCATAATCTCTTTTTTTGTGGACACTGTACTAAGGCCGAGCAATAGCATCCTGCAATTTGTAGTCATATTCAAAGAACATGTTAATATTAATAATATTAAAAAGTTGCAAAAGTTAATGTTGTTATTTCTTTCATCATTCATAAGCAAAGCATCAATGTGTCCAGCTGTAAGTGAATAGAAAATTAGATGCTTCTGTAAGCAGCAGTTTTCATTATAATGACACCTTGTTGATGCACTTTACCTACAGCTAAATTTTCATAACAACTGAAGTGACCAGCAATCAAAAAAAACCTGCCTGTCTGGAATGTTAAGCAATTGGGATCTACATTAAAATAATAATAATAATAATAATAATAATAATAATAATAATAATAATAATACACAAATAATTACAATGGAACAAATAATAAACCTACAGGATGCCTGGTCTTATTTAAAGGTTATTTTCCATCATACAGTCCTCCAGTATAATAAGTAAAATTACAATGTTACCCCTTGAGGTGCCATGTTCTAGCTCAGAAAAGTTATACATTTCTTAGCCTGATGCTTCCAGAGAGTTGACTTCCAAAACAGCACTGTTACCCATGTTTGATAAGAGAGTGGTTTACATTCCTAATGTAAGCTTCCTCTGTGCCCACTTGTTACCATTCCGCCTTTGAAAATCTCCTCCAATTGACCAACTTCTTGCATCTTGTGGATGTTTGCTGTTGGGTATTTATCTTTATTATTGTACTTATGCGTGGGATACACTGGGAACCTATGCAGGACTACTTTTAAGGTTTGCTTATTGTTGGATGGATCAGAATCAGATGTAAAATAAATTTATAAGAATGTTCTTAAGCCCATTCAAATGATTTCAGGATTGTGAGGCAGCAGCACTAACTACTTCACCACACTTATAATTATCATGTCATGAGAAGGTTAATCAGGGTTTCAGTACTCTGCATCATTTTAGTGAGTCTGGGATTGTGATTCTGTGTTTGTTGTCTTTCAAGTAAAGTAACATTCTTGACAGACTAATGACTTGCCACCCACACAGGGGTAATGGACCATCTACCAGTGGTTCAGATGACTGTGAGGTGTTTAAAGGACTAAATACCTCAGACAAAGAATTAAAGAGAGAGAAAGTAAAATTTGTAAAAGCAAGTTAAAAAACTATGAAGAGGAGGGGTTGTTTATTAGGATCTACCGTACCATATTGTAATGGGAGTTCTCCAAAACTGTAGTACAAATAGTGAGACATCTCAACCACAAGTATTTTTTTCTTCACAAGCTTCAAGATAAATGAAGAGAATGTCGTTGCCCCAATTCATTCCCAATCTCTGAAGGGACGTAGGACAAAGGCATGACATGGGATATATGCTTCAAAAGAAGAGTTCACAGTAGTAACTGGAAGCTGAGTAAAACGTTTTCCAGGTAAAATAAGACCTACTTTTCCATGGGAAAGCAAATTAAATAAAAGTCATGGGAGACTGGTGAGATATTTGGAGAACTCCACTAGAGGGTCAGTTGGCAGCAGAGGATTGCCTTGAATAACTATTAGAACCCTCTGATACATATAAACTGTCAGGGAGACCAATGGTGTCTGAAACTTTAAGTATGACATGGGAGTCAAGAATGCAGAAACACTGTCACAAGGAGTTCTGGGGGAATGACCTCAGATAACTTTTTGGAGTCTTTTTTAATCTGGAAGTCATCTCACAGTGCAGTTTAAAGGTACTCCCTGGCAGTGGCCATTTAGCTTGAGGCTGGAATAAAGAAAAGAGTTAGGACAGAGGTTTGTCAAACGTGTGCCAGTATATTTTGGGGGAGAAAAAAGTAGTACATGTGCTGTATGTGGTGGATATAAATGAATAAATATATAATATAGAATATGCACTTCAGATTAGTCAGTTTAGATGGCAAACAGCTGGTTTCCTTTGCCCCTACTCTGACAATTTCTCCCCCATGTAGCTGCGAAACTCATATGATAGAATTTCTTTTGGTGCTGTTTCTTTGTTACAGTATTTACCATAAACATCTTTGTATTTATTGAGCTCTGTTTGAAGCTAAAGGCTTATACTTTGAATGAACACAGGCAGTCCATTCTCAAAAATTGTTCTGTTGATATGAACCATAACTGCGTAGATACTGCAGTGTACTAAGAGACAGAGGCATGCATCTCTACGATCTGTTGTAGAATTTTTACCAGTGACTTATCAACCAAAATGACACCTTTTATTGGCTAACTAAAAAGATTACAATATGCAAGCTTTTGAGGCAATCTTACCTGAAGAAGTGGCCAAAGTTGCCTCGAAAGCTTGCATATTGTAATCTTTTTAGTTAGCCAATAAAAGGTGTCATTTTGGTTGACTTCTCACTACATTCATAATGGCTAACACGGTACAACACCCCACTGCTACCAGTGACTTCAATTTGCTACACTGAGGACAAAAACTCCAGTCCTGGAATTAGCCTAGTAGCTCATTTTTGAAATGTCTTTGTTCTCTGTAGTTTTAATGTCCTCCTTATCTTATAGGAACTAAACTACATATAATATTCCAAATGCAAACTCCCCAGTGCATTATGTGGTTCCAGCAATACACTGACATACTGTATACCATGCTCTGTAACATAGTATATCAACATTTTTAATCATTTTTATACATAGTCAAGTTGAGGAGTTTGATAAGTCTTCTAAGACTCTAGATTCTTTCTGTGACATTCAAGCTTAAAATATCAATTTTGCATGTAATTATTTACTGTATAATAAAATGTTGCTGTCTGTGTGTGTTTGTGTGTATCCTGACCCTCCAAGCAATCTGATTGGTCAGTGTGGCTATAGTCACTTTGGCTGCTCTCTCAAAGGTTAAGACACATGAGAATACTGAGGAAAACCATAGGAAGAACGCTGAGAGTCACCATCAAGAAAAGAAATAATGTTTTTACTGCAGGTAATAGGGGCCTGTCCATTGGTGGTATTCAAAAAGCTGACAGAAGGCATTAAGGCACCTCAAAATGACAGAATGTGATTGAGAGAGGAAGCACCAGTCTAGACAGGTGGAGACACGTGAGGATACCTAAGAAAGGCATAGGACAAATGCTAATGGTATAAGTAAAGCAAGAGATATCAAATTTCAAATATTTTCAAATGTATTATTTTATCTAGAATAATACATTTGAAATGTACCTAGAATAATACCTTTAATAATAATTGGAATAGAATAATAGAATTGAAGAGGATAGAATAATACCTAGAATTTCACTTTTCAATAGGCAACATAGCTAGTTTTTAATATATGTACTTCCTAAATATAAGATTTCCTGATTACTCAAAATGAAATTTATTTTGTCCCATATCTGCTCAAATGTAAATTTTGCCCTAGTCATACTATTATAGGGATTATCCTAATTACAGAGTCTGTGCCAGCCCTCCTAGGGTAAAACTGTACTAATTTGTTACTTACATTTTAAAATCATACGAAATCGTTTAAAAAGCCATGGCTGACCTCCATTGATCTTCTCTTTTGATTTTAAATAGTTCTACTAATATCTGTTATCAAAATCTGTTGTTTTCTATGCTTAAGGCAATTCTTCACAGCATGTCCTGTGTCTCTTCTTCTGCCATTTTTATGACTTAGCTTTTAGAATTTATTTTTTCCAGAGCTTTTTGAAAATCAAAATATATAATGTTGCTCATTTGTCTCAAGTTAAATGCTCATAAAACATTTTAGGGAAGCATGATATGTCCTGTCTAAAGCAATATTAACTAACATACCTAGAATGCTGTTAATTTACATAATGCTATGCTATTTATGCTATGCTTTGTTATGTCATAAATAAGAGTGATTTCTGACAAATATTTAATATTTATGCTATTTTTATATAATACTAGTGGGGTACCTGATGCTTCATGATGTAGAATAAAGTGCCGGTCTGACCCTTAAATACCTAACAGAAGAAAATGGATCAAAATTTGATTGACTAAATCCACCATCGGGAGAAACTTTACATCGCACAAATACTTCCTAGGGGTACTGACACTGAGAAGCAGCACCACAAGAAATATTGCCAAATGACTTTCTCAGCTACATGGCATAGAAGTCGACAGAATCCATTAGTAGGGTTGATGAAAACCAGCAGTTTGTCATACAAACTGAATAATCTGAAGAATATATTCTATATTATATATTTATTAATTTATATATACTACATACAGTACATAAACTACTTATTCCTCTTCTAAAATACACTAGCACAGGTTTGAAAAACCTCTGACCTAACTCACCTCTTTATTCCAGCCTGAAATCTAAATAAGGTTCCCCAGGACCAAACATTTTAGGTTGAAATATAGCCTGTGGTTTTCCCCTGTATAAATGGGGAATCTGGGCAAAATTTGTCAAAGGTACATCCAACAGTGTGGACTTGAATATCTGAAAAAACACACATTCAGCTCTACATGTTAGACATTTAGCTTCTTTTTCAGTTGCTTTTGATATTTTGATTTGATTTTATATACTTTGTTAATCCCCAAGGAGAAATTGTCTTTTTGCATGACCTTTGGGGGTCAGAGTACAGGGTCAGCCATTGTACAGCACCCCTGGAATAATCTTCAGTTTAAGGGCCTAATGGAGCAGGATCCCTTGGGGCAGTAACAAGATTTGAACCAGTAACCTCCCAAATACCAGCACAGATCCCTAGCCACAGAGCCACCACTCCGCCTTTAGGGTATAATTCTTTATTAACAGAAACTAAAGTGTACTGTATGCATTTCAGTATACAGAATAGTTTTTCAATGTACTGTAAATTGTATGTACTGTTAAGAACAATTAATATCCCCATAAAGCACCTCATATGTCATGACTAGCCTTTAAAGTCACATTTCCAGTGATTCTATTCTGACCATCTTTACACATTATAAAGTAAATCTAAATGCACTTGTCTTTAAAGAGGAATGAAGAGAAGATTTCATTTGAAAACTGAAGCATTTATGGATGAAGCTAGAGAGAATTATGCTGAAAACATTTTTGTCTCAGTAGGAAAAAAAGGTCCTTGATATGAATAAATCCAAATTTAATCTCCACTTAAACTTCTCATTATTGCTTTCTACATATATATTTTCAGAAATCTAAGAATAATTCAGCTTTAATAATGGATAAAACTGCTTTCTGATCGATAAGTGTTTTGTTACTATGATACTGAACATAGATACTAATACTTGTTATCCACTTACTATATTTTATATTTCTTTTCAGACAAAAAATTTATTGTATTAAAATATGTCTACCTGGCAATATTAACGTCATGGTTTTGAGGGCTGGGGTGGGGTTCACTTGTATTGATGTGGTTTGCTTATAGGCAAGGCAGAGTTTAAAAAGGAAAGTGCTTATTAACTGAAGAAAAGAGATTCTTTATGGTAGCCACTCCTGCATGTTTCAGGGCAGGGACCTCTAGAAAACACAAACACAGCACCACTTAAACTGGGTGGATTAGTAAAGTTGAAGCAATAGCCTGCATTTGTAGTGGAGAAGGAACAATTTTATTATCTTCAATGTCTCGTTAAGAAATGGGAATATTTTAATAGTGCGAACTGAAAGAGTGCAATATTTTTCATTTACTCTCAGTATTTTCTTTGATAATCAGTTATACTTTTGTAAATGTCATAGTTATTTTTTTCTGTCGCGTTATTACAAGAGGCTTTAATGACAAATAAAGATAGATAAAGAAAAGAAAGATAGATAAAGAAAATTTAGCAAAAAATCAGAAAAGAAGGTTCTATTGCAGAGAAAATAATCTCAAAAGACAAATTTACATGCAGCTCTGAGAGAATCATCCACAACCCAAACTAGCAGTGTCTAGTTTCATGCTAATTTTTTCCTATACTGAACAGCATTTTCCAAGCAACAATCATCTTTACATCAGCAGCCTTGTCATTATAGTTTATACTTAGAGTTGGACCTTCTTTGTTGCTTAAAAAACCACAATCTTGGCCCAGGAAAGCACCGTGTAGCTAGCATTTACCTTGTTCAAGGATCATGGCTGTGCCAGGGGTTTTGTTCATCAGTCTCTTCTTGTTTAGTGTTCCCCGTCTGCTAGGCTTATCCATTTAGTTGTTTGTTTGATATTTTGTAATGTGTTTAACTCAATTCCTATTCTACTTAATAGTTTTACACTTCATAGTTCTAAAGCAATCCTCTGTGAAGGGGGATCATATAGAAGATGTCTTTCTGAACTTGTTTTAGCTATTGCAGGATTTTGTGGAACCAGAACCCATTCTATCACCAGCAGGTGCAAGAAGTAAATGAGACCTGGAAGGACACTGGTCCATTGTAGAGTGCTGACACTATGGTAGTTTAGAGTCACCATTACCTTTAACACTGATGTCTTTGAGATATGGAAGGACACCTATGCAACATTTCAGTACCTGCAGTTGTAAGGTAGAGGACAGACAAACCAGTCAGAACACAGTGTTATCTGTGAAGATAATCTGGTCAGAAATGGCATTAAACTGGGCAGACTAAGTACACTTTACGCATCTACCTAGAATTTTCCATTTGAAAAGGTTTAGTTTCCATCCATCCATTATCCAACCCGCTATATCCTAACTACAGGGTTACGGGGGTCTGCTGGAGCCAATCCCAGCCAACACAGGGCGCAAGGCAGGAAACAAACCCTGGGCAGGGTGCCAGCCCACTGCAGGGTTTGGTTTCCTTTTTTTGCAAATTTATTTAGGAGACCAGCAATTTTTTAATGTGGTAAATAGGTTTGCTGCTTTACCAGATATGGACATGGGTCAAAAGGTGATAAAGATCCAGAGTCTTTTAAAGGAATGAATTCAAATTCCCTTGTCAGTGAAAAGTGCTAAAGAAACGTTGACTTTCTATAAGATATCAGAAGAGACACTGTTTTTTAGCAAATGCCAATGACTAACACTTTTATGGAGGTATCTAGGAGATCTGGAATTGAAAAACTGAAAGCTTAATTACAGACTTTCACCATGAAAAATCTCTTAAATGCAGTGACAATGGAGGCACATTCAACAAGACTGATTGTTTAATCACAAAAGTAGAAATGCTGCTTTCTTTATAGGGGCAGAAAAGTATACATTAGATTCTGATACCAAAACATCTATAGGCTTATGGTCCTCTTCTTCCAGACTTCCTAATTGGCTGATTTCTGAATATAGCTCAGTGGATTTATGATTTCCAATGCAAAAGGTATCACCAACATCTGTGGACTACTATCATTGAGGGAGAGGCGAGAAATAAAGGGAGATTTAAAACAATCTGGCAGCTTCATTTGCTAGCCACCAACAGACAAGAAGACAGGTGATTTGCAATGTGACAGTTGCTCACTGTTTTGGTGGTGAGTCCTTAGTGTCAGTAACTCATATGAGTTTTTCTAATGGTTGCCCATTCTTTCATGTCAGGAAAAGTTATATTTTGCTTCTTTGTGTTTCATAACAGTGGCGTAGGGAAGGGTGGGCCTGGGCCAGGCCAATCAGTTCATTGTACATGAAATATTCCGTTAAATTTAAATGACTGGGTATTTGTTATTTTATCTTTCCTTCAATTTTAAAGTGGTATGTCAAATCCTATTGGTTTCTGAAATTTCAGTTAGTAAATAAATAAATGGGGCGGTTTTACAGTGTATGTGTAACCTGATTGGTAGTATAGTCATTAGACAGTTAACAGAACCTTAAGTTGCTTAATAGAGTATTTTCAACTAACACCAAGAGATAGCTTCTTATTTTGAGGGATTATTTCTGAAATGGCAAAACAAGTGGGAATATCAAGTTTTTTCAAAAAGGCTCATTTAGCTATATGAAATAAATACGGTATTCAGGATGCAGAATACATAGTGCTTGTCCAACAAATTAACAGAAAAGTGGAAACAAGACAGCTAAAATTGTCATCTCTTTTGGAGGGGCCCTACGGACATTTTCCCTAATCTTAATGCTTTTTTGAGTGTGATGGTCACACTTCCAAGTACAGCTAGCAGTGTTGAGAGAGTTT
This sequence comes from Polypterus bichir lapradei, assembly GCA_026402145.1. NCBI lineage: Eukaryota > Metazoa > Chordata > Cladistia > Polypteriformes > Polypteridae > Polypterus > Polypterus bichir. The sequence goes on from JANRMT010062837.1 coordinate 51,225,041, forward strand.
TTTCATCTGAAAATCAGATCAAGACACATTTGAGATCATCAATGTCATCATTTCATCTCAGCAACTTGACTATCTTATCATTTTAAAAAATCACAATAAAATCAAAATAAACTTTTTGTGCCACGTTGTTGGTTTTGTTTTGATTTACTTCAATATTTATATGAGAACGCACACAAATGAATAGAAAATGTATCTTTACCATAAGAAATATAGCACCAGGAATATATAATAAATTGATTATTTCTAGATCCCTTTTGTTGTCACAGACATGCATTTGAAACACCAAAACTTTTGCCACTGTACGTTTTTAGACTTTTAAAGTCACAAATTCCATTAACCTCCATTATAAAGTGCCAGTGAGGGCAAGACTTGTTTTTAAGTACTGTAAATAGAAAATGCTTAATTGCAAATGCAAAAATTCTATGTTAGTGTAGGAATAACTTCGACTTGAAAAATACCAAACGTATCCTTTAATGGGACGCCAAAGAAACTGAAAAGGGGCTTACATTATGTTTTATTTTTTCCTGCTGTTCCCATTCTCAGGAGAGAGGAAATTGTAAATAATGGAAGATAGAAACACATCAGAATCACTATGGGTTATGCTAGTAAGGACGAGAGGCAGAGATCTGGCTACTAGAGTTTGCTAAAGGCCATCAAATTCTGATATGTTAGATAATAACATATTATTTAATTAAATGAAATATATGTGCAACATAGAGGATATAATGGTCATGGGTGATTTTAACGTTCCAAACATTGTTTTGGAAACTCCCATCAGGAATACAAGAGCAAACTGAAATGGTGCAGGTGGAAAATGACTGTTTTCTCACCCAGTATGTCTCAAGCCCAACACAAGGTTACACCTGTCTAGATCTCACCTTTTCAAATAATAAAGGCAGAGTAACAAGAACAGGGGCTTCTGATACTTTAAGCAACAGTGATCACAACATGGTAAAAATTGAGATAACCTTTGAAAACACACAGATGTACACCAATACAAAGACGTATAACTTGAGGATAGCAGACTTCATGGGGATGAGGAAGTATCTACAAAACATTAAATGGGAAAACAAAAAATCACTTCAGAGATCTTCTGATCCAGGTCCAAAATATGTTGTTTTTGAAAACCAATAAAACAAAACTACTCAAAAGAATCAGCCAAAATTGATACATAAGTATTACTAAAAACTTAAACAGAACAATTGTACAAGACAATTTTAAAAAAAGCCAGATAATTCTGACATAGAGAAATACCAGAAACTGTAGTAAAAAAGATCAAAAAAACATTAGAAACACCAAAAGAGAAACCAAAATAAAAATTGCCAGAGAAGCAAAAACAAACATCAAGCAAGTTGTTCAGTACTACTCCAGTAAAAAGACAATAAAAGAGAATTTAAGAAACCTTAGTTACATGAACTGCGGTGGGCTGGCGCCCTGCTCAGGGTTTGTTTCCTGCCTTGTGCCCTGTGTTGGCTGTGATTGGCTCCAGCAGACCCCCGTGACCCTGTGTTAGGATATAGCGGGTTGGATAATGGATGGATGGATAGTTACATGACTGGAGAAATCATTGAAAAATGAGAAGGAAATAGCAGATGACTAGAATAGATATTTCACCCCAATATTTATAAAGGAAGAAACAAGTGGAATGCCTTACACAAAAGTAAAATCAAGCAAAAGGAACATCAGTTATAAATACAAGATAGGAGACACTGTCATGAAGGATGCAATCTCTGAAAAGGATTTATGGGTTTATGTTGACACAACATTTACATTGACTAAGCAATGTACAGAAATTATTAAAAAGGCAAATAAAATGTTACATTATATCATAAAAACTGTTGAATTTAAGTTAAGGTACATTATGCTCAAACTATATGATTTACAAGTAAGACCACACATGGAGTACTGTGTGCAGTTTTGGTCACCCCGGCACATGAAAGACATAGTAGCACTTAAAGGTGTGCAGAGGAGAGCAGCCAAGTGAATCCCAGAACTTAAGGACATGTCCTATTCTGACAGACCCAGAGAATTAAACTGGATTAGTCTCATGTACAGGAGACCGTATGGAGACCTAATCCAGATATTTAAAAACCTCAAAGGCATTGATAAAGTAGATCCAGCAGCATTCTTTCACCTTAAGTGTGAATCACATGGAAATTAAGGGGAAGTTCTTTTAAGACTTGAGCTTGGTAGCGCTTCTTTACACAAAGAGTTCTTGGACTCTGGTACAAACTGCCAAGACATGTAGTTGAAGCAGAAGCCTTAACAACCTTCAAGAAAAATATGGATGAGATAGTGGGACAGCTTAGCTATTAGCTAAACAAACAGGCTTGATATACTAGATGATCTCCTTTCATTTGTCAAATTTCTAATGTTCTTAAATGCAGACTGACATCATCTCCAGCCTCACTAAGCTCCACCTCAAGCTATATACGTCGTATAAGACGTATAAACCAGAACACCATTGTCATATTGATCAAACGATGGTGCTTCAAAAATGAAATTCCTTTTTTATATAATCTTGTCTATTTGACCACCAAGTCAAAATACTTTCAATTACATGGTGTTTTACTGGTTGGTACCCCAACATTTTACAGTATTCTTTGTTCTTCTTCTTAAATGGGTAAGAACAAAATTTAATATGCAATAAAACAATGCAAATGAGAAGTCATAAGCTTAAACTCTGCATGTGGTATGGACAGTAATATGCTACCTTGTGAGCAAATAAAAAAAAACTTTGTGGACTTGGAAATATCAGAATTTGATACCTAACTAAAAGGGGAACAGATTTAATGTCATCTTTACCCATTTAGAGTAACATATAGAGAAATTACATAACTTTAACTCATAAGTAAAAAGATTTTCCTTTTCTAGGAAGAACGGTATTCTACTGAGTAAATAAGTTAAATGTTGTTAATGACTTTTTGTTTTTATTTCTGAAAGGAATTCTTAGAAGTCACAGATTCTCCTCCAGAATATTTTCATTCCTCTCATTATGTATTCACATGTTTGGATAAACAATGGGAGACCTGACAATCGAAAGTACACTTTATAAGAAGGATTTAGGTGTCATAGTGGATTTAACACTATCAACTACCAGATAGTGTTCAGAAGAAATTAAGAAGGCTAACAGAATATTAGGTTCCATAGCACAAAATTTGATTATGTGGTATAGAAGGTCTGCAGCTTAACAATCAGGAGCCCATTTTAATAAATAAATAAGTAATTGGCCTACTTGATCTCTGTAGGTGTCCGTTCTCACGCAGCTGTGGGAGGCTGTTGAGGTAATTGAGGCTAGATGCACCTGCACAAGAGGGTGTGGACCGCCTTGATTGTTTCATCAAGATCCTGCTTTGCGCGATGGATACGCTGCACCCATAGAGGCATATAAGGAAGAGCCAGCACAAGAATTGGGAGAAAGAAAGAAAGAAAGAAAGAAAGAAAGAAAGAAAGAAAGAAAGATGGGAGTAGGTGAAGGGAGATAGTGTTTGTGAGCAAGTGGACGGGAGAGAGGGCAGGCCTAATGGGAGCCAGAGAAATCTACAGGGCCCAAGCCTAGAAGCAAGGGTGCGGAAGGTTGGCTGAATTGCCAGACATCTTTTCAGCTGCAAGACCTTGACTGGGGATAAGCTGAGGTGATGCACCGGGGAGTGTATTTTTTAAAGGATGGATACCTGCCTGTGTTTTAATCTCATTTTATAATAGATTATTTATGGAATTGTTTTTAACCTCCACCATCACTTTTTTTTTATTAATTGAACTTTTTTGGACTGTACTTTTGAACATTTTGATTATTTTAATAAAAACACTTTTTCACTTTTATGCACCTACCCTTTTCTTTGTGTAAATGTCCTCATTCGCTGGCTCATCCCTTGGGTATGTTATTGGCAGTAGCAGGTTCAAGAGGTTCCCGGGATGCAACCAGTAGCATGGAGCAGACCCGCACCATCATAAGTTATACTGAAGGTTTATTCTGCACTGGTTATAGCTCATCTGGAAAAATGAGAAGAGCAACTAGGCTTATTCCAGTGGAACTGATTAAAAACTTTTGGCCTTTTCAGTTTAAGCAAAAGAAGATTAAGGGGATACATGATTAAATGCTTAAAATTATTAAGGGAATTATTATAGTGGATCGAGACTGTTACTTTAAAATGAGTTCTTCAAGAATACGGGGACACAGTTGGGAACTTGTTAAGGGTAAATTACGTACAAACATTAAGACGTTTTTCTTCACACAGAGAACCATAGACACTTGGAGTAAGCTAACAAGTAGTGTGGTAGACAGTAGGACTTAAGGGACTTTCAAAACTAGACTTGATGTTATTTTAGAAGAATTAAGTGGATAGGACTGGTAAGTTTTGTTGGATTGAAAGACTTGCTTTTGTCCAGATTGTTCTAATGCTCTAAAAGGTTATAATTGGTTATTAAGCTTTCTGGGAGCACTGTAGTCATATTTGATGTTATTTTTGAATTTGGTTTTGTTTTACTATGGATAATAATCTTTTTTTTTCAATGTCATTTTGAGTGCCACCTTTTTTTGGTGCCATTGGAACAGTGTTTCTAGAAAGGTAGACCTGGTTATCCAAGAGAGTAGATAGGTTATCTTTTTTCATGGAAATGTTTTGATGTAATCTTCTCTTAAAACAGATCCTTTGTTAGTTTGCAAGTGCATTTAATTTAGTGTTTCCTGAATCCAGAATATATCACTAGGAATTTTCAGCTACGACTTTATAGCTTACTTTGATTTTCTGGTTATTGGTCTCAGATTTGTTTTGTTTGACTAATATCGCGTTTTCTGCTACTTTGCTTATTTGCCTATACGTTGAAAGTCAGAAGTATTGAAGAGACATGCTTCCTTTGAAAAACATAAAAGCACACATGCCTCTTATCACAATATAGGTGCTCACATGCTTTCCTTTCATTTCAACTTTTAGACTCTACTGAGCTCAGAAGTATTGCAGTTGGGTGTAGAAATTAGAATGGCTGTTACTTGAACCAAGACTTCAAAATATGAAATCAACTGTTGGAGAATGCAAGCACATTGTCAACTGAGAAAATGTTAGTAATCATCCAGGCAGAAGACAACAACCAAAATACAGGCAAAGACATTAGTAAGTGAAGGATCAGAGGTAAAGGTTGAAAATACACGAAGAAAATATTAACGTTAAAGAACAAATCAGGAAACAACGTCTCAACAATTGAATGACCATGTTTTCAGCATGTGCCTATTTAAACCATAGGAAAAATTTCCCTGAAATATATGTTAGAATAATCGTTGTTTTCAGGCAGGTGGTAAAAAGAAGTGATAGACATGATGCGTGAGAGCCACTAGCAGGACTTCAAACTCAGATCATTCTGAGAATAAGATTTTGTTTTTTAAACGTTGAACAACCTGTTGGAATAAAGAAAGAATAAGCAAAAAAAGGCACATTGTGATTTAGAAATTACTGTTTCAGAACACTTATGGACAATAAATGAGTTTTAATGACTTCAGTTTTAGTTTGAATAAGGCTATTGCTGTTATGCACATAAACTCAAGAGTATGCATCCTGTTGAGTTTTTTGTATAATGTCTTAATGTTATAATAAATTAGTAGCAATCAGCTGCTTCACATTGAAAGACCTCGCAATAGGCACTCAATGCACAATATTTCAAATTACTTTAGAAAGTTTAATGGAGCTTAATTAAATTGCACAGAATTTAAAAGTCAGCTCCTCACCTAACATGTAATCACTTGCAACAAAAGCAAATTAATTGTGCACCTGTAGTACGGGCAGGGGAGAATTATGTTGAGCTATTGTATTTGCTTGGCTGGTTGCGGAAGGATAACATACTTGATACATAGGTAAATAAAGAAAAAGCGTGAAGCCTGCTCTTCTCGCCTTTCTAAATTGAAAACAAAAATTAGAAGTGTGATAAAACAAGAGAAACTAAGTGGAGAACAAAAGCAAAGGGTTAAATCTGTGGTTATTTTTAAGTTTATGAAAATAAAGTATTGCATTATACAGAAAATAGTTGTAAATGATTTAATCACCATAAAACAGAAAGCTGAATGTATTTATTACAAAAGTGAAAATATCAGCAAACTGAAATTGCATCAGACTAATAGACATGACAATAACAAATAAAAATACTAACGTAATCAGCAGGAGACCACCCAAACTTCTTTTCGGTATTTTTTTTTTTTAGAATTCACCAAATGTTAAGTCAGTTAAGTGATTTGCATGAGGCAACACAAATTGATTGATATGAACAATCAAGAAAATAATCGGGTGTACACAAATGATGGAGAAAATTTTGAAGACGGTCATTATACCCATGCCCATGATGACTCCAAAATCTCCAATTGCATGTCACTTGAAACACATGTTAAAATCAGAGCATGCAAATGAGAACTGTCCACTGCACAGCTGCATTTATTTGTTTGGATTTTAAAGGGATACTCAACCCAGAAATGTCCTTTTTTTATCTGTTAAGCAGTGTTGTTAGTAGTGATGGAAGAGAAAAATTTTGAAGCTCATAGGGGTATCAGACTTGGGTCTTCAATTCAGAAGTTCAAAATTGTTTATAAATGAAGACACTATGTGTCTGACAATTATTGTGAGAAATAAAACAATTTATTTTTTGTATAGTGCTCTTCACTGAGTGCATACACAGAGCACTGTGAACAATTTCCAGTTTAAATACAATATAGGTTATACTAATTACTAAACACAAAACTGGTACACATATACATGAAGATTCATTAAAACACACAGAGAACAAGGTAGAAATTGATTAAACATAAATGAAAAACAACAATTTCTGTCCATTAATTAACTGGTGTATGATTGCCAGTTTACAACAGTGAAAATTTAAATTGTGAAAGAGAAAGTCAAAAATAAAGTCAAAGTGCTGGAGATCTTGGCTAACTAGTCGTCTGCCTGCTCCTGAGTTTTCTATAGTGGAATCTGTGCTGCCATCTTAGATGACTTTTCCATATTCAATATAGCACCCTGGCAGTAGAGCAGAGGCACCAAGTGCCAGATCCAGATACTGAGAAGAGAAGCAGAACAGAGGAGGGTTAGCAATGGTTTACACAAATTTTGATGCAGAAATGCAGTGCACATAGCAGCTCTAGTCATGGTATTCTTTGGAATGTTAAGTAGGCTGGTATCTTGAGATCACAAAGTAATGATAAGTTCAGATAAGTAAGCAGGACCTTGTCCATTTTAGTCTTTAGTAAAAGAAAGATTTTGAAATCAGCCCTAAGTTTAACTGGGAGCCAGTGTAAGAACTGGAGCACTAGATTTATGTTTTTTGTATTTTCTGGATCATGTAATAATTCTTGCAGCACAATTTTGTGTTAACAGAAAACTCTATAAAGAAAAATTTGAACAACCAGCAACTAATGCATTGCAGTTGTCAATTCTACTAGAAATTCATTCATGAATGAATTTCTCGATGTCTTGCATATTTAGAAAATGTCCTAATCTTCCAGTTTTTTTAAGACGGAAATAACTTCTAAATTGCCTTCTGATTCCGTAAATCTAATGGTGATTCCACCTTAGTTAATGAGTGTTTTTTCTGTATTCAGAGACAAATAACCAGCAGATGGTTAACAAAGACAGAGATGTAGTCAGGCAAGGCAGAAAATCAGAAATGGAATTGGCCCACCAGAACCAAAAGGATGACATGTTAATCAGTTGTCTAAAACAAAACAAAGTCAAAACAGAAGTACAAACCTAGCACTAGGGCTTACTTAAAAAAGTAGTGCATGCTGTGTCTGTTGTGTATTTATAGCATCATGACTCATTGTTGGAATGTCACAATGATGCTAATAACCTGTGTCACGTAAACAAACAAAAGCAAGACATGAATGAAATAAAATTTTGTAAAACTAAATCAGAATGAAAAATAAGCCAGTGTAGGTGAAGCAGGATGGGTGTGATGTGCTCACTGTTGCTGGTTTGAATAAGGACTCTTGCAGCAGAGTTTTGAATCAACTGATAGATAGATAGATAGATAGATAGATAGATAGATAGATAGATAGAT
>JANRMT010062837.1:51233474-51284410 GCA_026402145.1 Polypterus bichir lapradei
ATTGAAGAGTCGCATAGTGTGGGGAAGGAACAATCTCCTCAGTCTGTCAGTGGAGCAGGACGTCACTGAAGCTGCTCCTCTGCCTGGAGATGACACTGTTCAGTGGATTTTCCATGATTGACAGGAGCCTGCTCAGCACACGTCGCTCTGCCACGGATGTCAAACTATCCAGTTCCATGCCTACAATAAAGCCTGCCTTCCTCACAAGTTTGTCCAGGTGTGAGGCGTCCTTCTTCTTTATGCTGCCTCCAGAGCACACCACCGCGTAGAAGAGGGCACTCGCCACAACCATCTGGTAGAACATCTGCAGCATCTTATTGCAGATGTTGAATGATGAGCAGCTTCTTTTTTATTGTTTTGTGACTTTATGCTTTTTGTTACAGGTTTTGGTTCTTTCTTGGCATTCTATGCAGCAGTGAAATCATCACTGCCTTCTGTGGGTGTAGCTTGGCAGTTACCTAATATCATTGTCATCTTCACTTGTGAGTTCCCAACAAGAGATGTGTTATAAACGTGCTCTATAAGAATGATTCACTTGTTGGTACAGTAGTTTGTTGTTCTACAAAAAGAAGGAAGAAAATGAAGCCTTGTTTTTTTCTAGGGGAGAAAATTGGTTTTATTTATTAGATTAAAGCTAGAGTCCTGGACTGAGCACAGTTTTGAGAAGCAGAGTTCATGTTTCTTGATTTTATTATGTCTGTACAGTTGCTGAATACAACCAAACACCTACATTTTCTTTGCACACAGCAGTACAGATGAAATCTAGTCAACTGTATTTTATGTTGCTTTATTTTTGGACACGTATCAGACACCCACATGGTAGTTACGCTATTTCTGTTTCTGTGGTAGCTAGCCTGTACAGTTCATGCCCTATGAATTTCCTGTCTGTCTGCTTCCCTTCATGGATGAAAACTTGCCCCATATGAATTCAGCTCTTTTTAGAATAAGATTTACAAGCTCATAGAATTTTTGGATTGTTTATTGGGTATGATTGTCTCTAACATTTTGGTACTAAGCCTCTGCCAATTACATGTAACAGTAGCAAATCAGCAGATGTAAAGGAATGAGTAGTATTTTTGTTTAATTTCTTTCACCTACTTAGATTGTAATCACTTCATTGTTGGCACATATGAGAGGGCAGGTCAAATTGGCAATTGCAGTCGTTTTTAAGTCCAAAGTGTAAAGAAAGGAGAAAAATGACTTGGAGAATGGCTCTTTTGTAGAGCGGCTGCTGTTTTTGATGACCGCACAGCAGGATGTGTGAAGAGTACAAGAGGTTGCTACAGCAACGGTGAGATGGGAGAATGATTCCCCCAACCCCCCATATTTTTACTTTTCATTTCATTTTATTTTTATTTTCAAAAGGAATGTGATGCCAAGAGTTAGACATTTCTAGTAGTGGAACCCATTGGATGGGTAATAGAGGAACGAGTAAGCAGCATTCAAATGCAGACCTCCAAAGATTTGCCAGGGTTGATCTTTCAACAGGTTGAAGAAACTGACCTAGAGTAGTTGCTGTAGTCCTATGGATTTTGTTGTTGTTCCCTGTGCTGTGAAATTACCCATTCTTTAGTTTTATACCTGGTGTGCCGCTTGTTCAGGGAAGAATGTTGTCCCATAACTATCAAATACAGGCATGAACAAAATAATGGAAACACCTCATGCAACACCCTGAACTAACCAAATCAAAATTCTAAATTCAGATGCAAAGGTGCGTTCTATTAGTTTGTCCTGACAGCTGACCTGTAAGGCAGCTTTTTGTAAAAGTTACATAGGAGACCTCTGTTGGTACTGGTGGTGCAAGCAATTATCTACAATACAGGACAGGAATTGGTCTATAAGCCATCCTTGTGGAGAATATGTTTAATTGAAAAATGGGCTAAAATGTGCAAATAGTTGGTGACTTTGAGTCAGTTATGCCTCTGTGGAAATAGGTAGAGCGTTTACTATAACCTACAAAATAAGCAAAAATGTGCCATGTGCACCATTACAGAAAAACCTGCCATGTACAAAATATATTTTCACAGTACTGCTAGGCTTATGTTTCAGCCACAAGTCGAAGGTAAAATTTACCGTATGAAGAACTTGTCATTGGAACATTACAACAATCTAGATGAGTGTTACAACCTACTCTAGATCTTTTTGTTAAACTCTACTCTAATTTGGTGCTGATGATTTACTGTAATTGAGTCCTGCCCTAATTACCCACCTATTGAGTTGCCCATTGTTAATAAATCACCTGGGTTGTGGGTGAGGTGTAGAGTATAAAAGAAGCTTCTTTGGGTTTTAGGTTAGAGAGTGGAAGAGAAGAGAAGAGAAGAGAAGAGAAGAGAAGAGAAGAGATGAGAAGAGAAGAGAAGGCATGAAGCGTTAGGGTTGGATGGTCTGGCTTTAGGCTTGTGTCTCTTGTTGCTTATTAAATATATGTAATTGTTGTAAGCTAGCCATCTATGTGATAAATGTGCATAGTATTTATCTAGCTGTGTAAACTTTAAGAAGCTAGACAATTAAGTTAGGGTTGTCCTCCTGCCTTGTTTCTGTTTTGTGTAACTTTCTCCATATTTTGTGAGTTTATTTTCTTTTTGACAATATATGGCGTGTGTTTTTATTTAGCTGGTTTAGTTTTTTTTCTGTGTTTTGTCTCTCTCCCTCTCATTTTTGTGTGGCCTGTTTAAATGCTCCTAAGCCTTTTGGTAGGCTGTAACAATGAGAACAGGCCATTTAGTTCTATCCACTTAATTCTTCCAAAATAACAAAATCCAGTTTTGAAAGTCCCTAAAGTTCTACTGTCTACCACACTACTTGTTACTCTAACTTATTCAAAGTGTCTATGGTTTTCTGTGTAAGGAAAAACTTCCAATTGTTTGTGTGAAATTTACCCTTAACAAGTTTCCAACTGTGTCTCCATGTTCTTGATGAACTCATTTTGAAGTAACAGTCTCAATCCACTGTACAAATTCCCTTCATAATTTTAAACACTTCTATCATGTCTCCTCATAATCATCTTTTGCTTAAACTGAAAAGGCTCAGTTCTTTTGATCTTTCCTCATAATTCATTCCCTGTAGCTCTGGAATCCACCTAGTCACTCTTTTCTGGACTTTTCCCAGCACGGTTATGTCCTTTTTGTACCCAGGAGACCAAAAGTACACACAGTACTACAGATGAGGTCTAACCAGCACAGTATAAAGCTTAAGCATAACGTTCTTGGACTTGTACACTACACACCGTGCTATAAAACCTAACATTCTATTAGCCTTCTTATTGGCTTCTGAACACTCTGGCAGTTGATATTGTCGAGTCTACTATGACTACTAAATCCTTCGCATAAGGTGTACTTTTGATTTCTGATCTCCCATTGTGTATTTAAACATAACATTTTTATTTCCTACATGAAGTACTTTACATTAACTTTCATCTGCCACCAATCTTTGCAAGCCTGCATTCTGTCCAAGTCCCTCTGTAATGATTCAGTGAATTCTAGATTATCTGCCAGTTCACCAAGCTTGGTATCACCTTCAAACTTAATCAGCTTGTTACTTACCCAAGTCATTTATTTATATATATATATATATATATATAAAACCTCCGGCCGCTCTGGTTTCCTCCCACAGTCCAAAGACATGCAGGTTAGGTGGACTGGTGATTCTAAATTGGCCCTAGTGTGTGCTTGGTGTGTGGGTGTGTTTGTGTGTGTCCTGCGTTGGGTTGGCACCCTGCCCGGGATTGGTTCCTGCCTTGTGCCCTGTGTTGGCTGGCATTGGCTCCAGCAGACCCCCGTGACCCTGTGTTCGGATTCAGCGGGTTGGAAAATGGATGGATGGATATAAAATAGTAGTGGCCCTAGCACTGACCCCTGTGGAACAACACTCTTAATATCAGCCAGTTCTGATAGGGTTCCTCACACCATAACCCTCTGCTTCTACTACTGAAGTATTGTTTGTGTTACAAGCTATGGGCTTCGAATCAGTGCTTAAATTTAAAAAAAGACATTTCTGTGTGTTCCTTTTAGGAAAGAACATGTAAACAGCAAATTTAAAAGCCCATAGATGGAGGGGCAATAGGTATTCTTTGTTTGAGACTGTGGCGGAATGTGAAGAGGAAAATTTCCTGAGTAATGCTGTTACATGTTATTGGGGTTAGGTGTCTACAAGAAATAAATATTTACCTGTCTCGCCAAAGATCAAGATCAAACTGCTTTGATTGGTATCTCCTCAACATACAGCTCAGTGATAACAATTGTCTGCTTCCTGAAAAATCCTCAAGTTTACTTGGTTTCAAAAGTAATGTGTTTTGAAGACATTGGTCTCTAATTAACATACAGTGGTATCTGTACCTCCTGATAGCGAGTATCAGTACTATTGTTTAACCAATAAAAATGTGTATACACTATTGTTAACAAAAGTAAATTGATTTGTACTGTGTTATTGTCTAAGCAATAACAGAGGCTAAGGGTCTGAGCTGGTATCCAGAAGGTTGCTGGATCAAATCCCTGTTACTGCCAAAGGGGATCCTACTCTGCTGTGCAATTGAGCAAGGCCCTTAACCTGTAATTTCTCCAGGGGCGCTGTACAATGGCTGACTTTGTGCTCTGACCGTAAGAGGTATGCAAAAACTAACTAATTCCTAATACAAGAAATTGTATAAGGCAAAATAAAGAACCAAAAAGCAATCAACATGTTGGTCAAGGCAGAGACTGCAGCAGTTATATGCCTCTGAGCAAATCAGAATAAAATAAAGTATGGTAAGAGGATCTGAATTGCTGCCTGCTACTTTTATACTTTTACCAACTTACACCTTTCAGTAATTTCCTACACCCTGTAGCAACAGTGACTTGTAATTGGTTCAGATTACCATAGGCTTGAGGTCAGTAACATTATTAAAAAAAAATAAATTCAGAGAACTAAACCAAAGTGAAATCAAATTAAGAGTTGCCATGCATATTAACCAAACTTTTAAAAATATCTCCAAAACCAAAACAATTATACTATGAACCAAACACTATGAGCTCCAGACTAACACTGTTTAAAGATTTAAATACACAATCTTGGATAGAGGGCTTAAGCATTTTGCTGAGCCTTTGTGACATGACCTGTAGTGCCTCTTGAGAGACATTTGATAGCAACGTGCAGTGCATCCTAGCAAATCACTAATAAAATGCTGAGACAGTGTAACACACTTAAAATTAAATAACAAAAATATGAATCTCCAACTAAACAATTATTTCAAAGCACACATATGATTGTGTTCCTTGAAAATAAAGCTTAAAAAATATTCACAACAAATGAACAGAAAAGATTTATCTAAGTCTAATTTTTTTTTCATAGAGATGTCAGAGCCTTACGGATTTTTATATTTAATAATCTGAAAGACAGACTTTGAATGTTAAGTTCAATACAATAATTGAATGTTAAGTTCAATACAAAACTTGAGCTCTGAGCTGTTAATTTTGACCTTTCTTATGTGAAACTGCGCAGCACATTATATAAACAAAACAGACCCTAGAAGATCACACACCAGCAGAGCCCCTAGAAAATGGGGATGTACTGCAAAAAGCAACAATTGTAAATAAATAATATGACAAATACACTTGTTTCCAAAACACAATTAACAGTTTGAACATGAGGTACGAGTTAAGTCTTATCTCATTGAGCCTGTCTAAACGTAACGTACAATATAACTTGTGTCTCACTATACAGCCACTATAAACACACACAAATCTCAGTTCTCTACCACAGTGCTACCATCTAGTGGATAGCCATAAAATTTTCCATTTCTTAGAAACAGCAGTTTGTGGAAAATAGTGCTATAAATGGACAGTCCATAGGTGAGTTGTCACAAAAAAGATATAAAGCTGCTGATGTTTTGAAATGACCACATTTGTTGCAAGAGGTATATTTTGATGATAATAACAGGGGTTGTGACAACTGATTGAATGATGTGGAACCTATAAGCGTTGGCACTTAAATTACTTTATCACAAGACGTCACGAATGTCAGGTCAGCACTACATGGTCATTTTTCTATCCACTGAGCACAAAAAGTCATCAACCACCAAATATATTGCATGCAACAAGCATGGACAGTTCAAAGAAACTCTATATTTGTGGCACATGTGCTTCTAAGCCTGCACTCTGCATGGTGCCATCCACATTAATTAATTAATTAATTAAAAATTATAATTAAAAAATAAATAAAATTAAAAAAATAAATTAATAAATTATTTTTAAAAATAATTAATTAATTAATTGATAAATGTTGCTTTATATTTTTGACAGAGTTACAGTGGATAATAAAGCCATTGCTTTCTAATATATTTTGTTACATTGTTTATGAATTCTAATAGAGTTTACTATCTATCAAATATGCATAGACCAATACTGCAGAATCCTGATAATAAATGGTCCGACAGTCAATGTGTCAATCTGTAATTATAGAAAAACCCATAAGTTCAGCCCCTTATGTTTAGTGATGCACAAAACAATTTGTGCTAAATTGCAGTCACAGTGAAATTTAGAATTTCACTTTGTAAAAATGGATGAAAACTGAACTAAATTAGTGCTATTAGAACATATATTTTTATCTTGTCCATTTCTCACTCGTGTGCAAAAGCATAGGAAAATGTATTCTGATAAAGAGCATGGAACAGGGGCTATGCAGTTATAGATTACTTACCTGCAAGCATTTCAACAGGCTTCTGCTCTGCTAAAATCCATTGACCTGGGTGTGTGGATCTGGAAGAATCCAGGTTTAGAACAGCTTATGGAGCTGGGTAAAATAAACGTGGTACTTCCGACTACAAATGAGTGTTTCAAGGTGGAGCCTACATCATGAATGTACAGACAGGCAGCGCCAAAGGCAGATGAGAATATGTGGAGCCACAAGGAAAGAGCAGGGGATCGACACAGCATTGGAGGGCGGCCAAGGAAGGAGATAGCAGTTTCAGCTGTGGAATAACTCTTAAGGAACAATATTCATTGCATTCCCCCTAAATAAGTATTAAGCAAAAAAATCAATTTTACTGAGTTTCACATTTTGAAAATTAATTTTAGGGGCAATTTTGCTGAAGTGTATGTGAAATGAAATTCAGCTGTGCCACTTATTACTACTTATGTATGTTTATCTTTATTCTCAACCAATTACCATAAGAAAAGCTCTCAGTGCATCAAACTTATTAGACAAGTAGATAACACTGGCATCCTTTTTTTAATAGAACACAGTGTTAACTTTTGCTGCTCATGTTCGGCTCAGAAATAATTTCACTACATTTACATATTTCTTTCAAGGGTTGGTTAATGCTTTAGGTCAAACACAGTCAGAATAAGCACTGATTATATACAACACTCCAATACATAATGGTAAAAACACATTTTTAAAGTATCTGGGTATGACTATTTGAATATTTGATTTAAGTTATTCTTATATCAGCAACATGGTGGCATGGTAGCTAGTGCTGCTCCCCCAGAATTCTGCATCCCAAGAATTGTTTGTGAGAATTTTGCACATGTCTGGATATTTTTTTTCTTCTCTACCTGGGTAATCCAATTTTTCCTTCCAATCTTTATGGCAGAGTAATGAGAAAGAATCCCTTTCTGCACTCACGTCACAGAGTTGCTTGTTGTATGCAAATGCTCATTTAGACAAGCCAGATTCATTTTGGAACAAAGTGCTTTGGACTGATGAGACAAAAATTGAGTTATTTGGTCATAACAAAAAGCACTTTGCATGGTGGAAGAAGAACACCACATTCCAAGAATAACACCTGCTACCTACTGTCAAATTTGGTGGATGTTCCATCATGCTGTGGAGCTGTGTGGCTAGTTCAGGGACTGGGGCCCTTGTTAAAGTCGAGGATCGGATTAATTCAAGACAATATCAACAAATTCTTCAGGATAATGTTCAAGCATCAGTCACAAAGTTGAAGTTACGCAGGGGTTGGATATTTCAACAAGACAATGACCCAAAACACAGTTTGAAATGTACAAAGGCATTCATGCAGAGGGAGAAGTATAATGTTCTGGAATGGCTGTCACAGTCCCCTGACTTGAATATCATCGAAAATCTATGGGATGATTTGATGCAGGCTGTCCATGCTCAGCAGCCATGAAATTTAACTGAACTGGAGAGATTTTGTATGGAAGAATGGTCAAAAATACCTCCATCTAGAATCCAGACACTCATCAAAGGCTATAGGAAGTGTCTAGAGGCTGTTATATTTGCAAAAGGAGGCTCAACTAAGTATTGATGTAATATCTCTGTTGAGGTGCCCAAATTTATGCACCTGTCTAATTTGGTTATGATGCATATTGCATATTTTCTGTTAATCCAATAAACTTAATGTCACTGCTGAAGTACTACTGTTTCCTTAAGGCATGTCATATATTAAAAGGAAGTTGTTACTTTGAAAGCTCAACCAATGATAAACAAAGATCCAAAGAATTAAAAGGGGTTCCCAAACTTTTTCATATGACTGTAGATACTTGTCTACCTGTTTCCTCCAGCATCTTCACCAGGGGCCTCATGTATAAACAGTGTGTACACTCAAAAATTGGGTATTTGGAGAAAGAAAAGGAAGGACAGGAATTGCGGGTTAGTACGTTTGAAAGAGACAGTAGTGCTGCAATATATAATTTAATCGAAGATCACGCACGGTGCAACAAGTATCTTGTAGGAGGCAGGAACAATCTCTGGACATGGCGCTAGCTAATCAGTATCACTGCGCCACCGTGTTCCCATGTTTAATAACATGCTTTAATTTCTATCATCATGAAAATTATATCAAGTATACATCTCAGTATTTAAATTATTCAGAGAGCTGTAATATCACGAATGTAATGGATTCTGTGTCCTGTCGAAGGAAGAGAAATCCATTTAAGAAGCATGTAGTGATTCACACACAGAGCACATAGAAGAACATATACAAAGCAAAGCATTTAACATGCTGCTTTAGCTACAATGGTATTTGAGAAACTAGTAAATTAAACAATTTTAAGATGAAGTTTATGATGTTCTGTTTTAATGGCAAAATAAACTACATGATTAAGGTGGAAATTTCGAGATTAAAGTTGACATTTCGAGCTTTTTTTTCCCACTGTGTGCCTATTTTTGTTTTCTTTTCTCTGTACACTAATAAGCTTCTATATGACACACAGACAGTGGGCTACGACTCGCCTTTTCACTGTGACTTTGATATCTGACAACTTTTTTATTTCGGGAACTTTGCGACTTTGTGAACTTGAACTTTTGATTTTCTCCGACACTCTATGTCACTCGATCAGCTTCCTTTTGTTGTTTATACCACTGTTTAAACCAACAAATAGTGCATTTTTCCTGGCCTCCACTTGGTATTCTCTGAAATTCTTCTATTTCCCCCGTGCTTTTGCCATTGTCTTTTCACAGAACGCTGAGCTTAAGGGCTATTTGCTTATTCAAAGAGGTGTAATTGTGGGAAGAGTTGGGGAGTGGCGGCAGGCACGTGCATTACTTTTCACGCTGACTGAGATTTATGGAGCAGAAGAACATGGAAGTTGGCGTACACACAGATTTATTCATCTGAATTTTTTTGTGCGTATGCACATTTCTGCTTTTGCTGGTACACCATGTATTAGTGTGAATTCTACGCATGGCGTTATGCATGAGGCCCCAGGTCCTTTGCTGATGTTCTGGGATTGATTTACACTTTTCGTACCAAAGTACGTTCTTCTCTAGGAAACAGAATGCATTCCCTTGATGAGCAGTTTGATGGCTGTGTGCTCCCATTATGTTTATATTTGTGTATTATTGTTTGTACAGATGAATGTGGAACCTTCAGGCATTTGTAAATTGTTCAAAGTAAAAACCAGATCTGTGGAGGTCCACAATTTTTTTTCCTGACGTCTTTTTTTTTTCTAACCATTGACCCACATATTTCTTTGTTGCTGGCTTACTGCCTAGGTTTGTTCGTTCTGTTACTTGTGCCAATCAACTTTTGTAACCTGTACTATAACACTTGCTGAACAAACAAGCCATAGGCTAATGTTACTCAATTTTTTACTTGTTTTGCAAGTCGCTTTGGAATAAAAGCGTTTGCTAAACAAATAAATGTAAATGTAATTTTAAGGTCTTGGCTGATTTTTTTTTATTTTCCCATTATGCCAAGAGTCAGTGAGTTTGATAGTAGGCCTTAGCATACATTCACTTGTTGACTCCATTTAGGTTAATTGGCTATCAAAAGCTAATTGTCTAATTGCCTAAAGGCTCAACATCATCTTCTGGAATTTTCCAAGCTGTTTAAAGGCACAGTTAACAAAGTGTATGTAAACTTGTGACCCATTGGTGATATTGTCAATAAAAAGAGAAATAATCTTTCTGTGAACATTGTTGGAAAAAATTTATTTTGCCCTGCACAAAGTAGATATCTTAAATGATATGCCAAATTTATAGTTCGTTAGTATAATATCTGTGGAGGGTTTATAAAGAAGGTTTTAAAGAATTCACCATAAGTGTATATAAACTTCTAACTTCAGCTGTACGTACTATGGAACTGTTTAGTGCTTGAGACTCTTAGTTCATGACATCAGAGAGGTAGTGCAGATAATGTATGATACACTTGCATTTTAGCCAGAATATACAAAAAGTTTAAAAAATAAAGAAATACTAGGGGACTATGCCCCCTGCTTGCTTTGCTTGCTTTACTTGCCAAACCCGGCTGTGCTACACGCCAGCCACTTTGCATTTCTGCCACTCGAGTTGTGAAGAGGGGGGCTGAATGCACCCCAAGGAGAAGCGGTCACTCCTCCAAAACCCCCTCTTAAATGTTGATACAATAGGAAACAAATACACTTTTTTTTTTAACCTTCTCTTTGCTCGATCAGCTGCTGGCTTGTTGCTGCTGCCGTGCCGCGTGATCTGCATCTCGCGCAGCGCTTCAAACATTTAAAAGCCTGTATACCAGCTGTGCTTTGTCTCACTGCCTTGTCTCTCTTCTCCCCCAGATATCCTCTGCTCCTGTTGGGGGTCCCGCTCTCGAGGTGTGCCCCTATGAAGAGGAAGATTTGCTATTCTTTTAATTGAGAGATGGAACTCTCCCCTCTAAATACACATGGAGTTCGATTCACTCCTGAAAGAGACTTATGTTTGTTTGAAGTGTTTGAATAACGTTTTTGTCTCAAAAATCTTCTGTGTATCTGTTCAACTCTGTGACTTAAGCTTGACAGCGTATGTGGATTTCACTTTGACTAAACAACAAATCTTTTAATTCTCGTGGATACGCTTCTTCATTGAGAAAAAACACTACTTTTCCCTGATGGCCACACGAATGAGACAATCTACAAGTCTCCGACTAAAAGTTTAAATCTGAACAATATATTCAATATCTTTTCGCTGTTCCGTTATTTCACTAAGTAATAACTTCAGTTTGTTTTCGCTAATGTGATCTTTACTATCGTTTTTTGGAGATTTTCGAATTTTTGTACATTATATCTAACCTGCTCTGCATGTGTATTGCACAAACAATTTTGAATTCTTTACAATGTTCTACTTTGTCATCTAATCTTTGTCTCGTGGGATGTGAAAGTGTCTCTCTGAGAAAGTCACGTCTTGTCTCTCTGAAAAAATCTCATCTCATCCCAAGATTGTTTTATATAATAGAGAGACTGGCTTTCTTACCTTAACCATTATACAAATATATCCAGACAATGTAAGGTACGTTAACTAGTTGTAAATAAAAATAAGAAATATGTCACCGTGAAGAGATGCTATAAATTCCTGTGGAAGATGTTTTGCTTTTTTTCATATTTGAGCAGATTGCAGTCTTGGATAAAACAAATTTGATTATGCTATATTTTAAACTAAGATAAACATTGTAAGAGATGGCCAGCAGCTCAACCCGGCCGGGGCACCCCTGCGATGGAAGGATGGGGGAAGGCAGATTTTCAAGAACACCGCCTACCCCAAAATGCTAAATGACAGCTCCTGGAGTATAACGGTGCTCAGGATTCCCGTAGGTTATCCTGGGACTTGGAGTTTGGTTTCTCAGCCCTGTTGGGTACCGTGGGTGCCGCCAGAAGGAGCTGTGAGAGGACCAGAGGAGCTATGCCTCATCCATAGCGCGGAAGTACTCCCAAGTCACGAGGACAGTAGCCTTGAAGTACTTCCAGGCTGATTAATGAACTTTAATTCTCTGTCTGACATGGAAGTGCTGACAAGTCACGTGGACGGACAAGCAGAAGCACTTCTAGGTCAAGGACTATTTAAAGGACTGCTGAAGACCCAGCATGCAAGCTGGAGTTAGGAGGTAGAACACAGAGCATGCTGGGAGGTGTGGAGGAGAAAATTGTGTTGATCTATTGTTTATTTAGTTGTTTATGGTGGCTGTGGTGATTATTTATTATTTACTATTTAAAGAAGAAAACATTAAAAGTCTTCTGGGTGTTTTTACTTTGTGTCCTGAGCGTGTGTCTGTTGGGGTTAAAGGGGCAACAGCGACCCCTAGCGTTCACATCATCTATAAAAAGTTTATCTATGAGAAATTTCCTGATTTTTTTCAAACTTTTGCCTATTCTTGGGTAATGTGGAAATTATGAATGTAGCCACCTTCTGCTTCTTATCCCTCTGTTCATAAGATACAGTATGTTCGTCTGTCTACATATGGAGACTACTCAGAGCTCTGCCTGGTAGAGACTGTAATCAGTGACTGTTTTTAAAGAGGATGATAATTAAGAATAATTTAAGTCATATAATCAAGCCAAATATTATTTTTAATTAACAGTATTGTTCAGTAATTAAAGCCTCGATTGCAACACAAAGCCAGCACACACGTAGGTTGCCAAACCTCATTCTGTGTTGGCTGTTGATAGAATGTGTTCATTTATGAGCAGAACTTTTTCTTGCTTTTTTGTGTTGTGTTCCAAAATATAATTCAGACCACTGAAACATCAGCAAGTGATTACTTTAAGCTGGAAGCAGGTATGCAGTGACCCTTTTTGACATCAATATTTGCTTGCAAACAGCACAATATCCCACGATTGAACAAAAACAAGATTTAAAATCCCAGAACAATTTTACAGGGAGTTACATTCACCTTATGATATCATGTGTTGTATAAGCCATTTATATACAGACTCGGATAATCATACTTTTCTGCAACAGTTTCAGAAGCAGACTGACAGGCAGTGACACTGAGATTGATGTGGCTATCTGTAACTTGTAATGCAATCTTCTGCAATACAGGGCCCATTAACTGAACCAGACTTTGTTAATGTAGGAGGTTAGAGGCTGGCAAAAACCAAGCAGTAAAAGAGCACCCATGCATAACATGTTACTGATTAAACATGAACTTAACAAATATACAGACATGCATTGCTTCATATTAAAATAATTAATTGATTGTTTCTTCAATATATTATTTATGGAAGAATTATTAGATTAGAAACTAATATCATGTCTAGTAACAAAAATAGTAAATGGCACCTCCAAAATTAAAATAGTTGCATTGTGTTTAAACAGTGGTAATCACTAAATTTAAACCCCAAGGAAATTACCATTATTCTAACTTAGTAGATGGTTCAGGCTTGGTTCATATCTTGCTCCTGGTGCTGCAAGGATAGGATAGAACCTTGGATTGGATCAAACAGGTTGTGCAGTGCATGATTGGATCTTACTGTATATTGGAATTCTTTTTGATTTCTTTTTTCCCTTCATAGAAAGACCAGATACATAATCAATACAAACTGTTCAAGAAAGTCCTCACCATTTTTATTGACTGTAAACATGTATTTTACGGATTACACTGGAGCATTTATGTAACATTTGAATAGCAAGTTAATTTATATTTTTATGATTGAAATGGTCAGTATTTAATGCATATTTGAGGGGGCAAATAATTTCATATGCTTCAAATAAAAATAATTAGCATTAAAAACAGACTTCTTCTGATTATTATCATCTGACTGTTTTAACTTTCTCCCAGTTTCTTTGATGAACTCTAATGCAAATCTGCTAGCAAAGCTCTTTGCACACTGCCTGCTGTTGGTTACTCATAAATGGATTCACCCAGATCAGACTGGTTTTATTTCCTGTCATCAAGAAGCCATGAAGGGTCTTCTCTCACCCCATTAGTGATTTTTCAGGCAGCTCTTCAAGCAAATACATGCTGGGATTTAAATGGCAATACAAAACATTGTCTCAGTGAACACAGAGTGAGAAGAAAAGATACTTGAGGATGAAAAAGAATCCAGCAGCCTTGATGAGGCAGAAGAGTTTTATTTATGTTTGTTTACTTTCACATTAAGCAACATTCTACTACTACTAATATTAATATTGAAGAAGAGAAAGTGCTTTAGTTTTGGACCCCACAACAGAATGTCTATATTTACCTTTCTACCTAATATAGTATACTCTAACCATAATGTATAAAACACTAAAAGGTTACCTACATTTAAAAATATTTGATATATCTTGTCATAATGTATCTTCAGTGTTCTTCTAACACATTTCCTCATCATCAACCGCTTAATTTCTTGAGCACATTCCTGGAAAGCCTGTTTGTCAGACTTTGTCATTTCAAGGCTCCTTGCTCACCTCTTATCTGCTTCTTGACTATTACCAATGGTGGACAAGCCCCCATTACTTGCTGTGAAAACATCATTTGTATTCTTGTAAATACTTCCTGTCTTTAAGGCAATGCTCAGCGTGCTCCCTACACCTTTCCTCCTCCTTGTGTGTTTCAACCTCTCTTGCCCAGCACTTCTTCTGTTGATCATGTCACCAAATGCAAACTGATAAATCAGGCCACAGCCATACTGACCAATCAGGTTGCTCAAATAGACCACACAGACAGACAGATAGACAGACACACACACAACCATAAAACGCAGACAATTGAATTTTATTATATAGTACATGTGGAAAGTAATAGGAGGACCTTATTGACTTTAGTAGGAAATCATTTTTAAATACCAATTGGTTTGTCTTTTAGACTAACTGGTAACTTTTCCATGATAATGACAATTGAAAGAGATAGTTATCCATATAAGTGGTTTTTGACAATATTGCCTGCTCATTTCCTGATCCAGAATGAATGACCCTAGAAGCACCATGGCCAATACCAACTGGCATTGTGTTTTTATATCTTTAATTATTTCCTCAGCATGCATGCAATGTCTAATATATATATTCTTTTCTCTAAAAGGCACCTCATTCAAGTACCATGTTCCATCTGTCCTTCCATTTTCAGAAAGAAAGCCCAATGCTCATTCTCTCATTTGCATACACTGTCAAGTCTGCCATATCTGTGAAAACTCTGAAAGCAAGCTGCTTCACTTACAACTTGTCCACAATGTGCCATCCGTGTGTCCTCCTTTCCCCTCAATCAAACTGATGCTGGCAGTGTACTTTGTATTCCAAGTGTGCGAAAACATTGACATGCAATTTCCATCAAGTTTAGATGGTTTTTAGCTACATTAAATAACTGGAGCACCGACAGAGAGTGGACAGTTTTATAGTCAGTTCTTATTTTTAATTAATTATTTGTATTGTGACCACCAAAGAGTTGTACTAGCTACCCAAACACCAGACACAGGCACGTCCAGCAACACACAAATCTTTTATGGTTTCATGGGAAACTCTTCCAAAGTGTTTCCCACCCTCAATGCACAGTTCCAAGGCACAGTACAAAATAAATAGCCCACAGCAATTCCTTTCTCTTCTTTCCCTCTTTGTGTCTCTCAGTCCTTACCCTTCCACTCCTCCGGCAAGCATCGACCTCTCCCTACCAACTCTGGCATCCCTGAGTTAAGGCAAGTGGATTCTTTTGTGCTTCACCCTGGAGTACGTCTGGTGGTACATTAGTGTGGTCTGGAAGAACTTCCAGGTGAGGTAGAAGCCCAACAAAGTAGGAACCCAACAGGGCTGTGCCAAACTCCAACTGCCATGGAGCCCTGTGGGAATCTGAGGCAATGCTGCCACATCAAGTGCTCTGGGGAAGATAATGCTCTGTGCACACTCTCTCCCCCGGTCCTTACAATATACAGGTGTTCTGGTTGGGCAAAGGTGCCACCCATCTGCCACAGTATGTTTATTTGTATTGTTTAATTTTTTTATTTTCTAACTGGTGTGGAGGCTGGCCCGGACACAGACAGGCAGACACGTACATTTCACCCAACACATGTTTATTTGCACTATTTACAAAAGTCCTTAAGTGCCACACAAACCCCACAAGTCCCCAAAGTCCTAGCTACAAAATGCCTTCACTCCTCTTCAGGCCGCCTCCTTGCCTCCTCCAGCAAGCTCAGTCCATTCCACTCCCGACTCTTGCCCCGAATGAAGGGAGGCGGCCCCTTTTATCCATACCCGGATGTGCTCCAGGTACTTCCCAGCAATCTCCCACCGACACGCCCCAGTGTGGCGGAAGTGCTGAGGTCCAGGGCTCCAAAGGCATGGGGGCACCCCCCGGCGGTGACCACGGGCCCCTACAGGGTGGAGCTTCGAAGCTCTGTACCCATGGCCGCCAAAGGAACCAGGGCGGTCGCCCCCAGATGGTCTGGGGAAGGCGCAAGCCCTCCTCCGGCCCTCCTGGGTGGCCCGGCCAGGTCGCCACCCCAGCCACCTCTGACACTGGTTATTTATTTTCTTTGTAATTGTAATTATTTTTTTCTTCTTGCAAATCACTTTGTGCTACACATTTTGTTTTGAAGTTCTACTATATAAAAAAAAAGTTGCTGTAACATGCAGAATTGGACAAAGCAGGAGAGAAAGTGGAAGATTAATGGATATTCTTCAGGTAAGCTGAAAATGTTTAGTGAGCACATTCATAAGGATACTTGTTACGTTACAATTTTATTATAAATATAGATAAAATTAAATTTTTGTATATCTGTTGTCAAAATGAAGTATACATAATACATTTAAACATTTCATTATATAATAATGTCCATATCAGTGGTATTTTTAGATCTTTTTACATAAATACATATATACTGCATTGCTAAAATATATTAAAACAATATCATATAAGATAATATTTATAATATTTGACAGATTCATCAGTGTATATCAGATATAAAAATAGACAGGTTTACAGTTCACTTGATAAAGTCATCAAAAAATGAAAAAAAAAACCCTATGAGACACTTTTAATTTTTACATTTCTTAATAATCCCAAAAATTAAAATTTTATGGAAGTGAAATGAGATGTGCTAATGGCAACCCCAGAACTCTTGAAATACGACCTTATCAAACAATAAAGCTCTCCTTTTCAGAATGTAAAACAGAGAGAATGCTTACAACTTGGAGAGCACAATGCTAAATATTCAGTCCGTTTTGCTGTGTGTGGAACTGGACAGACATGCAAAGTCCCTCTCGAGGACGCATCCTTGCAGTTAATCACACAGTCAGCACAGAGACCCAAACCCTTAATTTTTCATTTGTTCTGCCTTCCTGTGGTTTACTCTTTATAATTCTAAGTTCACTGAACCTCAGTGAACACAAGCTTTTTATAATCCTTCTTGATATGACATGATGTTAGTGAGCAGGTGTCTCTACATAGCTAAGGTCACTTGGATGACAAAGAAATCTCTTCATTCCTGAAGGGTCATATTCCTGTTAAGGGGTGAAAGAACACAGAACAGAGTAATGTATAGAATGAAAAAAAACAGCTGTCATATAATCCACGATATCATGCTATTGTCAGTAGGTCCATTTTTTTTAAAGAGATAGATTTTGCTCTTGCTGTTGTTATAGGAACATAGCACAGTCGTATCCTAATCATACTGTGGGTACCTTTTAACTTATGAAGTTTCATAGCACAGTTAAGAATCAAAGTGCAAAAAGCCAAGATAGTAATTAGATGGCTGACTTACACAAGGTGATATTATGGCTAAATCTTCCAAAGTCTTAATTATAAATTACCACTGGATTACTGAGAGCTAAGGCGAATCCAGAACATTTAGGAGTCTCCAGGTCTTGTCTGACCCCAGCTGAAGGTAAATTAATGAAATAATTTATAACTCTCCCAGCAACTGAATAGAAAGGACCTTAGATAAAAAAAATTAGCAGCAGTATTCATGAGTAAGAGAGGCCTAAAGCTCTGACATAATGCGTAGTCCTTGCTTTAATTTAGGAAAAGCATAATGACTGAAATTTTTACTCATACATTTATTTTTAAATAGGAAGTGGCATTCTGTCAAATAAGGAGGTGTCACAAAACTCACAATGAGACATAGCAAGGTTTGGGGCAGCCACCCGTATAATTTGGTATCCTGGTTGCAAATCGTCTTTTAAATGATAGCACTGCTGTGCACAAAAGCGAGTCCAATAGAGAACTGAGGGAATAGGGAAAAGGTGGAGGCTTTTAAAGGGGAAGACAGGAAGTGAAGTCAAAGGGGTCGGGCTCATGTAGGTCTTCTGTCATTGGTGCGAGCCCGGACGTGACATCACAGGGGCCGGAGCCGGCAAGGTCTCCTTCCATTGGCTCGGTCCCGGAAGTGACGTCAAGAGGACCGGGTGGAATCTCCCATGAATGGTCTGCAGGCAAGGGAGAAAAAGAGTCAGTGCACTCTGCCACATTCCGGTAGTCTCGGAACTGTCCTCACTCAAGCCCTTTAGCTGCCTCCCATGCGCACATGTGTGACAGAGGGATATAATTGTTTTTTTAAAGAAATCATTGAGTATTGAGTGGGCTGAAGTAGCGAACATGGGGCTCTGACTAACAGCCAGATTACCACTATGCTTGCGTCAATGCTATATAGCAGTTCAGAATTTAAGATACTCAAATATGAGTATGGAGTATGAACATAAGCAATTATGAATGCCAGATAACAGCCTACCAACTCTGTTAGCAAGTAATAAACTGGTCAATGATATTATTTTGAAGGCTCCTGCTGAAAATAATGAGCACACCACAATATTTGGATCAAGCTAAGAGGAAACCATAAGTCTAATTGTATTTGTTTTTATAGTGAGAAACATTAATAGACACAAAATGTGACTCTTAGGTGATTGTTATCTACAATCTGAGCTGAGCCATTACCAACATGAATAAAGAATAAAGAAAGGAAAACAATACTAAATGAAGAAAAACAGAATACATGATTTGCTTGGGTCTGCAGTATCCATAGAGATTCCAAGTTCAATGAGGCTTTACCTGATTTAGGGTTTTACACAGTTATCTCCAGTCCCACCCTTACTGCTTCTTAACCTCCCCACTATCCCCAAACAATCCATCAAGTGCTGTGGTGCCCCTGCTATTTAAACAAACAACAGAAGTCTGTCCAGAAAAGCTTCTTTATATCTCCAGCAATATACCTTTATAATTCCCTTCGCTGTGACAATTCTCTTATCATTTACCAAGCCAAATGCTTTCTTCTTTTTTTTATGACTCTTGCCTATAATTGAGGTGTGTTGTTATTTTGATACAATATTTCTTGTGCTTTCAAAAAAACCTAAAATTCTGCCTTGGGACAAATAAAGTGCTATATATCTATCTGTGAGAATATGCAACCCCAACCGTTTCATGTTCCCTAATCTAGGATAACAGATAAGCCACTGCGGTTACTGAGTTACTTGGTTGTCACTCTGTGCTCAGTTTGGGACAACTAGAGAAGAGTGATAAGAACCTACTTCTGTCAACTCAAAGTGATGTTGTAACAGTGATGAAGCCCACCTCACCCCACTTCCACATCCAGAAGTTGGGTTTGTCCTCCATGCAAGCAATGATAGGTAGAGTATTTTCCTGAGTCGAGAAGGGAGTTGGCAAAGGCTGTCTGTGATACACAAAAGCTGAGCACAGCACATTAATGAAAATTATCATGAAGCACCAATTAAGGTGCAAACACAAGAATGTCAAAATAATGCAAAACCACGAACAGGGACAAGGTCTGAGTCATAGCACAGATCATCCATTAAAGAAGATAGTGGAGATCAGCGCAGGAAGGAGAGATTAGCAATGACCTTTTCTATCATTGGGAGATCTCCTCTGGACAGTTATATATTGAGTGTCCCAAAGTTAGTCTTAGTTTAACCTTTGCAGGATAGATCAGGGTCAGCCAAGATTTTGCTGTCTCTTGCTTCCTTTAACGCCATATTTAGCCAACTGCCTTCCTCTGGTCATCTATAAAACAACTAAAGTCAGGAAGAAACAAAGCAATGACCTATTAAATAAAATCCCATGACCATAGTGGGCTTCTTTCAGGATAATTGGAACCAATTGCGAACCAAAGCTTTTAATGAGGAGATTGCACCGCTTAAGTAAGTTGATATAGCTGGTGTCCATATTATTTGCAAGACAGAAGCCTGAGAGTTTTGGAAACATGTTATGCCGTACATGAGATAGCTAGGAACATGATGTATTACATTCTGTGGTGTTTTTGAGTGAGAAACTTTCTCAGTTCCTATGAGCCCTGCCTTGATTGACAAGCTTTGTCTTAAGGACTCCAAGTTTGTGATGTAGTACATTTATCTTTCATTCTTGATGTGTGATATTGGAGTACGCAAAAAGAGAATTTCACGGGTTATCATTACCTATTTTACTTTGGTGTTGACCATTTCCTTTCAAAGGGCAGTAAAATTAGTTTGCACAGTTGTACACAAAGCAGCAGTATCCTCAAATGGTAGGTTTTTCATGGGAACCCAGTAGAAGATGATGCTTAGAGTAACATCCATGCTGTTGCTTTGAGACATCTGTAGTGAGGTATGTCAAATGGACTCTGCACCCTGAAGCAGACATAACTGATTTTGCAGAGAAGGCAGACATTTATGAGAACTTAATTAAATATATATTTGGGGATTACTAAATGGAGTGTTCCATTTCAAGTGAGTTGGTGGAGTTTAAAGCAAACAACATAATGATGCATCATGTGATCTCACCGGAGTCATGAAATAAATGAGTTCTCTATAGTGAAGTAGGTTAAGGGACTGAAGCCATTCACAACGTGTTATGTTTGAAACATAATTTTGAAATGAAGTCTGAAATTAACTGGAAACCAATGCACCAAATCAGAAACTGCAGCTATGTGATCACACTTCCTATGTATAGGCAAAGTTCTTATTATAGAATTCTGTCTTAACTTCAGGTGGAAATTACATAAATTGAGCAAACCCATAGTGAAACCAAATTCACAAGCTAGCTTTTCTGTATCCTACACTGTAAAACAGTCTCTCTATTTTGATTACTTTTCTAAGCTAAAGGGAAAACCTTAACTAAAAGTTAAATCAGACTCGATGATACTAGTGAAATCATAGAGGGACTACTATTTGAGACTTCCAAGTTAAGGGTTGTCAGCACTGGCTTGGTATATGTACAGTTTCTATCTGCTAATTAAACATCTGTTTTTTCTGCCTTTCAGAACAACTAATTTTCATTAATTCACTGTAAAGCAATAATTTCTAAGTGTAACAGAAAAAGTAATTATGGTATTATGAATGAATGTAAGTGGATCTCATCATTTTATGAATTATTAGCTGTGCTGCCCATCTAAGATGGATCAAAATTTAAGCAATTAACGTAGACCTCAGCATTAATGTTTTTAGTGTACCTGTTATATGCCATTTGGTATGAGATTCATAAAAGCAGTGTTAATGTTTGTGATGCACCATCTATTGTAGTGACAAATACAATTCATTTTATTACTAAAAATAGTCTTCTTCGAGGGCAAAAGCTAACATTTGATTGTAAAAAAACAGTTTGTTTCACCTTGGCTTACTTTGGCCTTGAGTTATTCTAGACAGGCTGAGCACAGCTGGGGTATTGTACAGTTTTTGCACTTCTCTTCTACGATCAGCCTTTTCAGTAATTTTGAA
Organism: Polypterus bichir lapradei; assembly: GCA_026402145.1. Lineage (NCBI taxonomy): Eukaryota > Metazoa > Chordata > Cladistia > Polypteriformes > Polypteridae > Polypterus > Polypterus bichir. The sequence goes on from JANRMT010062837.1 coordinate 51,255,246, forward strand.
TGGATAGCTTGTGATTTTCATTAGTAAAACATACAGCCAGACTCCTTCACAACATATTTTTTTCTATCTCACTGCCCCACGCATTGATCTACAAGTGTTCTCAAAGCAGTTTTTCTAAATGCTTCTCCGGTGATCTAAAAGTATCATTTTGCTTCTGATTCTGTCCCATTTACTCATTTGGAATGACACAGGCATACCAACCGGACAGACATACAGACAGACAGACACTCAGGCACATATCCTTTGATTAAGGTGGAAACAAATGATTTTAGGTGGCACGGTGGCACAGTGGGTAGCACTGCTGCCTCACAGTTAGGAGACCCGGGTTCACTTCCTCCCTGCGTGGAGTTTGCATGTTCTCCCCGTGTCTGCGTGGCTTTCCCCCGGGTACTCCGGTTTCCTCCCACAGTCCAAAGACATGCAGGTTAGGTGCATTGGTGATTCTAAATTGTCCCTACTGTCTGCTTGGTGTGTGTGCGTGTGCCCTGCGGTGGGCTGGCGCCCTGCCTGGGGTTTGTTTCCTGCCTTGCGCCCTGTATTGGCTGGGATAGGCTCCAGCAGACCCCTGTGACCCTGTAGTTAGGATAGAGTGGGTTGAATAATGGTTGGATGGACAAATAATTTTAGGTGGCATGGTGGCACAGTGAGTAGCACTGCTGCCTCACAGTTAGGAGACCCGGGTTTGCTTCCTCCCAGCGTGGAGTTTGCATGTTCTCCCTGTGTCTGCGTGGGTTTCCCTCGGGTATTCCGGTTTCCTCCCACAGTCCAAAGACATGCAGGTTAGGTGCATTGGTGATTCTAAATTGTCTCTAATGTCTGCTTGGTGTGTGTGTGTGTGCCTTGCGGTGGACTGGCACCCTGCCTGGGGTTTGTTTCCTGCCTTGTGCCCTGTATTGGCTGGCATTGGCTCCAGCAGACCCCCGTGACAATGTAGTTAGGATAGAGCGGGTTGGATAATGGATGGATGGACAAGTGATTTTAAATATCTTCTAATGGTAGTATAAAGATAAATCAATTTATATATTCTCTAAGTGCACTTACAGGGAGCAGGATCACTGGGAAGTTGCAGGCTACCCCAGCAAGCATCAAGTGCAAGGCAGGAGCAATCCCTGGACAGGTCATAAGTCCATCATAGTGGAATAAAAAAAAAAATAGAAATAATTCCAACACTAAATTCTAAAAGACACTGTATTTAACCTCAATGTTTGAATTACATATGCATATCATATTATATATGATGTCAGGATGAAACAAGCCTCAATTTTTGGTTGGCAGGAGAACAGAGACCTTTAGAAAAATTGTTGACAGGAGAGAAGGGCAATAATAATACCTGTTAACTTTTATATCATCAGAGTAATGATTATGCAAATGAAATATCCCCAAAATGTAACTAATCAACATGCTTTTCTAAGGTATAATAATGTAGATTAAACATTTTAATCTATATCCATTCACTATACTTTATGAAAATCTCATAACCTGCAACTGACAGTCCCTATTCAGTCTATTAAGAACACATACAATATATGATAAAAAAAGAAAATGACTCAAGCAGTAGTCATCAACTATGTTTTCATCATGAGATTTGTTTCAGGAACGTTTATACTTGATGGCTATAAATGCAGCTTCAAGTGACAAATCTCTCTCCTGAGTAATTCTAGATAAGGCACAGTGACTTATACAAAGCTGATTAATGACAAACAATCATTTCCACTATACATGTATGATGCAGTGCATCTTGTAAATATGGAGAAAGGCACAAAATTAATTTTGAAAATATATGTTTTGTAGGTACTCATTCCTGTTGCTTGGTGATGGACTTTTAGAGTGGCACATAACTCCATATACTATATGAATCCAAAAAAGAGACATAACACTACCTGCTAAGGTAAAACACACAAGTAACAATTTCATAGCTGCAGGCAAAAGAGAGCTGTCAGTTAAACAGAGAGACAGAAATGTTTTTTGACAAGTGGGAATGTTGTCTCCTTTGGCTATAAAGTAGTAAAGCCATTAGCAGTTATGGTCATACTTTTCTGTTGTGTTGTTTCTCCACACAAGTTGTTTCTTGTGTTGTTTGTACTTAAAGTACTTATTAGATGCTAGTAGAGTATTAGAGTGCACTGCCTATTAAGAGTAGTCACCCCATTGGAAGTTTTCATTTATTGTTATACAACATTGAATCACAGTAGATATATTTTGCTATCTTTGACACTGATCAACAGAAAATGAGTCTCTAATGTCAAAGTGAAAGCAGACCTACAAACTTCTCTAAATTAATTACAAATATGAAACAGAAAATAATTGTTCATGTAAGTCTTCACCCCATTTAATATGTCACACCTAAATCATCACTTAAGAAGTCACATAATTAGTTCAATGGAGATCAACTGTCTACAGTCAAAGGGGTTAATTGATTGTAGTATAAATGCACCTGCATGTGGAAGGCCTTGTGCTGAGTCAGTATTTTGGCCTAATCTACACAATGAAGACAAAAGAACACTCCAAGCAACTCCATGAAAAGGTGAGCACAAGTCAGGGGAAGAACACAAGAAAGTGTCCAAGTCACTGAATATCCTTTGGAGTCCAAATAAATCAGTCATTAAGAAATGGCCAGAGTTTGCCACATCTGTAAATCTGCCTAGAGAAGATTGTTCACCAAAAGTGAGTGATTGTACAAGGACAAGTCCAAGAGACCTATCATAAGTCCAAAGGAGTTGCTATTTACAGTGGATAAGATCAGAGAGTCTATGCATACAAGAGCTGTTTCCCTGGGTGCTTCACCAATAGCAGCTTCGTGGGAAAGTTTGCTAGAAGGCACATAGGAGACTCTGAAGTCAGCTAGAAGAAGGTTCTAAGGTCTGATGAGAACAAAATGGAACTTTTTGACCATCAGAATAAAATAACACAACATCCCCACTGTAGCATGGTGGTGGCAGCATAAGTCTATGGAGGCTGGAAGGTGGAAGGTAAAATGAATGCGGCAAAATACAGGGAACTCCTAGAGGAAAGCGTGATGCAGTCTGGAAGAAACCTACGTCTTATGAGAAGATTTGTTTTTTAGCAAGAAAAAAGACCCCAAACATAAAGCCAAAGCTACACAGGAATGGCTTAAAAACAATAGTGTTAATGGCCTGGAGTGGTAGAAATCAAGAGTCCAGATCTTAATCCACTTGAGAATTTGTTTACAGAGATCTTTTTAATGTTTGATATCAAGGGATCTTTTTTATTTGGTCAATATCAAAACAGCCAAGTTAAATACACTGTCATGCATTGTTTCATAATAATAAGAATAAAAAATTGCAGGGGTTGAATATTTTTTACAGGCACCGTAATTATTTTTCTACCAGGAGAAGAATGGGACACAAGTCCATTGCAGGGGACACTCACACAGACACCTACACACATTCTTATTGGGGTAATGTAATGTCACCAATAACCTAATGTACAGTACATATTTATGGGTTGTAGGAATAAAAAAAGAAATTGAATTCTGTTTATATTGTGTTATGGAGCAGTTGTATACACAATCCTGGGTAGTAAAGTAACACCTGTTACTTTCAGAACTATTTACATACCTGACATTGGTCATTCTGCTGTTATAATGAAATGTAATCCATTAACAAAGAATTAAAACACTTTAAAGTGAAATAATTTAATATATAACTATGACAATTTCATTATTAACAATAAATTAATGATACATTGTGTATAAATGCAGTTGTACACCATAAAAGCCTCATGTTAATCCAGACACCCATGTTTGTTTTTATACCCTTGCATAACAGTAAAATCCCCTGATGCTGAACATATTCTGTAATATTAATAACAAATCACGGGATAACTTCTAAAAATTGATATGGGTGTATGGTTTTCTAAATCCTACTGACTTTTTCAGTGGCAGCAGAAAGTGCACAAAGGTCTTCAACTTTGTAAATTATATATGTTAGCAATTATATATGACAGGGTGTTAGTTGTACTGAGATAACTGCACACTCACAGAGGTGAATCATGAGGTGGAAGACTTTAGCCTTAGGAGGTGTGATTATCTCGGCACAATCAACACCCCGAAGTGTGTTATTGCGCTTATAAATTGGGTTAAGTGTAGAAAGAAAGATATGGAAACAATTTTTATACTTAACATGAAATTCACTTGGAAAATTTTTCTTTTTTTAACTAGCAACATAAAGAAATGAGGAAATTTCAATTTTACAGTGGGTGTGATCCTGGCCGAGTGTTTGTATTCCTCTGATCATTTCTAGACTATGTTTCCCTAATCTAATATATAAGTAAGAAATGTAATCTTAATGCTAAAAGTCATGGGATTGGAAGTTTGTAAATAGTAATTCTGAGCCTTCATAGAATCTTTAATGACACAGCCAATAGAGCCACTTGGACCCAAGCGCTCTACTTAAGAGAGTGCCTTGAAAACTGACAGAACACTGTTTGTTTTACTATTTGTTTAAAGTTATGGCACTATAAGACTTGCTTATACCTTAGGCAGACCAAGTGAAATAGCAGAAGTAAAAAAAAAAGTCTTGTGTGACGATCATCCGATCTTATGACCAGATGATCATCTTATCTAAATCACACAGCCCTTAGCTATTTGAGTTTATTTCCTTTAAAACTAGTTACTTCAAAGCTAAAGCTTGATCTATAACTTTTCTACTTTAATGTAAATATTATTTTCATCATCATCATTTCATATTTTCAGAAATTTTCAATGATCTGATAACGAAAATTTTTTCATAAAATATATTTTTTACTCTTTAAGCTATTTAAAATGTTTATTCAACAAGTGTTATGCATGCGTGTCTGAGGGATACCTCAAAGACACATCCCAGGTATGTAATACCCTGCTAGGGTGAGAGGGGGGAGCGTTTGCGCAAATAGGCTTGTCTCTTTTTTTTTCAGTCCAGAGAAAACACCTCCTGAGTGCAACAGACCACACCAGCAGAGGGATGCCCACCCTCAATGAATGTTGGTGTCTCATTTGGACCCAAACACCTTTGAAGGAATCTTTAATATTTGTAGCCGTAGTGGTGACTTATGTCTATTGCAGCGACAACAAGTGCATGCTTACTTTGTTTGCATGCAGAATATAAGGGGGCAACCCTTTAAAGTTTGATCAAATCCTTTAAAGCATATTGTATCGTATGTGTGACCAGTCATTGATGCAAGCATTCAGCTATAAAGATGAAGAGAAGGTGGTGACACCCAAAAAAAATAATCTATATATGCAGTTAAAATAAGTTATAACTACTTGTGCCATAATTGTGATAACTGTTTAGTATAATGTCAAGGGGCAAATTTAAGTTTAACTTATTAATGCTCCTGAAAGCTGCAATCAATTTCAAACCCCAGGGTTTCCATCTCTCTTCAGCATGGAACAATGGCTGCCATTTCAATACACTTAAGTGGTATAATGGAGGTTTCATCTCCAATCTCAATACATACTTTGCAAAAACGTACATGAACACGATGGCCTCACTGATATGAGACACAGAAAGGATCAAATCAAGAAAGAAAGGAATATGAAATAAGGGCAGATGTCCACCTTCATAAGGAAAAGTACAGCCTAACAGAATTCCATCTCCCTTTACAAAACAAACCATACTTAAAATACTCACAAAAAACTTTTTTACTTGTTATACAAAGTGAAAAAGGGCAGAGATATATAAAATAATAAAACTCTTTTTGAAAAGATAATAAACAATTAGCTTTAGGTGTTTCTTTTTGTCATTTTCATATCTTTGTAAGTTTTGAAAGGAGCTCTTCGGCTGTGCCAAGATCTAAATAGAAATTCGAAGGGTACTTTGTGATCTGACACTTGGCAGACATATTAGGAAAATATTGGCATGTTTCAAACTCTACATTGCATTATTCACACTGTAACTCTAATCTTTCCAAGTCACTGCATTATCATAGGTAGACCACAATATCTGCAGAGAAAGATTCAGGAGAGAAGAACCGGGCTTCACTTATGCAATAGAATATTTTTAAATGTAAATATTTAAATTTCATTTTGAATGCTGTTAGTTTAATTAAAGTGTCAGAGCTATTGGTTAAAGTCCCATGGTATGGATAACCTCATAACTCTTTATTCCTTAGCAATTATGTTGTTTTGTAATTTCACTGTTTGTGACTTTACTTATTGCTTCAGCTGTACCTGTCAGTTCCCTCCAGAGGACCACATGGTATCGGCTAGAATCTCTGCATGTTTCACTGATATTGCAACCAGGATGAAGGAACACCCTCTACAGTTCAATCTGGCAAACAGATCTTCTTGTTATCCCAGCTTGTTACATCTGTTTAGCACCCCACCTCTGTTCAGCTCAGTTCATTTTCTGTAATGTCTGCTACGTCTGCACACAACCTTGGAGTGGTGTTTGATGACCAGTTCTCCTTCACCGATGATGTTGCAATGGCCTCACAGTCTTGCAGATTCACTCTGTACAACATCCACAAGATCATATAGTATTTGACTGCATCAGGCAGTCTCCTGGTTTCTCTCCCATGCTCTTAAGACTGTGCTGGGAGACACAGCAAACTTACCTGCAATGGCACATATATATGGATTTGTCATCTTGGAGGAGCTGAATTCCCTGTGCAACCTGAATCGGCTGCAGGTACAGCCACATGCTACCAGTAGTGACAAGGACACTAGCAAAATGCAAAACTAGGGAAGACCCAATCAGAAAGGGTAAGGAGAGAGCAATTGTCTGTGGCCACCACCTAAAAACCCATTCCCTTTTTGGGGGTTGTCTTGCTGTTGCTTCTCCAGTGCACCTGTTGTCACTTTGATTGTTGTAAAGTTGATTCACAATCGCTTATACTTCCTAACTGGAAAGACTGATATCCCTGAAGCTTAACTGACTTAGTGTTAGACTGTGATGAATAAGTGTTCCCTTAAATTTTTGAGCAGTGTATCTGGGGACACTTTGAGACCTTGAGAGATGCTCTGAACGCAGTGGCTCACCTTAAAACAAAAGTGATCAAAGCACATAGAAACTTTCCCTGGTTTAATGAAAACACTCGAGCTCTTAAATTAGAGTGTCGAAAACTGGAGCGCAGATGGAAAACAACAAAGCTACATGTCTTTCAAATTGCATGGACAGAGAGTGTTAAAAATATAAAAAAGCTGTCTTTAAAGATCGCTCAGAATACTCTTCTACAATAATAGATAGCAATAATAAAAATCCTCCGGTACTGTTTAGAACAGTTGCTAAATTAACAAATGGGACTTCAGATATACAGTGTAAAATACCAACATATTAGCAGTACAGACTTTATGAATTTCTTCAATGAGAAAATTAAAAATATAAGATCCCAGATCTCAGCATCACAATACAAACAAAATACTAGCTTAGCAGACCCTGCCTCCCATTGCATTCAGCATTTTAGTAATTTTAAGTCTTAACTTTAATTTCTAAAATGAAATCCACTACTTGTTCCCTAGATCCAGTGCCAAAAAAACTAGTAAAAATGTGCAATGGATGTTCTTGCAGCGCCTATTCTAAACATTATCAATAGTTTATTATTGAATGGCACAGTACCTGATGCACTAAAAGTGCCTGTCATTAAACCATTACTTAAAAGGTCAGACATAGACCCACACATACTAAATAATTATAGACCTATTTCAAATTTACCCTAGTAGTTGCCAATCAGTTTCAGTCACACCTTACGCATTACAATTTATTTGAGAAATTCCAGTCTGGTTTCTGCACTGGTCATAGTACAGAAATGGCACTAACGTGGGTTTACATGACATTCTGATATCCTCTGGTGAAGGAAACTCCACTGTAATTATGTTGTTAGACTTAAGTGCATCATTTGACACCATTGATCATTCTATTTTACTGCACAGGCTAGAAAATGATGTTGGGCTTATAGGCACTGTGCTCACTTGGTTTAGTTCTTATTTATCAAATTCCAGTATGTACAGAAATGTGCTGACTGTACTCCATCATTATACACAGAAGCTCAATATGGTGTCCCGCAGGGCTCAATACTGGGACCTTTACTGTTTTCACTTTACATGCTTCCTCTGGGATCTATCATTAGGAAACATAATGTTAATTTTCACTCGTATGCAGATGACACCCAGTTATACCTTTCATTTAGATCAAATGAAGTTTCTCCAATGTTGTCTTTAATTGGTTGTGTTAGTGAATTAAAGGAGTAGATGGATGAGAACTACTTGTCTTTAAACACAGATAAAACAGAGATGTTAATTGTTGGAGGGAATGACGCTGATCACAACAATATTTTTTCATCATTGGACTCACAATTCATTTTACTGAACCAGCCCACAATCTACGAGTTATATTTGACTCTAGCATGTCATTTAAAGCGCATATTACAAAGTTTTCTAAATCATGTTTCTTCCATCTTAAAAATGTTAGGAAATTAAGGCACTTTCTAAATAAACAGGATTCTGAGAAATTAATTCATGCATTTATTTCTAGTAGGATTGACTACTGCAATGCAGTGTTCACTGGATGTTCAAACTATTGCTGCAAGAATTATTACAAGAACAAGAAAATATGAACACATAACTCCAGTTCTTAAATCCTTACACTGGATCCCAGTTAAGTTTAGGGCAGATTTCAAAATCCTCCGTTTAACATATAAAGAATTAAATGGCCAAGGTCCGGCTTACTTCTCTGAACTTATCATAAATAACAAACCAGAGCGCACATTAAGATCTCAAGATGCCGGTCTGCTTATGATTCCAAGGATTAATAAAATAACAGTGGGAGGTTAAGTTTTTAGTTACAGGACCCCTAAACTGTGAAATGGTCTGCCTGCTACTATAAGAGATGCCCCTTTGGTCTCAGCTTTTAAATCCCGGCTGAAGGCTCACTACTTCAGTTTAGCATATCCTGACTAGAGCTGCTGATTAACTGTACAGACTGCATCACTGATGTTAGTCATTAACACTAAAACATAAGTAACATGATCGTTATAAGTTGTTAATAACCCTCACCTATTCTGTTTCTCTTGGTGGTACTCAAATGTGGCACTTGGTGCCATGGCCCGTCCACCTGCCAAGTTGTTTTGCCTGCCTAAGGTAAAGTCATCCCTGATGGAGGATCGCAGGAATCATGTGATAGAGGGGTCCTTTCATCGGATTGGCTGGCCCAGCGCTGTTTCAGCTGTGGAATGGCCAAATGGGGGAGGCAGCTTAATGGGTGATGTCACCAGTACTCTTAACAAATCCAAATCATATTATGTGATATTATCTACTGTTAAATTCTGCTCCATACTTGTAAATTTTTTATTTTTATACTGTATTGAGGATTTGTTCTGTTTTGTGTATTGTACTGTAATGTATTGTATTGACCCCCTTCTTTTTGACCCCCACTGCACACCCAACCTACCTGGAAAGGGGGCTCTTTTTGAACTGCCTTTCCCAAAGTTTCTTCCATTTTATCCCTACAAGGGTTTTTTTGGGTGTTTTTCCTTGTCTTCTTAGAGAGTCAAGGCGGGGGGGCTGTCAAGAGGCAGGGCCTGTTAAAGCCCATTGTGGCACTTCTTGTGAGAGTTTGGACTATACAAAAATAAATTGTATTGTATTTTGTCTTCCTATGCCTCTTCTCACCTACTCAGTTCTACAGTGATGCTATCTCTTTTCATGTGTAGCTCCTTGCTGGTGGAACAAGCTGCCCACCTCCTTTTGAAATTCTAACTCCTTCAATGTGTTTAAGAAGTGTGTGAAGACAATCTTGTTCAGTGAGTTTCTATTTAATTGATAATGGTTTTGATAGGTTCTTGTAATTAAAGTAGTGTAACTGGCTTGTATTTCATTTTGAGGTTTTCACTTGAGACGATCAGTTTTGTTAACCTTGTCCTGTAATGCTTTTTCCTAAACAGTCACACAAACTGATACATACTCAATTATTTTGTCCTTTTCTAAGTCACTTTGGGTAACAGCTAAGCAAATAAATGTCTTCTAAGCAAATAAATGACATATAACTTATTAAGTGCAACTTAACTTTCACAATTTGGTTCCTTTAATTGACTACTTAAACAGGTATTTGTTTGAAATTAAATTAATGATTGAAAAACAATTCTTTGCAGTACTTACGTAAAAGGACATATTAAACATTCCAGTGAATAAAGGCCAATTTTTAAAAATTATTTATAGGCCTCCCCAAAGGCAAAGATAGCACACGATCCATTGCTGGGCCACCACACACCTACATTATGACTCATCTTCCAAGAGTTCATCTTTCCATTAACTCAATACAAACATAATTTTATTAACAATATATTTTTTTCACCCACAGACAAAAATAAACTTGGTTGAATTATTAGTTGAGAATATAATAACATGTTTGTCCTGACCTTACAAAAACTAATCTAGTTAGCTCATGTGTCTCATGCTCAATATTAAGACAAAAACTGTATTTTGCATATCATTATATTTAACTTGCCTCAGGCACCACTTGTCCACATTGTGCAACACAGGCTGCCCATTATTTTAATACATTTGGAGATTGTATGCTGAGATGTATTAAAGCAAAAGGTCAAGTTATATAGTACAGTATTTAAATAAAGTATTTAATTTTGTTTTGAAGCATTTCAGGTTTTTGAATATGTTTTCGTATTAAGAATTTCTATTTATTGTCATTTTTTAATACTTTGCAAAACCTCAAACCACGATAGTTGACATTTGCAGTCGATGACTGGAAATGTTCAGTTCCTCTTTTATCTGGATCACAAAAACTGGATAATAATCCATATAATCCATATAAAGCAGTGTAGAAACTGTGATACTCAGAAGTCAATTAAATTGCCTAAATGGATTAAATGTTCAGGAGAGCATTTTCCTGAAAGCTTCGTAACGCTAAGTAGTTCATTATCTCTTACTTAAGATTGTTTGTTAAATAACGAGTCTTTCCCGAAACCCTACGTAACTACAGTAGTATGTAATCTTGTTTGGAAAATAACAAGTGAATCAATCCTCTCATTATTTTTTTAACATTGCTCTTCATTTGGACTTTTGCCTGCGTTTCTGCAAGAAAGAGACTGAGGTTATCTTAAGTAGATAACAAAAAACACACAAACACTCTTATTTGTACAATCTAATAACAGTAATAACAATAATAATAGTAATAACGATCAGTGTTGCAGTATAGATATAAAATTATGATGTAGGCTAGCAAGAAAGGGGCTCTTTATGACTTTAACACCTGTGAGTACATAATGAGTTAACTAAACAAATTTGTTCTGTCATCAGTCATATCCTTTAAATTCAGGAGGTGAACCACCCCTCAGTACTAGCAATGACAGGGAATTGTGCAGGTCAACCAGAGGTGCCATTCGAAATAATGCCATCCAAGAAGTCATGTCGCAAGTCTAAATGCTCATTTGTTGACAGACATGAAGGAACCCTTTGGCCCATCTCAGTAACCAACAACTAATAGAGAAATACAGGATTTCCAGGAGTGAGAAGATAACCCTCCTTGGTCTGGTGCAGGACGAATTGGAAACAGGAGCACACCAGAATGTTGCCATCAGTCCTACTGCAGACTGTTTGTGATGCACATGGCCTCAGCAAGGCTGCTGTGTCCAAATCTGTGCATGCAGTGATCAGATTACTATAGCACCAAGCACACAACAAAACTTGAGGCCGTGGATTGAAATCCTGCTACTGACATTGTGTGACCATAAGCAAGTCACTCCACCTGTCTGTGCTTCAATAGGAAAAACAGAAGAAATGCAACAAATTGTATCCTAAATGTTGTAAGTCACCTTGGATAAAGGTGTCAGCCAAAAAGTAAATAATAATACAATGCCTTTTATAACATTAAAATTGGTTTTCATGCCATTTTAGACATATGTAGGGGTTACAGATATTAAAAAAAACAAAGGTGGACACAGAAGGCAGAAAGGAGGTCAAAGGAGGAGGCTTAGAAAGCTTTATTTAGGAGTAGGCCATCGATTGAACGTTAGGGTGGTTCCTTCAGAGATTGGAGCATGATCGAATATGTAAATGATATTGATGAGTGTGTTGGGATTCCCGGCCAGAGATGAAAAGGCTCAAGACCCTTTAACAGGAAGTGGCTGCTGGGAATGGGCCAGCCAGTTCACCATGCAAAGCTATACATTTTTTAGGTTTATAGCTTTGCCTGCTGAACAGAAGAGGACATGCCCTCCTTTTGCTAGATGTCTGGCGACCTTAGACATTCATGGCATTGTAGTTGCAGTTGATATGCAGTGGAATACTCATCTCTATTCATGCTACAGAACTCTTAAATCCCAGTTACTCCTATAGAAAAGGGATCTTGGTGCTAAATACCAACGTGATATTCAACCAACCAACAGGGAATTTTTACAAATATGGCGGTCAAGTAGCCTGGGACTACACATGATGCCTATATATGGTCTGTCTCTGGAGTGTGTCAGATGACAAGGGATGGTGTGTTCTCTGGTGGCAAGTTACTGGGAGACAGTGGGCATCCTCTCTGTGAATACCTGTTAATTTCAGTCATGAATTCTCAAACTGAGGAGAGCTATATAACACCACACACCAAAGCACACACACTGTTGCAAAACATGCTCTGGGCAGGTGGAAAATGCAATTCTGGTGCCTGCACAACTCCTCTGGGGCTTCTGTGAGCCTTAATATAATATAAATATTTCCTATTGAGTTTTGTTTTGGTGAGTGTACATACTTTGTTGTATTACATGTGAGATATTAAATTTGGGTCTGTATTTTTGGGGAGAACATTCTAATTCTCTATATGGTTACTTTTTGTGTAAAAGTTTTTTTGTGGTAATAGTTTTTGTTTTATGTGTATTACTCGATTCTATAACTGCTGCCTTTATTTTATTTAAAACATTTTGAGTAGAATTATATACTGTACTGTGACAAAGTTATTTCTTTTATACATTTCAAATATATATATATACTAGCAAAATACCTGCGCTTCGCAGCGGCGAAGTACTGCCTTAAAATTTTTATTAAGAAGACAATTAAACCTTTTTAAAACTGAGGGAAAATATACCAATAATTATTTCTTAAGGATCTCTTTGTATGCCACGTTGTCAGTTCGGCCCTCCAGTTGTAATATGACCAAGCTGTAGCTGTGTGCTGAGCTTACTCTTGAGCTTGCAATGTACAGTTGGCCATGTGAACAGTAATCTTTTCGTTTTAAATCTCACAGCTTGGATTGCTGCTGTCATAATCGGTTTGAGTTTCATGGTTTGTTTCAATTACGACAGTATTTGTAGGACTTGTGTTGAAGAGACATTCGGCATCTGTCAAGCGTTGTAAGTATACAACCAGTTTCATTGAGAACTTCATATCCAGCTTTTGAGAGTTTAAACATTTCTAAACATCAAAGTGTCCACTACTGAAATCGTCACCTGTGAATCTAAGATGTTTAAGAGGCATTGGCGGTTGTCCAAAGGTGTAAAATATTTGGCCATTTCGGTACACTTAAGCATTTCACTCTTCTAGTGCTCCTGTGTAGTATAATTATCTCCTGTACCGTCATCAGTCCACACCTTGAACCTGTCCCAGTCATTCAATACATAAGACACAATGTTCCTCCGGATATCAAGAGTGAGCCTGATATGGCCGTGCAATATGTAACAAAGAGAATGGAAAAGGCAGGTGCCATCTCCGGGCATGGAAACCACTTGGTAAGTGACAGTTCTTTGATAGATGGTGATCACCTCGATAGACATGTTAATGGGGGTACGGTTGGAATGATAAAGGAAATGGGTACCTGAACAATGTAAAGCAAGTCTAAAATACCTACACAATAACTATAATCGTAATAAATGAACTATAAAACAGCGGAGAAGCCGTGGATTAAATAAAAAGGCTGTAGTTATCAGCAGGGAGACGTGAATACCGTGGCGAAGCAAGGAAGGGAATGTAGAGACTGGATCAACAGACGGCCTTATATAGGCAGGCAGCCAACAACGTGGGAAGCGTTGGGATGGGGGACCCAACGCCGCCTCACACGGTGACCGAGCTGCAGGCTATGGACGTATATATGTACGTAAGTAGGATTCAGTTAACGTTGGGAACCTGCGTACGAAATTTCTTGAAGATGGGCCCATAAGTAACAAAGACCGTTGAAAAGTTCAATATGACGGCCGACAGTGGCATCATATCACCGAAATAAGTACCAAATTTCAGCCTTCTACCTACACGGGAAGTTGGAGAATTAGTGACGTTGGAAAGTTCAATATGGCAGCTGACAGTGGCGTCACACCACTGAAATAAGTACGTACATTGGTTTCGGTTAGCGCAGGGAAGCCGCCTACCAAATTTTATGAAGATGGGGCCATGAATAAGAAAGTTCAACATGGCGGACGCTGTTGACTGTTATGACCGTTATGCGTAGAATTTCGAAATGAAACCTGCTTAACTTTTGTAAGTAATCTGTAAGGAATGAGCCTACCAAATTTCAGCCTTCTACCTACACAGGAAGTTGGAGAATTACTGATGTTTGGAAAATTCAATATGGCGGCTGACAGTGGCATCATACCACCGAAATAAGTACGTACATCGGTTTTGGATAACGTAGGGAAGCCACCTACCAAATTTCTTGAAGATGGGGTCAGCCTTCTACCTACACGGGAAGTTGGAAAATTAGTGACGTTGGAAAGTTCAATATGGCGGCCGACAGTGGCATCATACCATCGAAATAAGTACGTACATCGGTTTCGGTTAGCGCAGGGAATCCGCCTACCAAATTTCATGAAGATGGGGCCATAAATAAGAAAGTTCAACATGGCGGACGTTGTCGACTGTTATCGACCGTTATGACCGTTACGTGTAGAATTTCGAAATGAAACCTGCTTAACTTTTGTAAGTAAGCTGTAAGGAATGAGCCTGCCAAATTTCAGCCTTCTACCTACACGGGAAGTTGGAGAATTAGTGACGTTGGAAAGTTCAATATGGCAGCTGACAGTGGCGTCATACCACCGAAATAAGTATGTACATTGGTTTCGGTTAGCGCAGGGGAGCCGCCTACCAAATTTCGTGAAGATAGGGCCATGAATAAGAAAGTTCAACATGGCGGACATTGTTAAAATTAGTGACGTTGGAAAGTTCAATATGGCGGGCGACAGTGGCGTCATACCATCGAAATAAGTACATACGTCGGTTTCAGTTAGCGCAGGGAATCCGCCTACCAAATTTCGTGAAGATGGGGCCATAAATAAGAAAGTTCAACATGGCGGACGTTGTCGACCGTTATGACCGTTACGTGTAGAATTTCGAAATGAAACCTGCTTAACTTTTATAAGTAAGCTGTAAGGAATAAGCCTGCCAAATTTCAGCCTTCTACCTAGACGGGAAGTTGGAGAATTAGTGACATTGGAAAGTTCAATATGGCGGCTGACAGTGGCATCATACCACCGAAATAAGTATGTACATTGGTTTCGGTTAGCGTAGGGAAGCCGCCTACCAAATTTCGTGAAGATGGGGCCATGAATAAGAAAGTTCAAAATGGCGGACATTGTTGACCGTTACACGTAGAATTTCGAAATGAAACCTGCTTAAATTTTGTAAGTAAGCTGTAAGGAATGACCCTGCCAAATTTCAGCCTTCTACCTACACGGGAAGTTGGAGAATTAGTGATGTTTGGAAAATTCAATATGGCAGCCGACAGTGGCGTCATACCACCGAAATAAGTACGTACATCGGTTTTGGTTAGCGCAGGGAAGCCACCTACCAAATTTCGTGAAGATGGGGTCAGCCTTCTACCTACACGGGAAGTTGGAAAATTAGTGACGTTGGAAAGTTCAATATGGCAGCCGACAGTGGCGTCATACCATTGAAATAAGTACATACATCGGTTTCGGTTAGCACAGGGAAGCCGCCTACCAAATTTCGTGAAGATGGTGCCATAAATAAGAAAGTTCAACATGGCGGACGTTGTCGACCGTTATGACCGTTACGTGTAGAATTTCGAAATGAAACCTGTTTAACTTTTGTAAGTGAGCTGTAAGGAATAAGCTTGCCAAATTTCAGCCTTGTACCTACACGGGAAGTTGGAGAATTAGTGATGAGTGAGTGAGTGAGTGAGTGAGTGAGTGAGTCAGTCAGTCAGTCAGTCAGTCAGTCAGTGAGGGCTTTGCCTTTTATTGGTATAGATATGCCCCTCTGGGATGCCTGGAGGAAGGAGGAACCGGGAGAGCGGTGCTTCTTTTCCCTGGGCACTCGGCTGGTTCTTGCGCCCTGGGGGACAGCACTTCCGGGACACCAGGAAGTGCTGACAGACCAGGGATGGTGTATACCAAGAGTGCTTCCGGGTGCAAGGGCAGCACTTCCGCCACACTGGGGAGTGCTGCCAGAAGTACATCATCAGGCACCTGGAGCACATCCGGGATGAGATAAAAGGGGCCGCCTCACTCCAATCAGGGAGCCGGAGTTGGGTGGAAGAAGGACGGAGCTTGCAAGACAGGAGTGGAGGCGGCTGAGAGAAACAAGGACTGTGACCTGTAAATAATTGTAAATATAATATTGCTGTAAATAAACGTGTGTGTGTGGTGGACACTGCATTGTTTGTTTGTGGCCAGGCTATCCTTTACAATATATATATATACTAGCAAAATACCCGCGCTTCGCAGCGGCGAAGTACTGCCTTAAAATTTTTATTAAGAAGAAAATTTAACCTTTTTAAACTGAGGGAAAATATGCCAATAATTATTTGTTAAGGATCTCTTTGTATACCATGTTGTCAGTTCGGCCCTCCGGTTGTAACATGACCAAACTGTGCGCTGAGCTTACTCTTGAGCATGTAACTTACAGTTGGCCATGTGAACAGTAATCTTGTCTCAAATCTCACAGCTTGGATTGCTGCTGTCATAATCGGTTTGAGTTTCATGGTTTGTTTCAATTACGACAGTATTTGCAGGATTTGTTGTGTTGAAGTGACATTCGGCATTTGTCAAGCATTATAAGCACACAACCGGTTTCATCGATAAAATCACATCCAGCTTTTGAGAATTTAAACATTCATAAACATCAGTGTCCACTACTGAAATCGTCACCTATGAATCTAAGATGTTTAAGAGGCATTGGCGGTTGTCGAAAGGTGTAAAATATTTGGCCATTTCGGTACACTTGAAAGCGTCAACCGAACAATTCAGCGGCAGCCATCAACTCACATGCAGAACCATAGGTGAAGGGCTTAAGCATTTCACTCTTATAGTGCTCCTGTGTAGTATAATTATCTCCTGTACCGTCATCAGTCCACACCTTGAACCTGTCCCAGTCATTCAATACATAAGATACAATGTTCCTCCGGATATCAAGAGTGAGCCTGATATGGCCGTGCAATATGTAACAAAGAGAATGGAAAAGGTAGGTGCCATCTCCGGGCATGGAAACCACTCAGTAAGTGACAGTTCTTTGATCGATAGTGATCACCTCGATAGACATGGTAATGGGGGTTGGAATGATAAAGGAAATGGGTACCTGAGCAATGTAAAGTAAGTCTAAAATACCTATACAATAACTATAATTGTAATAAACAAACAATAAAACAGCGGAGAAGCCGTGGATTAAACAAAAAGGCTGTAGTTATCAGTAGGGAGACGTGAATCCCGTGGCAATGCAAGGAAGGGAATGTAGAGACTGGAGCGACGGACGGTCTTATATAGGCAGGCAGCCAACAACGTGGGAGGCGTTGGGATGGGGGACCCAACGCCACCTCACACAGTGACTGAGCTGCAGTCTATGGACGTATATATGTACGTAAGTAGGATTCAGTTAGCGTTGGGAACCCATGTACCAAATTTCTTGAAGATGGGCCCATAAGTAACAAAGACTGTTGAAAAGTTCAATATGGCGGCTGACAGTGGCGTCATACCACCGAAATAAGTACGTACATTGGTTTCGGTTAGCTCAGGGAAGCCACCTACCACATTTCGTGAAGACGGGGCCGTAAATAAGAAAGTTCAACATGGCGGACGTTGTTGACCGTTATGACCGTTACGCGTAGAATTTCTAAATGAAACCTGCTAAACTTTTGTAAGTAAGCTGTAAGGAATGAGCCTGCCAAATTTCAGCCTTCTACCTGCACGGGAAGTTTGAGAATTAGTGACGTTGGAAAGTTCAATATGGCGGCCAACAGTGGTGTCATACCAACGAAATAAGTACGTACATCGGTTTCCGTTAAAACTTTAATATGGCGGCCGACAGTGGCATCATACCACCGAAATAAGTACCAAATTTCAGCCTTCTACCTACACGGGAAGTTGGAGAATTAGTGACGTTGGAAAGTTCAATATGGCGGCTGACAGTGGCGTCATACCACCGAAATAAGTATGTACATTGGTTTCGGTTAGCGCGGGGAAGCCGCCTACCAAATTTCGTGAAGATGGGGCCATGAATAAGAAAGTTCAATATGGCGGACGTTGTTGACCGTTATGACCATTACGCGTAGAATTTCGAAATAAAACCTGCTTAACTTTTGTAAGTAAGCTGTAAGGAATGGGCCTGCCAAATTTCAGCCTTCTACCTACACGGGAAGTTGGAGAATTTGTGACGTTTGGAAAATTCAATATGGCGGCCGACAGTGGCGTCATACCACCGAAATAAGTATGTACATCGGTTTTGGTTAGTGCAGGGAAGCCACCTACCAAATTTCGTGAAGACGGGGTCATTCTTCTACCTACACGAGAAGTTGGAAAATTGGTGACGTTGGAAAGTTCAATATGGCGGCCGACAGTGGTGTCATACCATCGAAATAAGTATGTACATTGGTTTCGGTTAGCGCAGGGAAGCCACCTACCAAATTTTGTGAAGATGGGGCCATAAATAAGAAAGTTCAACATGGCGGACGTTGTCGACCGTTATCGACTGTTATGACCGTTACGTGTAGAATTTCGAAATGAAACCTGCTTAACTTTTGTAAGTAAGCTGTAAGGAATGAGCCTGCCAAATTTCAGCCTTCTACCTACACGGGAAGTTGGAGAATTAGTGATGAGTCAGTCAGTGAGTGAGTGAGTGAGTGAGTGAGTGAGTGATTTATTTATTATATATATATATATATATATATATATATATATATATATATATATATAGTGGTGTATGGCCGGCCGTTTATCCCAGCCAATACCCCCAAGCCACTAGGTGGAGCCCTCCCTGCAGTATGGAGGTCCCCCAAAGGCCAGCAGGGTATCATGGACATTGCAGTTTTTATATGCAGCCCTGCTGGAAGCCATGGGGGAAACTAGGAGACGTTGCAGGGGGGAACAATGGTTATTTACCCTGGGCCCCGGAAGTTCGTCCAAGTCACATGGATAAGGGGAATGACGTGCTTCCGGAGTGAAGAAAAGGACTTTTACCTGACCCGGAAGTGATGCAAGATCACATGGACTGGGGATTGGGAACACTTCCGGGTCAGGGAATATAAAAGGATTGTGGGAGCTCCCAGACGGCGAGCCGAGCTGGGTGGAAGGGTGGCAACGCGTCTGGGAGTGGAGGATTGTATTATTGTGATTATTGTGATTTATTGTATGAGTATAGTGGAGGAGAGGGTGCTTTGTGCACTGTAGCGATTTAATAAAGTCATCATTTGGACTTTTACCTGGTGTCTGGAGTCGTGGACAGGGGTGATAGCGGCCCCAATCTGTCACAATATACTGTATATATATATATATATATATAGTATACTCTTTTCGGGTTCTGCTTACTTATCTTATCTTACTTATCTTTTGAGACTTAAAAAACAATACATTTTTTTCCTGTTTCCTCTATTGGTTGTTTTAACTCCTTTTTTGTAAAATGGAACTTTGTTTTTCTATCACTGCTCACCAGTATTTCATTTTTGCAAGGAAGTCACATCACATTTTGAGCTTTTTTGTAGATTTTCAGCTAGTAGGTTAAATTACGTTACCTATTAATCAGAAATTTACATTTCATTTTTTTGTGAAAAATTTCATTTTTTTTTACATTTTTTTAACATTTGCACATGTCCGGCATGACAATATAATATAAAGTTGACCACTGAATGTCATGGGATCTATCTTCCTGCTATCAATAGTCTATTCTTTTCTGATGTGTAACTAAAAAGTACTTTAACTTCCCTTGTGTTAGACCCGAGCATCATTCAGGTTGTGAAAACAGTGCTCCCTAGTGTCACTCGGGAAAGTCACTCAGCTACCATATGGATTTGTCTTGTGTAATTGCTGACCGAAGGATTACTTGGACTGTAAAAATGCTAACAACGTTAGTCCCAAGCGTTACTCGGGCAACAGTATAGCCATGTCTTACTAAGCCATATGCGTTGTCTTCATAATAACATTATGACGTCTGGTAAGAAACATTTTTCAGGAGCCCAGATGTTGCATACTCTTGACAGTGATATGAGGAGCGATGTTGAGAATCCTTTCATCAGCAGTGACGACAAATTGAATCTGTCTTTAGACAGCGAAACTAGACGTTACTGTGATGAATACGAAAGTGATGCTCACGTTTGGTTTTCTGTTGACCCTGCTTCAGAAAACCAGCTCCACCTCGTTTTGATTTTGTGGAGACGCTAGAATTAAAAGTGAATGTTGACAGCCAAGATCCACTTGCATGAAGTTAATTCTTTATGATGACGTGATCGAAAGAAAAGTTGTTGAAGCGAGCCGTTATGCTGAACAGTGTCGGATAAATGGCCATACACCTAAGAATTTTTCTCGCATGACAGTGTATACAGTATTAGCAACATTATTATTATTCATTTCATATTATTATTATTTATTATTTCTATCATTATTATACTTTTTACACTTCTGCCTTTTGAATTTTAGCATTATGAATGCTTTTGATAGTATATAATTTATTATCATTATTATTATTTGCATCATTATTATATTTTTTACACTTCTGACTTTGTACATTTAACGTTTTGCACATTTTACAGTAGAAAGATGAGATTTAATAAAAAAAATTTAATGCCAAAAAATGCAATGCTTTTTACATTTTTTCAAGAAACAAAATGTAATGCTAAGGATGTTAAATATATTCGTTAAATGTCAGATAATGACAGCTTCAGAAAACACAAAACTTACTTGTTCTTTGCCTATATGATTTGCTATCTCGATATTCGCTAAATTTTAATATTTTTGGGGAAAAACACCGCAAGATACAGAAAAGCATGCATAATTAATATGCTGTTCTGTTTCTTACTAAGGTTTTGTCTAAGTTAGACTATTGTATTTACAGGAAAACCTCTAACATCCTAATGTTTCTCTATTTTCTGAACCCACATTTTCATTTCAAGGCTGTTCTTATTATAACAGCATTGGACAATGATAAAAACGACACTAGTCCAACATACGGCACACTTACAACACACTTTACCGATCCATAATGCAAAATGTCAAACAAAATAAAATCAATCTTTCAGTATGTCTAGCAAAAAATTAATAAATTATATCTGACATTAAGGATATTGAATTCAGCAGCCATGTTGTTCTGTTTTATCATATTTCTGTACTTGAATATTGAAGTTTAGAGAATAATTATCAACCTTACAAGTATGCCCTTTACCTGTCTATGAAGAGCTAGAAAGTCAGGGATCATTGATCTCACAAACCTCACTGTGGATGGTAAAGCAAAACTCTTTTCTCATTCTTGATAGTGGTTTTGCACTTGTGAGTTATCACTGTCATTGTTTTTCTCTGTCGGGTCTTTAGGAAATAGTCTACACAGTCAATCATCAACATTTCCCTTGGTCACAAAACATGATTAGGCTGCTTAAATCCAGACAAACTATCAGGTGGATTTTTAAGTTTTTCTAAGGTCATCCAGGCTTGTACATGGCTTTAGTTTTCTTTTTTATATGGACATGCACCAAGAGACCTTCCGATTCTTCATAAAGTTTTCATTCCACTTTGATGTCCACTGTTTCATCGCATTATCAGATGCACCTAAAACAAAAGGTACCAACTAAACCCTTATGTTCTTTTCTTAATAAAGGATGGGAAGAAATGTAAAAACCAGTTGTACAACTGTCTTACCTGTCTCACTATCTGAACTATACTTAACTGTTGTGAGTGCGCTCATTCCCGGCATAAGGAGAGTTGACTCATTGCAAAATAATTTTTCCACACTGATGTTTGCTTTCTTTGTATAATGCATTTGCTTATACAGTGCTTGAGGTACGTGAATGCATAAAATGAAGCAAGACTTCACAAGAATGCACATCAAGCAGTAACAAGATAACATGTAGTATGTATGTAGTATCTAATTAATATGGAGGTACCTGACAAACATACTTACCGACCCAGCAAAACGTTTCTGTAAAAGAATAGACTTTTCTTTATACTTATTTTTGCCTCACAAGATGAGTTTGGCTCACTACCACCTTTTACAGACCACAACTGATTGCTGGACATGCCTACCTAGTAAAAGGGTTGTATAAAGGAGTAGATGAAAGTGGAAGCTATCTTGAAATCAAGAGACACACACACAATCGCAATTATACAGGTGTGTAAGAAACATTAAATGTTGTAGCTTTGTTGAGTAAAGCAACAAGTGCTCTTCTAATATACCCGTATTTTCAGTGAAACAAAGATCAACATGCAGAAGGTTAAAATAAAAGATTTTGCTTTATTTTTCCTCACCATATTCTACAAATTGGCACACTATGACTTTAACTCTTTGAGGGCTGAATATTTTTTCCAATAAACTTTTTTTCTGAAAAGCACACAGAGCAATGGTTTCACACATAAATCAACATAAAATGTCTGTTGCTATGTGCTGTGGCTGCTGTTGGCACATGTTTGGCATCTCTGGTGGCAGTGGCTGCGCTAGGGCACCTCGATGGTCAGCAGGAATACACGGTGGGCTGGCTGTCGCACAGCAGGTGGCACAATATGGTTTGTACCTCTTGTCATAATAACTGCTGGTCTTCCCAGGCGAACACTGCTGTAGGAGCATCAGCTACACCAAAGTGTTCAGCACCATGATTAACTGAGAACCAATCAGATGATGCTGGTACTTCATTTTCATTTGATATCCATCTCCAGATCACTTGCATCAAACTCGGAATCCGACAAGTCAGAGTCCTATTCAATGAAATAACGTAAAAGGTCCACTGAGTATTTTGCTTTGCACATTCGCTTTGGTCTCTCGCCAGATGTCGATGCCATTTTAGAGGTTGTTTGCTCTTCACTACTCACGCACAAGTAGGGAATCGAGGTTAAATCAACAAAGCTATGTAACTTTTCTTCTAGCAAAGACAGTCAAACTAAAACGTAAGGGCAGGTTTTGTTGCAGTTTACAGCTGATTACTATTCTCTACCCCTGAATTTTGACAAAAGTCAACATCAGCCCTGAAAGAGTTAAATCAGCGGTTCTGAACCTGTGGGGCGCACCCCTCAAAGTAACAAAAAACGGGGAGCAAATATGTGAAAAAAAGAAAACAAGAACTGAAAATATGAAAAATACATCTATTGAAACCAAAACAAATTAACTCAAACTACATTCTGATACTAGAAAAATAAATATAGAGTTAGATAAATGTTGAGGAAAGATAAGTAGGTATAATAGAATTTGTAGCGCTGTATCGGCAGCAAAAAATATATGAATACATTTTATTAGGGTTTCAAAAAAAATGTTAGGGAGGGCGCGATTAAAACTGTTATGAAAACTCGGGTCGCAAATACTTAAAGGTTGAAAAACACTGAATTAAATAGACTGGTGCCCCATCCTGGGTAGGTTTCTGCTTATGTCCTTTGCTGTCATGATGGATTTAGGTGCCTGTGCATTGCAGAAGGACCAGGGAAAACATAGTGCTGGAGTGGACTCTAAACAAACAGTTGTGCAGTTACTTTATACCTTGGTGACTACACTTATATTAATATTGTGGGCTGAGGTCGGCTGTCAGCCTTTCCATCCCACCGTAGGTATTCCATTCCAATAAATAAGATAGCCACAACAATAGTCAAGTCACAAGTAGTAATTGAAAGAGTAGCAACCATAATAGTAACAGTTTATAGCTTAGGTACTGCAAAAATGCATCTCTTACTCATTAACTCTTATGTAAGAAGACCTTAACAAAGGCTTCTCATAACTCTTATAAAACATCAGTAGATAGGTTATTCATCTCTGTGCAGTGTGGTACGTTTAATGATGGTAAAATCTACTCTATATATATATATTGTGGGGAACAGACATGATGTTAAGCACCACAACACGTTTATTTACAATATATACAAGTGGGAAACACACACAACTCAGTGCCGCAGCACCAATCACCCCAAAAGTCCAGGCCCTTACACAATGCCTTTTCCTCTCTTCAGGCCGCCTCTTTCCTCTCCTCCCAAGCTCTGTCCTCTTCCACCCGACTCCAGCCATCAAATGGAGGGAGTCGGCCACCTGTGCTCCAGATGTTTCCCGGCAATCTTCCATCGACACGCCCCCGCGTGGCGGAAGTGCCGGCTGTATCCCCGGAAGCACTCCGGGTGTCCCTGCTCCTCTTCCCACTGGCACCTCCAGGTGTGGTGGAAGTGCTGAGGTCCAGGGCTCCCAAGGCATTGGGGCACCCCCTGGCGGTGACCACAGGCCCCTACAGGGTTGAGCTTCAAAGCTCTGTACCTGTGGCCCCCAAAAGCACCAGGGCAGTCGCCCCCACGTGGTCTGGGGGAGGCATAAGCCCTCCTCCAGGTCCTCTTGGGCATCTCTGCCAGGTCGCCACCCCGGCCATGTGTGACACTGCCCTACCGCCAGTGAAGACCCGTAAGGCGGAGCGGCTCATCCCACGAGGGCAGCGCATCCCCGAAGTGGTTCCTACCCCTGAAGCTCCCGGGTCTGATCCGGCACCCCGAGGTCTACTCCTTCGGCACCCCCTCCAAGGTTTCCGTGCCCCTTTGGTTGGAGCCTCTTGCACCTTCGTAGCCTCTGCCAGTTGCGATAATATACAGTATATAATTATAATTAGTATTGCGATAATATACAGTATATATATATATATATATATATATATATATATATATATATATATATATATATACACAGTGGTGCTTGAAAGTTTGTGAACCCTTTAGAATTTTCTATACTTCTGCATAAATATGACCTAAAACATCATCAGATTTTCACTCAAGTCCTAAAAGTAGATAACCAGTTAAACAAATGAGACAAAAATATTATACTTGGTTATTTTTTTTATTAAGGAAAATGATCAAATATTACATATTTGTGAGTGGCAAAAGTATGTGAACCTTTGCTCTCAGTATCTGGTGTGACCCCCCCCTTTGCAGCAATAACTGCAACTAAACGTTTCCGGTAACTTTTGATCATTCCTGCACACCGGCATGGAGGAATTTTAGCCCATTCCTCCGTAAAAAAACAGCTTCAACTCTGGGATGTTGGTGGGTTTCCTCACATTAACTGCTCGCTTCAGGTCCTTCCACAACATTTCGATTGGATTAAGGTCAGGACTTTGACTTGGCAATTCCAAAACATTAACTTTATTCTTCTTTAATCATTCTTTGGTAGAACGGCTTGTGTGCTTAGGGTCGTTGTCTTGCTGCATGACCCACCTTCTCTTGAGATTCAGTTCATGGACAGATGTCCTGACATTTTCCTTTAAAATTCTCTGATATAATTCAGAATTCATTGTTCCATCAATGAAGGCAAGCCGTCCTGGCCCAGATGCAGCAAAACAGGCCCAAACAATGATACTACCACCACCATGTTTCACAGATGGGATAAGGTTCTTATGCTGGAATGCAGTGTTTTCCTTTCTCCAAACATAACGTTTCCATTTAAACCAAAAAGTTCTATTTTGGTCTCATCCGTCCACAAAACATTCTTCCAATAGCCTTCTGGTTTGTCCACGTGATCTTTAGCAAACTGCAGACGAGCAGCAATTTTTTTTTAAGGAGCAGTGTCTTTCTCCTTGCAACCCTGCCATGCACACCATTGTTGTTCAGTGTTCTCCTGATCTGCGGTGGGTTGGCACCCGGCCCAGGATTGGTTCCTGCCTTGTGCCCTGTGTTGGCTGGGATTGGCTCCAGCAGACCCCCGTGACCCTGTGTTCGGATTCAGCGGGTTAGAAAATGGATGGATGGATGGATGTTCTCCTGATGGTGCACTCATGAACATGAACATTAGCCAATGTGAGAGAGGCCTTCAGTTGCTTAGAAGTTACTCTGGGGTCCTTTGTGACCTCACCGACTATTACACGCCTTGCTCTTGGAGTGATTTTTGTTGCTCGACCACTCCTGGGGAGGGTAACAATGGTCTTGAATTTCCTCAATTTGTACACAATCTGTCTGACTGTGAATTGGTGGAGTCCAAACTCTTTACAGATGGTTTTGTAACCTTTTCCAGCCTGATGAGCATCAACAACTCTTTTTCTGAGGTCCTCAGAAATCACCTTTGTTCATGCCATGATACACTTCTACAAACATGTGTCGTGAAGAGCAGATTTTGATAGATTCCTGTTCTTTAAATAACACAGGGTGCCCACTCACACCTGGTTGTCATCCCATTGATTGAAAACACCTGACTCTAATTTCACCTTCAAACTAACTGCTAATCCTAGAGGTTCACATATTTTTGCCACTCACAAATATGTAATATTCGATCATTTTCCTCAATAAATAAATGACCAAGTTTAATATTTTGTCTCATTTGTTTAACTGGTTTCTCTTTAACTACTTTTAGGACTTGAGTGAAAATCTGATGATGTTTTAAATGATTTTAAATGTTTGAAGTGCCGCACGAGATGCAGATCACACAGCACGGCAGCAGCAACAAGCCAGCAGCTGATTGAGCAAAGAGGAGGTAAAAAACAACTATTTGTTTCCGATTGTATCACCATTTAAAAGGGGCTCTAAGAGGAGCCCTTGGGGTGCGTTCAGCCCCGCTCTTTACAACTCGAGCGGCAGAGATAGGAAGTGGTTGGCAAGCGAAGCGAGCAGGAGGAAACCCCTAGTTAACTTATAAAATTCACAGGTCTTATACTAAATATGTAATATGAAGAGAAATAAATCTTTCTCAGTTAAGACACTGCAGACCACTCCAAAGTGAAGTTTGTCACATTGCAGAGATGAATAAACACTTTACTGAGGCTCTGTAAGTGTTATGAAGACACAAAGAAGCCTTTGTTAAAGTCTTGTCACATAGTAGTAAATGAGTATTAGATGTGTTTTGCAGTTCCTAAACTAAAGTGTTACCAAAATAGTTATTTATAGCACAAAAAGACATACACATCCATGTAAGAAAGGCCACCAGTAGTTCTGCCCTAAAGGAAAAAGGCAGAGGAAAAAAAAATATTTTAATGGCCAGACTGCAGTTCAGCTAGGTTCACAGGCAATGCCCACTAGGTTTTT
The DNA here is from genome assembly GCA_026402145.1 of Polypterus bichir lapradei. Classification (NCBI taxonomy): domain Eukaryota; kingdom Metazoa; phylum Chordata; class Cladistia; order Polypteriformes; family Polypteridae; genus Polypterus; species Polypterus bichir. The sequence goes on from JANRMT010062837.1 coordinate 51,282,561, forward strand.
TAAACTCAAACTTCCCTACCATCAAAATAAGTTGGCAGAAAAGATAAGAGATGGAATGAAGCCATAAACAAAACAAAATCAAACCCCGGAGACCATGAAAATCAGGCAACAAGACACTTAGTAAACCTGTAGTCTAAATTCTTGCTGCAATTATTAAACTGTATACAACAACAAAAAGAGTCAAATGCACTGAAAATGAACTGATATTAACCTTAAATGTCAAGGAGTGTGTGGTGCCAGCTTTTAATACATTGTGCCAATATCACATAATGCAGCTTCTTGGGGGACATTGACTGGTGACCAAGACACGCATTCTGGCAACATCTACTCCAAATGGCATTGCTCTAACATAAACAAAATGGCATTCTGGTAAAACAAATGCAATGATAATAATTATTAAAAAATGTCTACAGAAAATAACATAAAAATGCCCATATATGGAGATTCCCTAATGTCCAAAAACTTTCAAAATGTCAAAATGACCTTGAAATAAAATTTATATACAGCATAAGAAACGTATTCTTGTCTGAATCATAAGACAAACCATATACTACATAACTATTAACATGGCATTTACTGTACAGCAAATAACAATAAACCTCAGTATTGTGATAACGAATTGTCTCAATGCCAGCAAAATGCAGATGAGCACTGAAGAAAAAGAGCAAATTAAACAGCCTTTAAATGAGTTAACAGAAATGTCCTATCAATTTAATGTTTTCTGGATTCTTGGATTTTGGAATGGCACCTTCTAAAGAGGAATTCTAGAATACAAGTCAAAAAAATAACACAATAATCGTACATTCTTTTGGGTTAGCATCAATTTTTAACTTCAGTATTTCATTCCAATTCATCTTGTCTCTTCTTCCATTGGATGATGAACAATAATTTGAACAACTCCCTGTTTGCCTCCCTCATCCTTTTGAAATATCCAAGCACAAAAACAACAATATTTATTGGTCTACCACATTTTTACATCTATACTAATAAAAGGCAAAGCCCTCACTGACTGACTGACTGACTGACTCATCACTAATTCTCCAACTTCCCGTGTAGGTAGAAGGCTGAAATTTCGCAGGCTTATTCCTTACAGCTCACTTACAAAAGTTGGGCAGGTTTCATTTCGAAATTCTACGCGTAATGGTCATAACTGGAAGCTGTTTTTCTCCATTTACTGTAATGGAGATGAGCGCGAAAGCCGTGGGGGCGGAGTTTCGTGTGACATCATCACGACTCCCACGTAATCACGCAGTACGTAGAAAACCAGGAAGCCCTCCAAAAAGCGCTGAAGAAAACATGCATTATATAATTGAGAAGGCACCGAAACAATAAGAAGCGAGCGAGTGACATATACAACCACATTCATGAGTGCTGCTACTACGGAAACAAAGCACGGTGTAAACCTAAACTTTAAATTAAGTTCATAGACAGGCTGCCGCTGGCGTTTGTAATTTAGTGCCTGCCCATATAAGGCCGTCCGTCAGCGGCAATCCAATAGAAACACTGCCACTAAATATTCACGGGTGAAGGACTGTGCTTATGCAGAGGAAGATGAGATGGTCAGGGTGGTGTTTGGCACAAACTCAGCGAAACTGCGAGAGAAACTTTTAAGTGCCGGGTCTTAGCTGACATTACATACAGCCATGGACATAACACAAGATGGCACCAGCACAGCTGGGAACCTTCGATGCAAGAACATCAAGTGGCTCACGTGAACTGACACAGTGCACAGACAAAAAGCAACAGTTCCAAAGAGCGCTGAACAAAAACCGAATTACACAATTGAGAAGGCAGCAAAAAAATATGAAGCGTCTGATACATACAAGCATATTCATAAGTGCAGCTACTGC